>OX155961.1:6055192-6515192 GCA_944548615.1 Micropterix aruncella | reverse complement strand
TTTTCTAAAACTAAGTATGTCTCTACCCTAATCGAGTTCATTCGAGGTCGTAACGTCAGCTGACATTCGCGTAACATCACAGCTGATCACTCACTTACGCGCAGATCGGGAGCCCATTGTATGATTCTTCTTCTTAAATTGCCATCTAAGTATTGCTACCTCGCCTATTAAAAAAAAACACACTACTAAAATTGGTCATTTTAATGCTAAATCTAAAAGGAAATAGCGTTGGAAACTTCAAATTTGCGATATTTTATGTTTCATTGCTGTTACTAGAAGCAATATTTGACATGGATGTCAACTACTGATGATGTCAATACAAACATTATGTCAAGTACTGCATCATATTTTTTCTCTTAGATTAACCATGCCGCCCATCAAGGGCAAGTTGCTGGCAAATGACATGTAATAACAAGACTATACGAAAAAGTGCGCTCCCATTGGATGTTGCGCAATTAAAAAGAGACACCCCCGTTTAACAGATTAAAAAAATGTCATACGCACTGATTTTGACGTTCCGTCTGAGAATTAAACGTCTGATTTCAGCACTTGATACACAATTTTACAGTGACAAAAGTCACTCCACTTTCCGTACTGATTTGTGACACTGATCTGCGCCACTATCCGTGCTGCTGATTTTTTCTGTGTTGTTTTCGAGATACTTGCATATATTTCTGTACTCAATGACTGGTTTAGTAGATGAATAGTTTTACATGGTAATATCTTGGTAAAGTTACCATTGTGAGAATATTTGTTAGTCCAAAACGTAACCACTATTAAGTTTCCGGCCAATAATTTGTTCCTTAAGTTCCTTAGGCCGGGCCACAGGGAGAACTTTATATTATAGGGCCTCTGTCGGCAACAGGCGGACCCGGTCTGGATCCGGAACACGGAAGGTTGAAACTTGAATCGCCAAATATTGTTAAATAACTTACCTATCTATGCAATTGAATGATTATTATCGTCGGAAATACGCAAAGTCTTAAATAAAAACCCAGCAAATTGTTCCCTTTTTTAAAATATTGCAAATTTTAGAAAATTAGTAATTATTATGAGTTTTTTTTCTGGACCTCGATAAAAAAAATTAACGGTATTAGGACCCCACTTGAAATTACTGGCCGACCCCTGATATAGGGTATTAGATTGCTCAATGCCATACTGCGTTTCGGCAGCTAGTATTTTACTATGAAATGCGACGTGTAGATGGCACTCATAGTTTCAAACATCTTCTTTTTATGTTCAGTAGCCCAATAGATAGCAATTTCAAACAAGTCTATATGGTAAAATATAGACTTGTCCCTTCGGCTACGTAACGACCAAATTTGGTTGCACATCAGAACACCATTGACTAGTAACGACCAATATTGGCGGCTTACTCCCGAAGCGCGCATTAATATTATTTTATTGGTTTTTATGAGCTAATATCTAAATATTTTTGTATGTAAAGAAGCAAAAAGAAATTTTACCTTTGATAGAGAATCTAATAAAGATAACGATAGTATTTACAATTTCTAAATAGGGTTTCGTATTTATCCGTAAGACAAGTACAAGTTAGAAATGCCAAGTTTTTTTCGCTTTTACGACTTTCTCATATTCATAATTATCTAATTGTTTTACGGAATGACATTTCAATATTCTATATACGAAATTTCAATGCAATCATTGTGCAGTTGTTCTTTTTATGATTGCTATAGTAGTTCCATAGTTATAGTACTTTTTGTCGAGCGCGGCGATATTGCAAGAAATTCCAATAAATTGCCGTGGTCTGCCATGAAATTATGCCGCTACTCGAAGGGTTAAATCTAAAATATCTAAAAACAAATCTAAAATAAAACAGTAATATAGTAACAAACGGGTTTTTAAATCATGGCTTTTATTATTTTAATATTATTGGTAGACATCCCCGGGATTCTGAAGCGACGATACAATACTAGATTGTCGTCACTCGAAAATATTTGCAATTCTGGAAGCGATTTGATAGTCCTTCAACCGTCAGAAGTAAGGTAAGGACAGACATCAGCACATTAGGTGTCGTCTGCATGTCGTTGCTCTAGGAGATAGCTGAGAAATGGCAGTAAAAATCCCCATTCAGCAATGATTACCGACCATTCCCACCCAAGATCGAATGAAATTCGCTGAATTTGCGATCGGAATTTTCCTTAGCTCAAAGCACTAAGCACTATCAGAGGCCGGTCCGAATTCAGTATACGCCGCTCACTGCTAAACGGCCGACCCCGGCCAATCAAAACACGATATCGGGATGGGAATCACATGGGTAGTATCGAGTTCCGAGATTAGCTGGCGATTCTAGAACAGAATCAGTCAAGTCATCGGATCGAGGACGATGTTGTGTCGAGTCTCGTTGACGTATCAATGCAATGTCGTATTTCGTTGACGTATCGTATCGCCTTTTCAGAATCCCGGGGCAGATTTCAATACATAATAATTACGCCTTTAATGTTCAATAGTCTAATAGATGGATTTTTCCACTATCAAACGCACATTGTCGTGATCAATACCAGAAGGTTGTCTGAGCGAGGCTAATCTTCCGAGTAGAAATCGCCATTTTGGAATCTTATTTCTGGTACTTATACTATTACGAGTTAATTTAATCACATACTAAAATCTGTAAAATAACAGGCTTTACTTAAATAACAGGTTTTTTTACTTAATTTGTTTGCTTCATTTTAAGAGGACTAAAATCATTATTTGTAAATATATTTTACAAAGGGCGGCCGGACTATGGCATCGTAAATCTTGCATCTCCTTCTCTCTCATGAATCGATAGGTAAACATCGCACACCGTCAGAAGTAGTGTTGTGACATGATCGCCCGTTGCATGGCGATCGAATCGACGACTCGATCGATCAATAATTGATCGTTTCGGAATTAGGTTCGACTAAATATGTTTCCTGCTTCGCAACGTATACGTAGAAATAATTTGTTATGCTGGATTGTTGAGTGAGTCGCTGATCTTGTAGTTATGATGGAAGCGGTACCAGTACTGTCTCTTGAGACAGTGTATTAATTATCGTAGTCGGCAACGTGCTAGAAATATTATTTGCTGTAGTAAATCCATGTCGGTTGTTTGATTCGGTGGTCTTGTTTGATTTCGTGGTCGCTCTGTAAGTTTCCACTGGAATCGATCCATGCTTGGTTTTCATGTGTCTGTTTAGATTTCCAGTTCGCCGCCAGCATAACTTATTTTATTGCTACAGTTGTGGCATTTAGCGACTTTATCGTCGAGAGCATCAAAGTGCTTCCATATGTAACTTTTCTTCTTTGTTAAATTAGACATGATTTCGTCTGGTTTATGTTTAAAGAATGCATCAAATGTGGTTACAAAAAGGTCCTGTTACGCCACCACTCCACGGCGTTACATTGTATCAAAACGATTTAAGATAAAAACACATACACTAAACTTAAGTAGGTACCTCCCTAGTTGTGTATAATATAATACAATACAATCAACTACTCCAGTAGATAGGCATTCCTACACTTGGATGCGTCACAAAATTAAATGCTTAAAATTTAATTATTAAAAACGTAACTATCATGATAGTTGTCATGGCTGTAATATTACCTACTTACAAATAATCAAAATATACTAATGTCATTAAATAGTAAGAGAGAATAATATATTAAAATAGAAATGCAAATTCTATGTAGAATAATCAACGTATAATAATTTTATTGTCAATCCGGCAATATGCCTTCGTATTTTTTAAACATAAATAGATGTATACTAAATTAAATAAGAATTAGAATGTCGGCTATCATAATTCCGTTATATTGAAAAGTTTACAAATGTTGCTAATTATCAATATGGAAAATAAACGTTGATAGGGTATTTTTCTCAAAATACCCTATCAAGGAGGTTTTCCGAAGATAATAATATGATAGTACCCAGAAGGTTAATTTACTTTTGGTCAGCGAACCTATACATTTATTGCCCCAAGGTTTTTCAATGCTCTTCCTGGCGACATAAAATCAGCACAAAATAAGACCTACTTTAAAAGGCTGCTAAGAAACTGGCTTGTAAAAGAGGGAAGACAAAGAATTTTTAAAATACTGGACATTATAATCTAACCCGGACATTTGAATATTTTGAATCTTATACATATTGTATTATTATAATATTATTATTAATTTATTTATTATTATTATTATTATTGTTATTATGTTTTAACGTATATTAAGAGATAATTTGTTTAGTTTTAACACTATTTTATCTTATAAATAGGATAGAAAACGAATTTACCGCGTGAAATTTGTAGGACCCGACGTTTCGGTGACGTTGAAGCCGCCGTTGTCTAGGGTAGACTGCCCTAGACAACGGCGGCTGCAACGTCACCGAAACGTCGGGTCCTACAAATTTCACGCGGTAAATTCGTTTTCTATCCTATTTATAATGTCAAACAACCGCGATAGTCTTCGATTTCATATTTTATCTTAGTTATAAGTAAAATGCAGGACTATTTTGTTTAAATTCTTATTCTAATTTTTACTATTTTAAATTGTTTTGTTTTTTTCTGATTTGAATTTATTTGCTGTCATTTTAATTTTCCACTTCTAACTTTAATTTAATTATTTAGTTTAAGTATTTAGTCATTTTTAATATTGTTTTGCAATTCCATTATTTTATGCATACATGGAATATGTATATGCCATTCTTATAAACACGGTATTTGTGCAAGCACATTCAAAAATAAATGTTTACCTTAGAACAGGTCCCGGCCTAGTTAGGTGACGTTGCCACTAGACTATGCAATGTATTCTTTTTTCTGCTTTTGATTCAATTTTGAAAGTATTTCTATGCATAATTCCTATGCTGAAATTGTTTACTGTTATTTTTAATATTTGCATTACTTATATAAATAAATAAAATAAATAAATAAATTGACTCGCACTGTGACTCGATCGATCGAATCAAAAAAACTCGATCAATCAGGATTGACACATCTCTAGTCAGGAGCCACGAGCGCTGAAGGTCAACTACTTCTGTGCGAGTGTTGCGAGTCGCATGTTTATAAATAGATTACAATGGAAAATTATTTTTACCTGTATCTTGCGGGCCGCCATCCTCTCCCCTCAGCCCCGCGCGCATTCAGGGCTATGCTATTTTTTGTAATGTGCTATTTTAATATTTATTCATTATTATCTTATTATGAAATCGAAGACTATCCCGGTTGATTGACATTATAAAAAGGTTTAAAACGAATTTACCGCGTGAATTATCTAATTGTTTTACGACATAAAATGTTTACAGGTAGGTACACGAAATTTTGCGCATTTCGTGAATTTACGTAATTTTACAGACGTGAATTTAAGGTTACCTACCTATAGTTATATTAAACAATTGAATATAGAGGTATCTACTTGTATTTCCTGAAAAAGCAAAGAAATGTTGGACAAGGCAGTTAAATTTCTGTACCGCAAATTTGACAGATAATTCTGAATAATGCGTATTGCTTTACAAAACGACGTTACAATTATCTAATAGTAAATTTCCATAGGAACATAAAAAAGGCCTTCTTTATACGATTCGTATGGCAGTATCGGAGTAATCGTCGTTTTTCTGAAACGCTATCATTTTATTGTGATGTATTCTTCTTCTTCTTCACGTTCTCTAAGAGACACTACAATTCAAACGTCAACGCTCAAGGGGTCGTTTGTTTGGGCAATTTGTTAAATAGTTTAAGGCTAGTCGCCTGAAACTTGGCCGTACGTGGTATAATCGGTTAAAGGTAATGGGATTTCTTCCTGGTGACATGCCGATGTACTTCCTCGTGAGATGTTGCCGAGCTCTTAATGCAAAAGAATTTGCAAAGAGTTTCTTGAGCAAAAATCGCATATAAAGTCAATATCCCTAGCTTTTGGAAGTCTTCACGACATGAATGCCGTGGACCAAAACCTACTATCGCACGTATGTCTTTTTTTGGAGAGTGAGTACACCGTTGATGTGCGCTGCAGTATTCCATAGAAGAATAACATAGCGCGGGTGAGGTTCAACTACCATACAACTCATGATGCGTAATAGAGTATAGCAGGCTGATGACAGTTTTGACTTGACATGCTCATTCCATGGCATCTTTTCATCCAGTATAGTCCGAGATGATTTACGCAGCTAAAAATATGGTGGTTTACAAAGTGACAGCCCTGCAAAAGCAAGAACGAGACAGCATGCGAGTCACGATGACTTGTTTACAAAACCAAAATGGCCAGTCTTTATTCAGTGATGCCAGGTCTGTGTCGGCGTCTCGTATAATTTCAATGAAACAGTACTTGTGTATTTTATTGATAAATTGTGAGTTATCTGTGTTTTTCAAAATTGCTGTACATTTTAAAGGTTCGTTTATCTATTATCTATTATTGTTTGTTTGTTTTTATCTATTATTTCTCTCTCTCTCTCTCTTTTTCTGTCTCTGTCTCTCTCTATCGTTCAATTATTACAAGAATGCCAAGACCAGCTGTGTTTACTTCTATAGAATACGCGGATATGGTTTTTGTATATGGCCTATGCGATGGCAACGCGGAACAAGCTTTACGTCTTTATCGTCAAAAATATCCATTTCGTCGACATCCTAGAAATGGCTTAGTTATCTACTCTGCTTTTCAGCGAATCAGAGAAAACATCCAATTGTTCCATATACTAGAGAGGCTAATAATTTTCCTGAAGTCCACGGAATTCGCGTCGAAGAAAGGATATTGTTATACGTCAGAAGAAATCCTACTTTAAGCATTCGACAAGTCGCGAGACATTTCAATGTGCCGCATTTTTTAATATTTTATTTCATTATTTTTAATTTTATTTTATTTATTTATTAATTATTTTATTAATTATTAGGTATTAAAAAATATTTTACTGATTTAATTTTATTAATTTTGTATGTATTATATGGAGGACAAGGCCTTTGATTATAACGTCAAAAGAATGACTTTGCTTTGATTATGTAATCATAGCAATGCCATCTTTTTTTGTTATGATTAAGGGGATACCTCTTTAAAAAATGCGAGCTCTAAACGTTTACCTCTTGGGTTGGCATGGAAAAGCGTTTTTTTCTTATTAGGAAACTCACCGAAAACCGGATGTATTCACCACGCTGATTTCGATACTGAAATAATCTTTTGGCGAACTCAATAAATAAGCGACATATTAAAACAATCAAAACCATAAATACCATAAAAAAACCATAATAAAAAACATTTTAAAATTTAAAAAATAAAACAAACCTAGTTAACATGCTTTACATATTACTTACTGGCAAAACCGCGTGAATAGCCTACCGGTATGAATGAATTCATTCATATTGATAAAGGTATGGATACATACAACGATGATTAATTTTAGATAATTTTAGATAATTTTGATCAAATTTCAAAATTCAAAAATTATAATAAATTTGTGATCTATATCATGGTCATTAAACGTGGTTAAATTTTCCGCGCTTATGAACTATACAGTCTGTATATATATATATATATATATATATATATATATATATATATATATATATATATATATATATATATATATATATATATATATATATATATATATATATATATATATATATATATATATATATATATATATATATATATATATATATATATATATATATATATATATATATATATATATATATATATATATATATATATATATATATATATATATATATATATATATATATATATATATATATATATATATATATATATATATATATATATATATATATATATATATATATATTATATATATATATATATATATATAATTATATTATATATATATATATATATATATATATATATATATATATATATATATATATATATATATATATATATATATATATATATATTAAAGAGTTATAATTGTGTTTTGCATCTACCCTGTAGTTACTCTGAGAGGGCGCCCAGTTCCCAGTGAAGCAATATGTCTGGGCTGAGTGGGGTTTGCGGGCGTAGCTGAGCTAACCGCAAACATCCCTTTGGCCATTAATGCCGCATATAGTTCGCTGATGCGTTCATTTACGTCTTAGCCAACGAATGACTACCATCACAGTACTAACAATTAATATATTACACGTACCTACCTCTGTAGCTGTGTTTACAAGTGTTGATTTCGCTATAGTACCATAATTAGGCGAGTATACTCTACAAATATTACGATCAATTTTTTGACGCCATAAACTGTCTTGAAAATTATACAACCCTCTTTTATCGAATATCAGGATTTTCTTTAAAGTACTACAAACAGTAAAGGGGGTGTTTCTGTACCGTATATTATACAAGAAATATGTTTGTTTTTTTTTATTTTGACCTGTAAACATGTTTTGGAAATTAGGAGATTTTGGAGCAGAATATTATTTCTGTATGAAAAAATTAGATAAAGTCGGCATGTTTTCAACCCTCGAACATTTCTGTATAAAGGATGTTATTGCACGCCTACTAATGTATAATGGTGGTTTATTCAATAAAGGCGACTTTTTCGCATGTCCGTTGCGCCAACTCGCATTTCCGCGAGTTGGCGCAACGGAAAAACCACCGATTTGTACCTACCTTGTTTATTATTATTAGTCATGTATTAATATTTTTATATTAGAAAAGATGTTATAAATTATCATCAATGAACATTAATTTTGTGATAATTTTGCATGTCTCCTTATCTGATGAGCATTATCTGTTTATTTAAATTATCTAATCTATTTTTATGCGCAAGCTAATTTTTACTTGATACGCTTGCCTTAGTACGGGCCTAAGCTTAGTTAGGTGGCGTTGATTTGAAGAAATACTTGACAGCGGTGCTCTTTATTTTGCTACTGTTACAATGAATCCTCTAAAAGTGTTCAGTCAGTTAATAGTATTGTGATTTTCTTTAAATAAATAAAGAAATAAATAAATAAAAATTATTTTATAAATTAGTATGTAGTAATTTTCTTAGTAATTCAAGAACAATAGCCATGTCGCAAGCGATGAAATCTCAAAATTGTGAACGGTCAAAACAACGATAACGAGTGATTTTATTAACTTGTCACAAACCGAAAACCTTGACACTGAAACTCGTTCTACATCGAGGCTATTCAGTTAAACTTTTCAGCTTACCTACAACTTCGATTCGCAGAGTTGAAGATAAAATTTTATTTTTTCCCCGTCTCGTCGCGGCTCTCACCGCTTCCTGCGGCAATAAAATTTGCTTATTAAAGTGCGCTACTTAATGAGATTGCCGCCGGTGAAGGAGACGAGACACAAACATCCGCAGAGCATCGATATGAAAAAAAGAAGATGAGTTTCTTGGAAATAAAGCAAGAAGCATAATAGGAGCAGGCAAAAAGCAAGCATACAAGGGGTAAAGGAGGCTAAACAATCATGTTGTCACTGACAGATGGCTCTAATAGTCTTTATGTGATATTTATAACTCAGCAATACACATTTTTCTATGACTCATGTTTCCGACCTTGCACCTGTAAAAGTTAAACAGCAAAATAAATATATTTTATTTTAGATCAACAAAAAGCACGTCTTTAGTTTATTAAGGAAAGGCATGAAAAACAGAAAAGAGACTCAGTGTAGATTCATAAAACAGGTTGACCTTGTAAATAGTAACGCTGGTACATTTTTAAGTCCCTATCTAAGTAAGTTTATTTTAAGTAATAAATAAGGATTAAATATCCAAGGCGATTTTTGTAAATTATCTGGTGAGACTCTCCATAAACCTTTAGTATGGATTTTTCTTAAATATTTAAATCCTAAGCGATTATCTACTCAAATAATAAATCGGCTCCCTAATTACTGCTTTCGCTCTTTGGATTTTATATTACGTATTGTGTGCTGACGTCTAAATAACACTGTATAAGGTTTTCAAGACAATAAACTTGATTTGACTTTTGTAGTGTTTATTTCCGAAATCGGGAGAGCGTAGAGCGTTCTAAACAAGAAAATTAGAAAAAAAGCCTTTTTTTTTTTTATGTACTTGCTTATGAAGAGTTTTTTATATAATTCAACTAGAAATACTTTAAAGTTGAAAACCATAAAGGTACAACTTTTCATTTTATTAGGGCCTTTGTTAATATTAAAAAATATTGGATATCCGAAAGCTGACATTAAAGTTACTTTTCCTCAGTAACAAAAGCCCAAACAAAAAAAAAGTTATAAATATTCTCATTTTATTCTTTTTTTTATAGAACTATGTGATGTATTAGAAAAAAGTTTCAAATATTGTAAGACTTAATTTCAGACGCTATGAAATAACACTTTTCAATTATTGTGAAACATTACCAGCTAATATATTATCAAAAAATAGAATTATAGTTTAATATCTAATAGAGTTATAGTTCAGAATCTATGATCAACATAAACACATCACTAGATAAATACAAAATGGACGGCTACTCGTGCTTCCATTTTGTAATTTTTATGGAAAAAGAAGATTGAAGTGGATAATCCCTCATTTATTTAAAAGCATCCAATTATCATAAAAATATTTTTAAAAATATACGAAAAAAAAACACATTGAATACCACCTAAGTAATATTGCATAGTTGGCAGGTGGTTTACGTGCCGACTACATATTATTACGTGGTTTTCCGTTTAAATTTTAGGGAAATAGCTGCGTGTCTGCTTGGCGTCTAGAATATAAGATTAGTTGATAATATTCTTAAGTAGTGTAAAAAATTACACATTTATCACAGCAATTTTGCATACAATGGAATTATAATTTCACATATTTTTTTTGTTCTCAAGTAACTAAAAAACATTCACTTGTAACGAATAAATAAACATCTGAAAGAAAAACACAAAAACGTCTCTTCTACAAAAAAAAAACAGAAAATCGTGTCTTCAATAAAACAAAACCTCTAAAAATATTTACAAAATTGTATACCCAACTAAACGCTATGATATATTTTGAAGCATTCTTTAACGCACAGAGCTTATAACCATAACAATAACTATAACTCTCATAGTTTCAGCGCCAAATACAAAATATCGCGTTGTAGAACATTTGTATGGTGGCTCCCATATGCAGTCTGGTGCAAAACCTCGTCATTCATAGGTCAATGGGTCAAAT
Source organism: Micropterix aruncella (assembly GCA_944548615.1). Taxonomy (NCBI): domain Eukaryota; kingdom Metazoa; phylum Arthropoda; class Insecta; order Lepidoptera; family Micropterigidae; genus Micropterix; species Micropterix aruncella. The sequence continues at coordinate 6,504,115 of OX155961.1, read as the reverse complement.
TCATTCATGGGTCAAATAAGTGAAATTAATATATAGGTGTAAAAAATACGAATACACACATATATGCATATCATATATGTGTATCATAGAATTAAGTACGTCTTGTTTTGTAAACATTATCAAGAGAAAGACTTCTGTGCCGACTGATGGTAACCAATGCAACTGCAGTTGAAGAGGTGGGGGTAACAAAGTGCCAAGCGCCATTTCTGCAAAAATCGAGCTGGTGGAGAATACTGGTGGGGAAAAAGTAAGAACTATGATTCTGTAGTCAGTTTCATGATTCCACCGATAGATCGCGCGGAAGAGCCATCGCACTGTGTTGCCCTTAGTTATTGTTTACGAATCGCTCCAGGCAAGATAGTGTCGAACGACAATGCGGCGAAAAAATCCTGGCAGAACCTGCGTCCGACGGTTACGATTTACTGAAGAAGAAGATTAACATGTCTTTAACCATGACTACCAGCCCTCATCTGACGACTCCATAAGCAATTCGGACACCGAAACTTTAATAAATATAAGTGGCGCTTGGCATTGTCTTCCACCTAACCTCAATTCCCAGTTCTGTCGCTTAGCATCTCAGCACTGTTCTTCATTCTTTTATTCGTATAACTTTGATCTTATACGTTATTCTTATCTTCGATCTTATAATGTAGAGAAAGATAATAGCATTCTAGTCTGCACTAGGTGCAACATAGTGCCAAGCGCCTGGACAAAAAAAAACAGAAATGTAAAAATACGAAAAATAGGTCTAAAGGTGCGATTCCACCAAAATAGTGTGCAGCACATTTGCTTGCACACATTTTGTGCAAAACTCCAACAGTGCAGGTACTAAGCTGGTGTCGCATTTGGCTTCCGTCTCCACTGGTAAGGCTGTGCGTAACTTTTGTAAGCGCACAGTTCAGCACACTTGTGCGCGAACATGTTCACTGAGCAGAGTTTCTGCCGAGACAGTTCAGTAGTTAATATGAACGGGCAGGAAAACGTAGTGCTTTGTGCTGCAGCATGTGTTTTACTATGTAGTCTCCTTAAAAAGAAACGAAGGAAGAAACCGCGATGTTGGGTGAGGCCGTTACTACAGCGACGGAATGAAGAAAGGAATAAATTTCTAGAAGAAATAAAAATAGATCCATTGAGTGGATTTAAAAACTTCACACGTATATCTTGCGAAGATTTTGAGTTGCTGGTTAATGTAACTAGTCCTTTTATTGCTAAGCAAGATACCAACTACAGAAAATGTGTCCCTGTTTCAATAAGGCTTGCAATCACCTTAAGATATCTTGCTACTGGAGATTCTTTTGCAAGTTTAATGTTCTTATTTAAAGTTTCAAAAGAGCTTATTGCTCGGATTGTACCTGAGACTTGTAAGGCGTTGATAAGCGTGTTGAAAGAAAATATTAAGGTAAGAAAATAAAAATAATATACCATTTTATTTTAGTCACTTTTATTGCATTACATTTCATGCCAAGATATTGTTTCGCCATCATTCTGACGTAAAAGATCTGAATAATCATTATCGCGGACCTGAAAACTTGAAGCCGGTCCTTGACTCTGACAATTTGACGAATCTGAATACGGTGAAGGCATTGGAGTTGTAACATATTTTCCAGTACCAATAATAGCGTCATACAATAAATTATCTATATCCCTTTGTACTAAAATCTTGGTTCGCTCAACTCTAATTTTCCTTAATTTCGTTGCGACGGCTGCAGCAAAAATGTCTTCGTCATCAGGTTTTTCTGCTTCCATCTGCTTGTTTACGTTATTCATAATGGACAAAGCTTGGGCGATTCTCGGGTCTTCATCGACAATACGGCGTTTAAGCGAGTTCTTCGGAGCCTTAAACTTTTCGACTGGCCTTTCATGAAGAGACTCTTGATCTTCATTTACTGTGTCATTCTGGATAATAATATCTTGTGATACCTGAAATAGTAATAAAATTTCCTTTTTCAGATGCCTAACACTTTAGAAGAATGGATGATCTTAGAGCGCCAATTTGACCATCTTTGGAATTTCCCTCATTGCATTGGGGCTATGGATGGCAAACACGTTGTTATCTATGCTAATCTTCAGCAAGGAAAATTAAATTTACTGAACCTTACCCGTTACCCGGAAGGATCAAACCAATTCCACATGTCATTGTGGCAGATGATGCTTTTGCGTTAGATATAAATTTAATGAAACCATATCCCGGTCAACATGACAAAAGATCAAAAGAGAGAATATTTAATTATCGGTTGAGCAGAGCGAGACGTATTGTGGAAAACGTATTCGGCATTATGTCGTAAATAGTATAGGTATCTGGCGTAAATAGTATAGGTATCTAAGTAATAATATTAGAGGTAAGAAAATAAACATTTAAAACGTACCTACCTGTTCATTTATTTCGTCGTGTGAGTTCAAGCTGACGTTCGGCTCATCCCTTCCATGAAAGAAATTCAAATATGCATAAGCAAACCATTTCGGCTTATATATATCTAAAATCCCAGAACCTGAAGATTTTGAGTCCGCGATTTTCTTCTTTTCTCTTCGGTATTGAGCCAAAATAATCTTCCATTTTCTCATTACCTCAGTCGAGTCACAATTGAAACTTTGCGCCAGCTCTTGAGTGGCGTCGTGTTTTTTGTTTTTATTTTTATAATCACTGTGACTAGAATCCCATAATACAGGATAAGTTTCAATAGCTTGAATAAAATTAATAATTTTATCATTCGTCCAATCCATATTTAGCTTGGTTAATTAACAATGTACGCGCACAAATCAATGTTTTCACTCCGGTAGCGGAAGCAAGACTGAGTTCGCGCACAACAGGTTTGTCGACGCGACGCGAGTCCACTGCCTGCATGTGTGCGCGCACAAAAGTATACAGATGTGCGCGAACATTTCTAGAATGTTCGCGCACAATTTGTTATTGTTTACTTTAGTGAGTCGACCAGAATAAACATTTGTGTCGCACACTGTGCATTGCAGTGCCGCACAGTTCTGCACACTGGTGGAATCCCATCTTTATGTTAACAAAAATGGGGTGATATACTAATGAAGATATGTACAATTGCTTTCGAAACTCATCTAGCCTCCAAATCAAACTTACAGATTTGAGGATTTGATCAAACTTTCAAATGCATTTTTCACGAAACTTGAAAAATGGCTCTTGGCAGTATGTTACCCCTTCAGATCATCTATGATAATATGTTTAATATGGCGACACAAGTTGTTTTAAAAGTCGCCCTATTTTGATCTCCAGTAGGTAAGCCCAGGGCTTGGCTAGATTGTGTAGATTAATAACTAAAGAAATAAATATATGTTATTTTCGCCAGCGTTACTCCTGTATCATAACGATTCTCGCACGAGCCCATCTTCGCTTTCATTTAACAAAACTCAGCGCGCCAAAGAGAGACAGTCGGAAAATTAACTTTATTCTTAGTCCAGGAAAGTTTATTCACAAAAGGCTTTTTCTTTGTTGGGATATTGTAAGTATACCCTACCAGAGTATTATAAGTGGACCTTTCTGGAATATTGAACAGGAACCTAAATTGTTAAAAATAAACGCCAAAGGCCAGGTTTAATATCGTTGGGCAGAATATTATGGAGTAGATGTAGGGTACATAGTGACACGGTTTATTTTTGATGTAGTATCAATTTGTATTATTACAGGGCGAGTATCCAGCCGCAGTTAGATGATAATAGACAAAAAACTATAATTTCATAATATTAGACGTCGTCGTAAATAATAGTCGACGATTAGTAATAATAGTCAACGTTTTGGTTGTACGTTTAAATAAGATTAACCTCGATTACATTTCGTCGTGAACTAATATCGGAAAATAATTTTGAAAAGACGGTACAAATGAAAATTATACATAGCCAAATCATAACATAGTTAAAACTTTGTTCATAGTATATAGACACAATGGGCTCGATTACGTTTCTTCGTGAACTAATATCGGAAAATAGTTTCAAGTGGACGAGGCAAAGCAAAATCATAAAAGCCTAATCATAATATAGTTAAAACTTTGTTCATAATATATAGACACAATGGGCTCGATTGCGTTTCTTCGTGAACTAATATCGGAAAGTATTCATGCGAAAGACAGTGAAGTGCGTTAGAGCGGAATGCGAAATGAACGATCCTATCTATTCCGGCACAAAAATTAACTGCAGAACATAAAATCATCTCAATTACTTTCAGAACAATTTGTCTCGTCCTAAATTATGCTTTACGTTCGATTGGTAGTTTTATGGTAGAAAGCTGACAATTATTCATTTCATATTCAGCTCTAACGTATTGGCCTTTCTCCCTCGCATAAACTATTTCCGATTTAAGTTCAACGATTTAGACGAAACTTATTCGGGAAAACATCGTCCATGACGTTCTCGCGAATTAATTAAAGAAATGCAAAAGTAAGAAAAGAGAAATTAGAATGCTTACAGCTTGACGAGACACGTCGAGTTAAATATATAGATTAATTAACACCTTGCATCTTTATCAATAAAGTAGTCGTATTTTATTTTTTTTTGCTTTTTTAGACAGGTTTCCCCGACAAGTTTAATGCTTTTATTTAAAAGTTTGATAATTTGATATAAATGCTAATACTCATAAAATAGGATCCTTCGTTATTTGTCGAAACTTGGGAAATGAAAACTTATTTATTTTCTCGTATATACATTGCGGCGAATACTTACTTTTTAATCGACTGCCAACAAAATAGTAGTGTAATATGTTCAGGATTCATCTATGTATGTTTTTCGTTTATTTTTTCTACCATAACTTCTAACCGCTTAAACCGATTTAAAAGTGGGTAGTATTGTTAGAATCTTTATGTCATCCCGAGTATCATAGGGTACCTTAACTGTCCAAATATCAAGTGAATAGTTGTCTAAAGGTCTAAATCTCTAAATGTGAATAAATTAACATAAGTGTATCGTGTTTAGTGTCAAATGAAAGGTTTCATTGAGTATATTCCGAAAATATATTTGTATCCTTATAGATAAATACATAATATTTCTTATCCACAAATATTTCCTAAAAACCGGAATAAATGGTTGACATTAAGATATCGCTATAGGGATAAGTCCGCCATTTGAGCATAAATTGTCTTTTTTTATATAAAACCACTGTAATATTTATTAAGTAATGTTTTTAAAGCACAATGAAGATATTCTACACTACTTTAATAAAAATATCTAAAAATAGTTCACTTTTTGTAACGGCAGACGTGTTTTTTTTCTTTTAACATGTTTTCATTGTGTTGTGATACAATTTATTTGCGAAAAATAATTGAGAAGCAACTGTGAGGATATAAATTAGTTTTAAAAAAATCGCAATATGCTCCTAAAACCTAGTCCGTATATTGGCCGATTACCCCTTTATTGCATCATAAGATAGATTCCCCCTTCAGCAGCCCTTCCTCTTAGCAGCATGCCATATGGAAATAATTAAATTGGACTAGCCACGCCGTTTCCACGTCAGTCATCTGCCTAGTTAACAGCGGTAGGTGAAGAGCTGAATCTACCAGCTAACTTTTCTACATGTTGCCCCTATCGCAGTTTATAGTTTAAGATTATTCCCAAGAAAACATTTTATTTACAATTTCCAGTCAGTATATCTGCGCTATTTGAAAAATATTCCGAAAAATATATCATATATGATGGAGTTCTGAGATAACAAACATTTTAAAAAAATACAACCGAACCTTCTTCTTTTTTTGAAGTCAGTTAAAAACAACAATAATTGAAAAACAGCATATATAAAAGTCTACCTATTTATTATATTGATTTATTTAATTTTTGTCATTTTTAAATACCATAATTTTGTTTCCATTCTTAGCGTTTTTCTTTTTAATTTTTACTCTTTATATATCCTGATTCTGACAATTAATTATTATTTTTAATTATTTTATTCAATTATAATACCCGTTAGATGTTCTATTTCTTTTCAAAATTGTTAAGATACTCACTAATATCATGCATAAAGCTAGTAATAACTCCCTGCTTGTATATTTCAACCTGTGCTAAATTGTAACACGTCCAAGAGCGGTAAAATCGCCAATTGAATACGATTGTAATAAAGTGTAATGTATGTATCAAGAACACAGTAAAAGCGAGAATATACTGTATATAAAACCCATCAAACCGAGCTATACTGTATATAAAACCCATCAAACCGAGCTATACTGTATATAAAACCCATCAAACCGAGCACGGTGGGAAATGATGGATCGGCCTCGAGGAATTGAGACAAACCTAGACGAGTATTATACCTATTTCTGATGGAGCCTTAATGTGTTTTTAACGGCCCGTTTCGCTGAGAATGCCGCCGACGAATCGTTGCCTAGCTAGATAACTCATAATTTTCGGTTACGTATTCCCTTCGTATACGCCACCGTTATGATAAATAAATATTTAGAGTACAAATCCAGAACGTGACCAGATTAAAAAAGCAAAAGACAAAGCAAAAAGCATTTAACTTAAGTATATCTATAGTAATAGTGGTTTAGTGGCATAAGTGAAATCGGTGACGGATACATTTCCAGATATGGAATCCATAGTTTGGGAAAGATGACTTTATTTGCCTAATCAAAAAGGCGAGCTTATTCCCTAAAAGCAATATCGAACCTTAAGAAATAATATAGTGTATAATAAAGTATACATGCAATACAATATAACCAGCGGTTCTCAAACGTTTTCAAATTCGGAACCTTAGTGAGTCGCTTATGTTTGGTGGAACCCTTTATTGGGCAGGGGGGTCAGGTAGAGTAAGAGTCCCCCCATAGTCATAGTCATCTCTCATTTAACTTGTAATTAAATGGTTTAAATATTAATACGGTGTTTTATCTACTCTCTGTTCACGTCGGAATGGAATGGAATGGAAACAACTTGGATAAATACATTGGTCGTCGTACTATGTACATCTCATTGGTCATAAACAGACTCGGAAGCCAGACCATTTACTGATGTATTATTGTGTAAAATTTCACAATTTTAAATGTAGATCTTAATGCGTAACTCATTTGTGACGGTGTGTCCGTAATTGCATCATTAAAATTGCCGGAAAGGATTCCAGCGATGCCTGCAAATCATTTGTCTCGATGTGGTAAACCGCAGTGTGGGCGATGCTCCGCCGTATATTTATTATTCGGGAATATTTTTCTGATAATATCGCAATGCGCAATTTAACCCATTAGGCTACGATCATGTTTCATTCGGTGATGATATGATTATCATATGATTATGATATAATGTTCATTCGGCCATGAAATCATTGTAAGTTTTCCATATGAAAGTAAATTTCTATACTTGTGTTCAATATGATCATTGATTGTATAGGTTGATTGATCATTGATTGTATATTGCTCAATTCCGAGGAGCTAATGGGCCCTGTTGCAGTTTTGCCACAAAACACATGTGTTCAGGGTCGTTCATACTCACGGGTCAACACCTATCCGGCGGCCTCCACGCAGAATGAAGAGCAAGGGTAGGACGCTGGCCTGCGGGTCAGTCACCCCTTGGAGTCAACCTTCGGGCGCTCCTGGATGGTTTGCGTACCGTGCGCTGTCAGCCAATCGATTGTGCATTCTGACTGACAGCCGGGGGAGTTTGGAAACAGTAGGTACTGTCCCCTATAGAGAGGGGATAGCTGTTTACCTTGAGGCAGCAGCTCTTGAAACGACCAATCGTCTACCCGATTCTGGTTGAAAGAAGGATAAAGGACGCCTTGGTCCGCGATAGATTCGGTAGACGCTGTAACCAGTCGGGAGACCAGAGTTCAACTAGTAGTGAGGGCGCGAGTGTCAACCCGCAGGGTGATTAACCTGGTTATCTCACGGTAAGTCGTTGGCTTCTTACGGGCATGTGGCGTAACTAGACTGTAGATTGTTTTGTCCTAAGTCTTCTGCGCTCACCTCACGGGAGACATAACGATCTAATATCGCTATAACTACCTGAGGTGACGAGTTCGAACGTTGTAGTCGACAGATCTAGTCGCTTAATTCCGAATGGTTTCGTGCAGCTTGGGCCATAAGATCCAATTTGTTCTCATGTCGGCGAAACTTACTATTCAGCTCCTATTTCGAAGCCTCCTCGTGTGGAAGGCTACCATAATAAAATAGTGAACATCGATTGTGCCTCAATTAGTAGAACATTACCGAATAGTCTGAGAGTGAACTCAAAAATGAAGTCCATTATATTGCGCGGCACATTAGACCGATGCGTAATAGTTACCGACAAATACGAACCGGCGTATTTGTAGGGACTTCATATTTGTGACATGTATGGAGTAATGCTAATGCCAAGCGTTCTATTGTTAAGCAGTATGACTTTTTGTTTCGGGTTCTTTATTGCATCCACTGTCCACTAATGAATTTTTAGCTTTTCCAAAACTTTGGGGGTACTAATTAAAATTACACCATTCCTAGTACGCCAGCACCATGTGTCCCGAAATCTGGCTAGCTGACTCTATCCCGGCATTCCATGGCCAAAATATTGTCTGATCCTAAAGTATCAGCTTTTACAAAACTTTTTTGGCGCTCGCTCCCCCAACTATTGTACATTATCTTTGGTAGCGAACGGTTCCTTGCTGCTTCGCCAACAAGATCCACTGTGTACTAATCACCGCTGAACATACGGCAGGTAGAGGTCGCGTAAGTGACTTCAGATCCGTGACCAGTGGAGTGGTTGGAGGTATCCTAATGGTTAATTACAGACGGAGATATCCTTCCAAAACTGGTAGTAAGGAGGCTAGGCTGCCTGCCGTAAGGCGTTGGCCTCTGACGGGCATGTTGGCATAGCTAGACATTAGATTTATATTGTCTTTAAGTCTTCTACGCTCAACTCACGGCTGAAAGAACAACCATATATCGTTACACCAGCCTGGGGTGACGGGTTCTCCCGTTGTAGTCGATACCACCCAACTGCTCAATTTCATTGGTTCCTAATAGTCCCGCGCAGCTTGGGTGGCATTAGCCAATTTTGTATCACCTAGACCTGCCCAACTCATGAGCTCCCATCCGGTAGCCTCATCGAAAAGGGACTTAACCTCTCAGAGCTGCTGTGACCTCTGCCTGCGGCTGTGACCTGCAGTCGTAGGCGATCGGAAGAGCGGATTCGGGGAATTACCTCGGGCAGAACTCGGCGGTTAGTGCACTGTCCGATTTGCTAGACCCGCTGCCCATCCGGCAAATATCTGGAAACGTACGTTTTCAGACTTACCAGCCCTCCTAAGCAGCGGGGACAGTTGTTTCCCTGACTCGATCTATCCTTAAAACGATGCGTTGGCCACCCGAGAGGAAGAAGGCGCCTCAAGTCGTGATAAATTCAAACTGAATTACCGCTTACGCCAGACGTTGTGAAATTGACCTCGAACCCGTAACCAGACGTGAGGTCGGCTTGCTGCCTTTACTTCCCATTGCCTCGCGGTAAGTCGTTGGACTTTCACAGGCCTGACGGTGTAGTTAGACGGTTAATTGTGTTGTCTTTAAATCTCTGCGTTCAGCCCATAGGAAAAAAATATCTAATATTGTTATAATTTCCTGGGGTGGCGGGTTCGCCCGTAATGTTGACGACGCTTAAGTGCTCAATACCGTACTACGTTTTGACAGCTAGGATTTTACTACGGAGCGCAACACATAAATGGCACTCTTACTTCTAAACATTGATTATTCTTCTCTTATGGTCAGTAGGCCAATAGATGATCTATTCGAAACGATGCATTTTTTATGCTTCCGTATTGAAATGTATTTTATATTATATACATGAATTTGTGGTTCCCAAAAAAAAATCCTTTCCGTGGCCGCGGCCACGTGTAGAGCTATTAGGGCGCTATCTTACTGCAGCAGCACCGTATGAGCAAACGAAACGTATGACAGTGTATGGTGGGTATCTGGCGTGTAGATAGAGTGTACTTGGCGACAGCTTGGCGACACGACCAATTTGGCAGCGTCATCCAGCAAGGGTAGGATTTAGTCAGAGTATTTATTGATAACTAATGATGGAATATATGACTATTGAATGGTTAGTTTAGTTAAGGCAGAATAACTAATAATTTATTAATTTAAACGTAATTTGAACAATCATGACTAAGATTTTTTTAAATTATTGATTATGATCAACTTCAAGTTTTGCATCATTTTGAAATAGAGTGGACTACTAACCCTCGTACTTTTAAAGAGGTGAGTAATACACCAAACTCACTTACTATTTTTAAAAATCGGCTCTCCCTTCCCTCCCTTTAACTCCCCCCTCACACCCCACACTTCCCACTACTACCCTTCCCCACCCTTAACCTCTTCCCCCTCACCCCCCCCTCCAACCCCCCTCCATTCAACACCTGCTCTTTTACCTCACAACTCCCCTCCCCTCCTCTTTCAACCTCCTTCAATATCTATTAAGGCAATCGAGGTAAGGCAGGATAGGAACCCACGAAAGAAGAAGAATATGTGAAGAAGAAGAATATCGGAGGAAGAATAATATTTTGGCTCCTTCCTCCCTTCCGACCATCCCCCCACCCCTACCCACCTCTCGCGACATCAAATCTAGAATGTATGTTTAATATTAAAATGCATTTTTTAATGTTTCGTTTCTCGGCTATAGCCTCGGTCGAATCGACGTTATTATTTGATTAAAATGTGTAAGATTTTTTTGTATCACTTTTATAAGAGATGTTGAAACCAAAATGGTTTCGACCCTACGACGCATCTGTGTACCGAATTTGAAGTCCAATATTTCGAGGTTGAAGTATGACCAGCGCTTCCCTTGGTGGACAAATTTCAACCACAATCTTTTCAACTCTTGCTATGACCAATTATGCCTACATGCCAAACGGTTGAAGCGTTTCGGCAATATCGTGGAGGAATACACACAGCCAAACATACAGACAGACACACACACAGAAGTGCGTCCACAATACTTACCTTGCCAGGAAAGTAAAATAGATTATGTCACCCCAAGACTTCAGGTAAGTATTGTAGCCAGGGACTCATTTAATTTGAATATTCATTTTATAAATAAAGTCTATGAGCATTTCGCGAAATTTTCTATTAATATTCGACGCAACGCAAGGAAACTTTGAATTTTAAACGCGCGTCACCTTATTCGTGTACCGAATTTCAATTCTCTAAGTCCAATATTTTAATGTTTAAGTATGACCAGCGTGCTCTCTTGTGGACCGATTTATATTACTATCCAACTTTTGCCAAGATGCCTGCAGACCAAATTTCAGCTCAATAGAATTAAGCGTTTGGACGCTATCGTGAAGGAATACAAGCACACACAAAGATACACAGGCACAAAGAGACTTCAGTCTGGAAATGGTGTTAATCGTCTCGGGAAGGGGGGAGGGGGGTTAGTTAAGTTCGTTAAAGTTATATCCATAATAATATATCGCCTGATATCCATAATAATATATATCGAAGCTTCAGTGGCTGTCGACCCGGGAGAAAAGAGACATGCGAGTTCTCTGTGTGCTTTTCAGGATCTTGGATGGCGTCGCTCCCAATTATCTTACCGACAGATTTACTGCACTATCGGCTCATGAACGCCCTCTGAGATCAAAAAACAACCTGCTACTCTCTATCCCTAGTCACAGTAGTGAATTCTTCTCATTCTCTTTCACCGTGCATGGAGCCCGTCTTTGGAATGCTTTGCCGAAAAATGTGTAAACCGCGCCCAGCATAACAACTTTTAAAAACAGACTCAGAGAGCATTTGAAATCCTCCAGATAAATTCCCTTTCCCCTCCCATTCCCCTCCTTTTAAAACTTTAGCGTCCTTATAGGTGTTAGATTATTTTGATGTGGCAAATCTGTGCCCACAAAGAGTAAAGTATATACTTCTTTCTATCCTCCTTTATTTTATTTGTCATACTGTTTATATAGGTTAAGTTATGTAGTCTACTCGCAAATAATGTTCTTACAACAGTATAGGTTAGTTCTAAAATATTGCCTGCAGGCAATAAGCTCGCCTTTTCTTAAGAATAAAGAGTTTTATTATTATTATTATTATTATTATTATATCATCATCTATCATTTCCTTTTTAAATTGGTTGACTTTTAAACCGTTCACGCAGATAACCGTCCATGAGTATTACGAGTCTAAAGGCTGATTTATATTGATTCACTTAAAGATTTCAAATTTGAGTCAGTGCTGACCCGGTACTGCCATCGTGTAGATTGATTTTAAGCCAGTACAGCGCTGACTCATCAGTCCTGATTTTAATATTCCCGCTATATATTTGGTCCTTACCTATGAATTTGCTGTTCTATAAAGGAGATTTAAGGACAAAAACTTTGTATGAAAAATATATAATTAATTAATAGTAATATTGACCCCTATTATCTATGCAGATTTGTCATTTTAATGACAGTTGCTTAATTCCTCTGCTGTAAAACTCTCGTGGACAGGAACCAATGAATGCTTTGAAAGCGTTTTTCACCGACCTTCGAAGTTGATTTTTTTCTTGTAAAAAGTTATCTAAATTCTGAAAAATATTAAACTCTAATGGAGCAAGTTCTGGAAAGTACGGTGGATGACCAAGAGTCTTCAGCCGCAACTCCAGCAACTTTGCGACTGTTTGCAGTGAAATCTGTGGTTTTATGTTGTTATGCAGAAGCATTGGCGAAGATCGATTGACCAGGCTAGGTTAATTCATCACTGGTTTCTCCATTATTGTTTGCAGTTCTTAGTATTACATATTTACGGTAACTCTATAGCCAGACTGCAAGAATCTGTAATGGGAGGGAGTTAATGGGCCCTATCTGAGTTGGCCACGAAGACCCATTCGGTTCAGGGTTGGTCACACTCACGGGTCAACACCTATCCGACGGCCTCCACGCATGAAGTGCGAGCCTGGGTAGGACTCTGGCCTTATGGTTAGTTTCTCCTGGGAATCAACTTTCTGGCGCTCTTGGGCGGTCTGACCACCGCGCGGCGTAATCCAATCGATTGCGCACTCTGACTAGCAGTCGGGGGAGTCTGGAAGCAGTACTGTTTTCTATAGAGCGGGGGTGTTTACCATCGGCTACCCGAACCTGGGTGAACAGCCGGGCAAAGGACGCTGTGGTCCGCGATAGATTCGGTATACACCGTTTCACCGCTTCGTAAGGGAGAGGACCGCGCAAGCGAAATCGAACTCGTAACCAATCGAGAGACTGGAGTAATCTCGTCGTAATTGGAAGTAAGGGCATGAGTGTAAGCCCGCTGGGTGGACTGTTTTTGTCCTTAGTCTTCTGCGCTCACTCCAGGGAGATAGAACGACTAATCGTTAAAACTTCCTGAGGTGGCGGGCTCGCCCGGTGTAGTCGACAACTCTAATTGCAAAAAGCTGTATAAGAAAAAACCGGCACAGGATCTTATATTTGAAAATAATGCATTTTTGTAGCTTTGCCATGGTTGCAGAAACGAAAATATTTGAGCTAAAACAAACAACAGAACGACAAATAAACAGCTGATTCTTAAAAAAATAACATTGCCTTGAATTAAAATTTATTTGAATTTGAAATTCCATCTTAAACCCAAGTTATCAAAGTCCAAAGCGGCCAGTGTGAAAAAAACAGCAATTACATAGGTAAGGACCCAATATTTTGAAGTCAGTCCGCTCCTTCCGCTACTGGCCTAGTCTAAGCGACGCGCGCGACGGTCAGTAGTTGGTCACTTACCGGCAGCGTTGTAGGGTTACGTCGCGTCGTCGTGTCGAAGATTTTAACTAGCGAAAATGACGTGTCAGGGACCACCCCTCACAAGACTCCAAATTATTCGATGTGAGGTGGTGGGTCAACTTACGAGTTATCGCCGTATTTAAAGGCGGTTTCGATGAAGCAGAAGATATTTATTGATTGAATCGATTGAATATTGCCAGTTATAACGCTTGCCGAATTAACGGGTGCCCGGATTACTTTATCGAGACTCGAGGGTTGCGCGACGGAGGTTATGTAGGAAAGTGGATGAGGATTGTATGTGTGCTCCTAGTATCTTGTACAGGGCACGGCTCGAGTCTGTGGGATTACAGACTGATGCTTCGAGGCTCAGGGAAAATGAGGAAAGGAAACCAAGGAGCCGGATCCGTTGAGCGGCCTCGCGTAGAGGGGTACCGGATATGCCGTCGCAATCTTGGGGGAAGGTGATCAATCGGGGACTGATAATTAGGTTGCTTTTTGGCCAGTTTATATAGGACGTGCAATGATGCAATTTGCAATATTCTGAGTAAAAGTATTGTTTCATCGTGCTGATTCATAGCTGCACGAGTCAAAATAATAGCTGAATTGTGTCAGTGGATTTCACTGGAAATCGATGCATTTCTTGATCGTATGTAATGGACTTAAGGTCCGTTACAGACGTTTCTTTTTTAAAGTTCTTCTTCTAACATTACCGCCAACTCTTCAAACAGCAGATGGGATTTTTTTCTCAAAGAATAATTGAATCATATGAAATTCTGCCGTTCTCCGCTGACTAATTATAATGACGCGCATACACCGTGAAAAAATACCACAACTGTTTAACTCTATGTAAATATTTTAGGTCAGTCCTTGGCGCCAGCACTGACGCATGAATAACTCACTCGATGTAAAACAGCGTTATTACATTAAAACACGTAAAAAGTAGATCTTATTATAACTAGCTATAACTATAAAATACGATCATGAAGTTTCGTTGATCGGACTTCGTGATACTGTATCACAACATTGCAATAAATAAAGTGTAAGTGTACCTACACAGTCCTCTGAAAATGCCTCTCATTTGCATGGCAAAAACGTCCATTGAATATTTCATTGCTACTGTGAAATCCACAGTGGGGATGTTTTTGTACGTCTCTTTCAATAGTATAAGAAAAAGACAGACGTGTATGTCATGCCAACATATGATATAAATATATTATATTATATCCTGGTAGCGCACAGCCCCGGATCTATTGAGGAGCAAAACGGGGTACCTGACCCGGGCGGCAATTAAAGGGGGCGCCAAATTCATATGTTAAAAAATGCTCTCATTAACCCCTTCCGTAATCATTAAAAAAATAAAAATGGAAAAAAAATACATTTTTATGAATGAATTTTATTTACTGAACATATATGTCCTTCATAAAAACCAAATCAGGCCCAAAATAGGATTGAAAGTTGAAAATTGATGATATAGTTGATGGTGCATAGTGTGGGTTTAGAAATAAAGGAAATTCATGAAAATATATTCATTTTCATTCATCAAAATTAATAATTATGCCTTATGCAAAGAAATAATAAAAAAATTAAAATATAAAAAAAACGTCATCAACTTTGATCTTTGGTGTGGTACATTCGAAAACGAGCGTTCAAAACACTCAACCTCACTGCACAAAACACTGGACAGTAATAACATCGAGTGATGCTACCTGATTTTCAGATATTGGGAGATAGAGACCCCTGGTACCTCGTTTGGTACTTGGCAGTGGTACCTCGTTTAAATCATCTTAGCTGTCCTTTGTCTCGCTTCCACATACCATAAATCGTATTTATTTTCGCCCGAAACATTCGGGAGTGATCTTTTCTGCAGTTAAAGCTTGCCCGAGTTATTTTGGGTGTGGGAATTTCCGCACATAATAGCCGCCCGAGTCTACTCGGGTGCAGTCCTTAAGTAGATAAAGCGCCTAGCATCCAGGGCGCGTCGTACTATCGATTGTTCATTTGATTTTGGGAAGCATACTAAGTTGATTTAACTCGTGTGCAGTGTGTATTGTCTCTGTTAGGGGAATTCCCGTTGCGTCTAAAAAAATCCTCCAAAATTCCAGAGACAGAAGAGGACGGGGCTACACGAGCGGAGCCGTGCTACAGCGGGGCTACAGTCGCCGTAAGGTCACTACCACTCCCGCTCTATAGAAAACAGTACTGCCTCCAGACTCCCCCGACTGTTATTCAGAATGCACAATCGATTGGCTTACGCCGCACGGTGCGCAGACCGTCCAGGAGTGCCAGAAGATTGACTCCTATGGGAAACTAGCCCCAAGGCCAGAGTCCTACCCGGGCTCGTACTTCATGCGTGGAGGCCGCCGGATGGGTGTTGACCCGTGAGTGTGAGCAACCCATAACAAATGGGTCTTCGTGGCCAACTCAGCGAGGGCCAATTAGCTCCCAAAGGGTGGGGCACACAGGGTTGGCTTCCAATGAGGGAACTCATAGGAAGCCAACCCTGGGTGCCGTCTGCGGCTAAGGAACAGTAGTGCAGTCTGTGATTTTCACTATTATTGTCTGCCAAAATTTTATGTTGTAAAGCCCATCTATATTCTATCTTTACGATATGGTCTCGGCGGCATTATTTTACCTTCGTCAAAAGGCGACGTAAAACTAATGTTATTCCTCGGCGACCGGACATAATATCCTAGGATGTCTCTCCTGGGATAACAATCATAATCCCGACTCTGATTTTATGCCAACCGGATCCGTCCCAGACATTGATCAACATTTCCCAAGGGAGAAATGGAGGGTAGGCTGAAAATATAACCGAAGCATAGCGCATATAAGTATCAATAGCTAGCGATTCTTTAGCGTCTCCAGCTATGTATTTTGCGTGGTTTATTACGAATCCCGCTGTTTTAACAGTAAGCATCACATATATATATATATATATATATGAATAGTGTTTAGTCTCAATACGTGTTTAGTGTCAAATGAAAGGTCTGATTGAGTACATTCCGGAAATATACATGTATCTATAAGGGTAAATATATAAACCGCAAATATTTCATTAAAAATTGTAATAAAAATAATGATAAATACAATAGTTTACTTTCTGTAACGGCTGTCGTGTTTTTATGCTTTTCAATATATTTACTTGTTACATGTCTTACATAGTCAATTAGTTAAATAAAATATCTTGGTAATTTTTGAAATCTGGTTTTCTTATTAAAAATCTGGTTAAAAACTGGACGATTTCGTCTATTCAGATAAAACAGTGTCAGGCCACAGTATAATAACATCCAGTAAGTTCACTCAAGAGCTACAAGGTAATACGGGAAGAGGGTGCGACGGAACTGGGGCCAGGGGTAAGTCATATCGCGTCCTTAGGCCCATAGTTACGGCGCTGTGGGCTGTGACGCGCTGTGGGTGCAGTTTCTGTCCGCTCTTACTATTACTTTTTTGTGGAGTTTTTAGAGTCGACGCCATATGGTATTCTCAGAAGAAAAAAACGTTAGAATAATAGCATCTCCGTCGCCGGGGCACCGTATATGTAGCCGGGACGATGCTTCAAGAAGAAGACGAGTAACCATATTACGATTTGTGATAGCCCTTAAGATTCCTGACGTCACTTGCTTCGATTTCAATTTTGTTCTAAGAGAAGCTACTGTCTGGTATACTGTGGTCAGGCGGTCTCTTCGACGAGTTATCCAGGGGGACAAGGTAACAAGATCGTTATAATATCCTGAGATGACCGGTTCGCCTGTAGCATTTGACACACTTATCTGCTGTCTTAGTAACATTTTGAGATATCTCTCGTAAATTAAGTCCCAGTAAATGTTACCTAATTATCATTCTCGTTGATATATTATGTGTGTAAAGCACAGATGTCCCACATGCTCCGCACCCGGGCGCTCCCTACTTTACTAGGAAATGCAGAGTCGGGGCTGGTTGCGTCAATAGCATCCACATTAGCTTAATCTCGGTTTTACACAAATCAAACTGGGATTAGCAAGTCGCCGGATCGTGCCAATTGCTCGTATGACGACACGCCTCACTTGCGTAAATGTACAGATACACACAGTGTATCAGCTGTATGAGAATTCAGAAAGTCGTCGTTTAGATTATTAGAAACTTCGGTCAATCTCACAAATCCAAAAGAAAACAAGACTTAACACCCCTTTCGTCTGTGTTTATCGATGGGATAAATATCACGCGCCAAAATTTCAAATATTACACAGCGCTATCACACTATAATATGAAAATACAATGCACAATGCGCAGCGTCAATTCTACAATAAAGGCCTCGCCAAACAGAACGCGTACCTGGCGTTGCGTTAAGCGTAACTAGCATCGCGTTTCAATGTCGCGTACTTTGGATGTCACACTGAAATCAACTAGATATTGACGCACACAGAGCGTACCGCAGATCGATAACAGTCTTTGGAAAGTTTATTTATTGTTAAAATGTCAAGTGATTCAAGTAATTCAGATGTGGACGAATTATTAGTTTTGTTCGCTATATCACGATTGCAGATAAAAAGAGTATGGGTACTAGACATTAATAAAAGGAGAAAGGAATTAGGAGAATATCCCCGTTTGTGTCGGGAGCTTTCATCATGAAGATGAGATCATCTCTTGCGTATGTCGCATGATTTATTCGAAGAATTACATGAAATTGTGAAAAATTTGTAACTTATTTCAATAATTAATAAACAGATTGATAAATTACTTACCAATCATATTCATTTGTTTTCGAATTTCTTCCCACAATTTCGGTTTTTTAATCATTTTTTCATATGAATTATCATTCGTTTTATATAGGTATGGGTATCTCCAAACATATTCTATTAGTTTTTCAGTCATAATGCTGGTTTTTTCACGCGTACGTCGGACGCTTTCAATGAAATTTGTAAACAAATACAACGCCCGGCGTCAAAGCGCTCTAGCGCGACGTCTGAACGCCGCGTACAGCCAGCGGCCGCGCTCTGTTTGACAGTATAAGGCCTAGTTCGCACGAGAGTTAAAAAAGCGTTGCGTTAAAATCCGGCGTTGGCGCTTTTAAAACGTCCTCTCTGTAATTGTTCATACGAACGCTTTAAAATCACTCTTTTCTCGTCTCTTGCTTCAGTAAGACGTGGAAATGGTTGCTGCTAAATTAATAGCAATTGCGATTTGTGTTGCTAGAAGACGAAAAAGAAAACAAAAGGCAATCTGGTACATCCTCTGAATGAACAGTGCTACTTAAAGGGGCAGTTTGTGACACTGTACGAAGAGTTGAGGCAATACCCCGATTTTTTAAAAAAATATTTTCGAATGTCTATGTCTATGTTGTTACATTTGACGAATTGTTGGAAATAGTGGGGCATCGAATATTACTTCAAGATACCAACATGCGTTTGGCGATACCACCTGTACAACGACTGGTTGTTACACTGAGGTAAGTTAAACAATAATAAGAAAATTTCAAAGCAATTTTTATTTATTAAAAACTTCTTACATTTAACTATCATCTGGAGACAAGTAAAATTCTTCTGGTGAAGTTATATTGATCAAGGGGCTATTAACCGTTGTTGAGCTTGATGGGTGAGTGTTCGATGGAGATGGGCAACTATTTGGGCTGAAAATGGGAAAAAAACTTTGTGCGGAGTGTAGTCTAGAACTTTGTGCAGTTGAATTAGCGGGGCGGTATTGACGATTCTCTAAAATTTGAATTACTTTCGATGGATTTACAAAATTAACGGATGAGGATTGATGCAATGACGGTGTTGGGTGTGACTTCTGAGTGCTGCTGATACATATCACGCGCTTGAGTGAATGTTGGCTGTGAGTACTGCTGTTGTGGCGTCTGAGTATAGATGAACGTGGTTCCGGCTGCTGATATACATGACGAGCTTGAGTGGATGTTGGTTGTGAGTGCTGCTGTTGTGTGGTCTGAGTATATATGGGTGTTGGTTGAAGCGAAAGGTTAGAATATAGGTGACTGAAATATGGTTCAATGTTTGGTCTATTAAGCGGTGATTGGTTAGGCTGAATGATGTATGTATTATGCGACCTATTTGAGAAAGTGCAAATTACGTATAATATTTCGATCTTGGCTAACATTTTGTTATCATCGTCTATCTTTTTAAGCGATTGAACCAGTCGATTCCCCGTCGTCTGAGAGTTTTATTGTTATGACCTCCCAGGCATTATTCTTCAGAATTGTATTTGCATATTCTGGCAATGTTTTTGCATATAGAAATGAACGAGACTCAACCTCTATAATTAATACTTAGGGATCTACAACCCACGACATCTTATCGACGTTCTGAGGACGTAAACACAATCAAACACGTCCGACCGCTAAGCGAGCACGCGGCACACTGAACGCAACGCCGGCGCTTTTTTAGCGCTCGTGTGAATAATAATAAGAAGTCTCATATGGTCTATTCCATTTAACGCCCAACGCCCAGCGCTGAAAATACAACACTGCTCCATAAAAAAGCGTCGCGTTTTAAAAGCGCTGACGTATGAACATATACTTGGGAATGCATCTGTTCTATTTGAACGCTTTTTTAACGGACGTTTAAAAAGCTCTCGTGCGAATTAGGCCTAATAATACCGTCACAGTACAACACAACTCGGCGCTATAGCGCGGCGTCAGGATTTACGCTGTAGCGCTCTGACGCGCGCTAAATACGCGTTCTGTTTGGCGAGGCCTCTTTTATTTACCTTGCAATGTTTGTTAGTTTATTATTTAGTTTGTTTAGGTCATTTCTTTAAGCTGAATTAGAATTACTTCCTCTTATCATATGAAGTTGAAATTTTACATTTCCGTTCAGTTCCGATGACAATGCATTTTATGGTGGGCATGACCTGATTCTACTACTAGGGCCGGCTCCATTTAATTACGATAGTCCGTTCTAAGTTTCAACCTTACATGGCTGCTGCACCCAGGGTTGGCTCCTGACGAGGGGACGCCTCATCTGCTGAGCTGTGTGGGTACCACAGCTCAGCAGTAATGCACAGAAGAATATGACATATACCTACATACTCCCGTCTCCCATCTACATAGACTATCATCGAGGTGCCTGTACCATCGTGCGCCTGACCAGATACCTGCCGCAGGGCGTCAGTCCTGCGCCGCCATACTCAGAAAGCCGGGTCAATCGGCTCGGTTCACATGAAGCCCGCTAAAGACTAACTGTCCAGAGTGAGACGTCGCGACCCGTGGACAAGGCCCATCGACTGACTCAAAGAATATTAATTCAGTTCGCTCGGTTCGTTCCCACTGACCAGTACTCCTACCGGTGACCCTTTTACGGCCTCTCCTGCTATCTTTGTCTGCTCTCCCAAGTCAAGATTCTCAGGGTGCCACCATGTCTCGCCGGTCAACCAGAAATATTGCCTTTTGCGTCATTTTTGTTATCTTCTTGTATCAACAGCTTCTTGTATGGTTAGCCTAAGTATCAAGATCCTTCCAGCACTAGTTCGTACTTTAAAGTAGCTAGCCTAAGTATCAAGATCCTAACAGCAATAGTTCGAACCTTAGAGTTGTCAGCTACTACGGGCGAACCCGCCACCCCAGAAAGTTATAGCGATATTCGATCGTTCTTTCTATCGTTGGGTTTTATTTTCTTATAAAATTCGAAATTCGAAGTAACAGCAATTAAAATCATTATATAATATTAAATAAGACACAGAGCCCATTTTTGACTGTCTGTTCTGCGACCATGAATAATCGGGCTTCCCTGGAAACGGTGGGTCTAAACTCACCGGTTAATCCTTTTACCACCGGGCCAAAGGACACTGTGACAAGATGCCGAGATAATCTCGACCACTGGGGCTACACAGTGATTACAACATAGCGACTGGGGAACGCTACAGGATGAAGATGTCAACCTCCATTACACACCAGGACCTACAAGAGACCAACATAAGACATATTTTTGGGGAAACGTGTCTTAAACTGTCCCGGACACATTAACTTACTAACTGTCTAACTATCGTGAGGTGAACGCAGAGACTTAGAGAGAACACAGTCTACAGCCTAACTACGCCAACATGCCCGCGATAGGCCAGCGCCTTACAGCGAGGCACTATGAAGTGGACCCAGCTGGCAGATCTCATGCCCTAACAGATTTGGCCACATTTCTCTCTCTTCCGATCGTCGCTTGCGCGGTCGCTATCTGACGTAAGCGGTTATTCAGTTAGAATATATCGTAGCTCGATACGCCCTTTACCCGCCGTGTCATACTCCCTGCTTTTGTAGTATACATTTTCTCTGCTTGTCAGCTGCATCAGTGCACTGCCCAAGCGAAGTGAGAATCTCAATCACGGTCGTCCAAATTCGATATCGGTCATGGCAATGAAGAAGAAGATGGAGAGTAACTGCAGCGAGCTCTTGGATTGCTAGTTACCTATACGAGCACCGACGTTCGTTTCGCTCAGCCGCAGCACGGCAAACAAAACAGCACGAAACAGGTGCATGCCTCTACACTTCGCTCGGTTCGGTTTGGTTTGGCTCTACTAAGAGTGAAATCAGATAAAAGGCTGAATAGCTTTCTTCTCTGCACTGGCTTTAAGGACGTATTATACTCATTTTAAAATTCTTCTATTAAATATAGAAGCTATCTTAAGAGTTGACAATGAGCTGTTATAAATTATAGACAGTTGTCCGCTGTCACCCTGTGTGTAAATGTCTCATGATTACGAACACTACTGGTGAACGATCTTTTTCCAAGTTGACACTGTTCAAAAATTGCCACCGATCATCGATAACACAAGAACGACTGAATTCTGTGCCATTATGGCCACTGAAATACGACGTATTGGAAAAGGTGAAATTCCAATATGTCCTAAAAGAGGTTACCAAAAAAAAAATTAGGACAATGAATATTTAAAATTTTATCAGTTTATACAGTTTGAGAAAATATAATATTTGTTCAATAATATTGCAATATTGCTATTGCCTAACAATATATTGCTTGCTATGTTTAAGAAATTTGGTTTATCAAGATTTTGATATTTAAAACGTAATAGAATAGAAATTGCAAAGTGCAAAAGGGGCGACGGCGAGATTTCGACAGCCTAAGGGCCTTGATTGGACCTGATTGATTGGACCCCTAGCACTGTGGGTCCTGATGCACCGCACTATCTTCCCCCTTAGTAGCTACGTCACTGTAACCGAGTGAATAATAAAAAATAACATGCGAAACAAAGAGGACTTGCTTCATTTTAAGGTGCGACTGATTAAGGTCCGAAATAGCTTTTTCTGACAATCTTACTTATTCTACAATAAACTTCTTGTATATGTCAGAGGCCTTGGGGAGGTTCACTTTAAGAAATAGGTACAGTGTATTTTGATTAAAACCCCTATTTATAGCATTAAGGAATTCTGAAATATCGATTTTTTGCGGCTGTATTGACTTTCCTGACTGTTTTAATTTTTTATTCTATCTATTATTGATAATTATAATACAATTGTGATTTTCTTTTTCTGACTATTGGCTATTGACTATAATTATTATTACTGATTTGATTGTGTATGTATTTTCTTAAAAATATTTACCCGCATGATAATTTGTGAAATTATCCAATAATTCTGTTTGATTATTAATACTATTGTCCATATGAAATTCTACGAAATTGTGTAATAATTTCGATAGAAAATATTGAAAAATTTTGTTTCCTCCATATAACTTGAACGTTCATACCTTGCAATACCAGAGTTAAAACCTTATGCCTTATAATTTAGGTATATATTTAAATATTATGTTGTAATTTTTGTTAATTTTGATACATTCAAGTGTAGGAATTCCTACACTTGAATATGAAAAAAAAAAACTAAATAAAATTATACATACCTGAACGCATCCAGTAGTGTTCCCCTTGCGACGACGACTTTGTGATATAATAAAATAAACTACGATGATTGAACGACAATTTAGTAACGTCAAAATATAAGACACGGGGAGCTGGTTAACTGTTACAAAATAAGAATAAGCAGATCACGCTCTGATTATACGAGTAGATAGGTTCTTCCAAATCGCATAGACTTTTGCTTAATTAATTCTAAAAGCCTGGCAGAAACCCTATAATTTGATAAATGACTGATGTTGTAATCATGTAAAATAACAAAAACCCCGTATCGTTAAGAATTTGAGCACCATACGCTTAACGGTAGAGTATAGAAATGTTTGATATATAAAACTATTATAGGGTCATGTAAATAACACGAATGTCAAGTTTTGTGAAAATTGGCTCATTGGATTTTGTACAAATTGATAGGACATAAGTGTTCCTGTGGTTCATAAAGATGCAGTTACAACTTTTTTCAAAATTTGGTAATTTAATTATATCATTCAGAAACCATACGTACTAAAACAATGTCTGTAAGAATCAAATTGAAAAAGTCCATAAGTACCTACCTATATTATATTTTTTTAAATCACCTATTCTTTGGACATTTGCGAAATCTTCAAAAAACTACGGTATATTTTAAACTACAATTGTTTTTTTGCTAATATTAAGTTTCTGATGTCTCAATAACCAGGAAAAAAATAAATTTATATTTTTTTCGTATTCGATAATTTATAAAATGATTTTGAAATTATGGGACGCACATGTCCCATGGTCTTTAAAGGGTTAAAGAAAGTGCTGTAACCACGTCCAGTAGTTTCCTTCTTCAAAAAAATGATAAGACCATAATTTTGTAATATAAATTGGTATGGCGATTCAACGACAAATTTGTGATGTGATAATATAGAATATGGGAAAATGGTCATCTGAAGCATGATTAAGCAGCTCACGCGCTGATTATAGATTGCATAATCCAAATCACATATACCTTTACCTAATTAATTTGAAAAAGTCTCGCAAAAGCCTTAAGAGATAATAAATTACTGTTGTTATAATAATTTAAAATACCGAAAACCCCGTATCTTTAAAGTGTGTGACTCGATTGTAGGATACTTAATAGTATGTTGCAGAAATCTTCACTGTTACGCACAGACATTTTTATATCTCGTATATGGTTGTCTTTTTCTTATTCAGTCATCCTGAATACCAATACAATCAATCGCACATTTCACATTCTTATGGCAGACAAATCAATCATTTCACAATCCTATCTCACGTGCATGCCGGTTATACAACACCATAACCAATAGTAATGACAATATAGTTTTTTTTTCTTACCTGAGACCACTAACAAATAAATCAATTTTAGAGTCAAAATTACGAGACACATAGATTGTTAATCTACCATATGTTTTTTAAATTATTTTATGACAATATGAAACGTCATCAAATTCATTTTTTATTATTTTTATTCTGAATTTATTTTACTCTTATTTCAAACATTTTAATGTTGTTTATTTTTAAGGATTTCTTTTTATTTCGTTTTGCAGTAATTTAATTGGCCTACTTAATCGTTATTTTATTACTCAATTGTTATTTTAAGTTAATTTTCCACCCATGTACAAAATTTATATTTTTTTAAACAATAATAATTGATTTAAATAGTTTTAATAATAATAGTTTTTATATTATAACTTTTTTCGAATCGTCAGTTAAACGGCAAACGGCAAAAAGGTAATTTAGGGTGTTACAGGGTACACATACAGGGTGCACATACAGGGTGTTATTACTGCACGGGCATTTTTTTCTGTGGGTGAATCAGTACAATGTGGTAAGCAATTAATGATAAAAAAAATGGAAAAAACTAAAAAAAAAGTTTTTTTTTATTTGAAAATTTGAAGAAGTTGACTATTAAGTAAAGGTTTGAGAAGCGTTTGAGCGCGCTGCGCCATCTAGCGGTAGGTAATAAGTCGTAAATAAATAATATCAGCGACATTTTACCAACCGCTAGATAGCGCATCGTGATCATTAATTTTCATACTAGTTAAAAAAAATAAAATATATATAATTTTTTTTATTATAAGTTGCTTATTTTGTTGTACTGATTCACTCACGAAAAAATGCCCGTGTAGTAATAACATCCCGTATATTACGCTTTAATAAGAAAGTATGTATAAATATTAGTAATATTTAATGTATTTGTTAGACTATTGTTTGTGTATATATTGTTATAAGTATATATTGTTCGAAATACATAAATAAATAAATGGCGCTGGCCACATATTTTTACTTTCAGTCTTTTATCGCTCTTTTTCGGTAACGTTTCAGTGGACAAGTTTAGAAATTAAATGAAAATATGAGTGTAATACGCTCGCTTGCAGCAATAAATGTTTCTCCGTCCAGCGTGGAAAACTGTTTGTGGAGGACATAGCGCCGCATATCCCCTAGCTAGAAATAAGCTGTTTTACATAGGTAGACGGTCGAGCAGCGCCAGCATGCAGGGGGAAAAGGGGGCGTAGTTTCAGTGGAATAGAAAACGAATGAGCTATTTAAATTGCCGGAATCTGTAAATAAACAACCCGCATTCGACGACGACCTAGTGGACTATTTTATCACACATGGCAAACTTCAAATGTATTTCTTGCGTCACATAATGTTTATATATGCCTGCAGCGTTATTACGATCACTCTCGCGATCAAATCGCTTTTGGTGTGTGAAAACCGAGAATCGTTTTAAAAAGGCTTTATGAAGTGTTTTACTTTAATTTTACTTTTACTTTGATTGTCCAGCTAATAAGGATTAATAATAACTATTAGTGTATACATTCTTTTAAATGTATTACCTGTATGTTGTAACAAAAATCCAAATTTGCATGGCATGTTATGCTTCAGAAACATGTTGCACGCATTGCAGCATGCTTCGCGTGCATTTCTCGTGTTTTTTTATTGTTCTTACTCAGGTTTTGAGTTGTTTCATAAGCATTTTTCCGGGTCTGCGAGCATTACTCCAGAAATTCGAATAAAAGCTATGACGTTTGAGCTGTCAGATGAGGAATAGCCGTATTGCACGGCCCAATAAAAAATGACCCTCCTGCTTTCCTTGCCGTAACAATAAAACAAGAGATTTAAAAAAAAATCAAGTTCGAAAGAACATTTTAATATATGTATGTAATAAATATTACAAAAATATTACTATTTTATTGTGTACATGAGTTGTCATGATTTTTTTTACCTGAAGTTTGTTTAACGACCGGCCACTTCCTGCCTGTCAAATCTGGCCACTGCCACTGGAGGGAACATTTTGTTCCACGATGGCGCGAGCGATTTTACTCACTCGCGCTGGGAGACAGAGAGCTCGGTGAAAACCGCGAAGTTTAGTGCACAAAAAAGTGATCCGCGAAGTTTAGTGCACTAGTGTGGAGTTTTTGAGTAATGTGAACAAGGTCTTATTTTTTGGTAAGCGTTTAATTCTTTTGGGGTTCAATCCGCTAAACGAGTTTGTAAAAGTAATGGTGGTTTTTTTTCTTTTTGTCACAGAGTGGGTTTTGCTGTGTTGCCTTTTATTTCCTAATGTAACAAAACCTCACGAATCGGCCAACCGTGCCCGGATTTTTCTAGCCTGGATATTTAATAATTGAGCGATGGAAAAGTACAATATGTCACCGTAGTCGGAAGAGGAGATTGACGGAAGGAACTACGCGAATAAAGGACCTTTGTTTTATAACTCATACATTTGTAGTTTTATTTTAAATTTGCGAAGGTTTATTCTCCGTTTTGCCAAATCGGTCATCACCTAATCGGTCATTGGCCATGGTTTTTTTTCGCGTTTTGGATAAATGCGATGGCGCTCTTAATTTTTGTTGGCAGCAGTTCTTGGTATATCATATCATCATTTTTTTTCAGCTGGATTTTTGTCTGACGGCAAGTATCCAGCCGGCATAGTTTTGGGGTGACACAACCGTTTTTCTTAACGGTTAACATTTTAACCGTATATTATCAAATGTTAATTTAAATGAATCGTACTATCATGCCCACCACTACCCGTTAAGACCCCCGGAGATGTTAATTGTTAGTCTGTCGCCGTTGAGCTCCAGGGCGTCCGTTGCAAAGAAGGCTCGCCCGGGAAAACACATAAAGCAAGTTAATTGCGATGTTAATGCGGCCATTTGCTAGCCGGCGCCATCTGTCTTACGGCCGCCGCGTAAATCCATCGTTACATTAAATATCCTACTTAGAGCAATAAAGCCATTTTAATATCTGCTTTATTATCGTATTATGCCTCCCTCCTTCCGCTTTCTATTATCCCGGCGGAATAACAACGGCGTTACGAGCTATCATAATTATATGTACCCGGTTACGTTATTAGTGGTTACATAATTGAAATAAGTACTGAAATTTAATACAAAGTGCTGTCCTGGGAAGTGGGCCTCGAGTGGTCAATGAACTTACCCATATATCGTAGAACGATAAGTCGATAATAGACGATACCTACCTGTAAATCGTAGAACAGAACTGGGATTCAAAACCGGGCATATGTATATTGACAGACTGTAAATTATCGTGTATTAAAGTGTATGGCTTATCGACCTTAATTGATAAATAGAGGGAGACATTCTTCCGCGTCTGCATCAAAATTGTTCGGGGGATTTTTGAAGAGTAGTAGTAGTAGTAGTAGTAGTAGTAAACGGAGTGGGGGGCTTGTTTCCAGCCCTTGATATCACCTGGATCTATAAGATATTTTGTAACTACCCACTTTGTGGTTGGGTCAGTGGTCTGCTAGTAGCCCGGTACTGCTTACCAGTCCAAGCAGATCACTGACCTTCAAGTTGGGCATATCGCTGGGTTCGAGAAAAGCTCGTCCCAGTAAACTGAGTCTTTTTGCGACGAGGCCTTGGCAGCAACCAACGATGTGTATGCCGTCTTCAGGTTCTTTGCCACATATTCGGCAGTCCTTGCTCTCGGTCAAGCCAAGGTTGAACAGATGTGCTCTATTGTTCAGGTGTCCGGTGAGGAAACCGATAGTGGTTCTAAGGTTCTTCTTGCTCATGTCAAGTAGGGCCTTGGTTTTCTTTTGAAGTGTTTGCTCCATCGTGGCTTTTGCCCGGCGACAACCCTAGATCTACTTTGTCTTGCACGTAACGCACTGCTTTGTCTTGTTCGCATGAACTATTTTACGATATTAGTTCACGAAGAAACGCAATCGATCCTTTTATCTGTCATACGTAATTCCAAACATTCAATAAAACATTAATTAACATTAAGGCTCCCTTCCGAGTCGACGCGACTAAAAATTTAGGTATTTTTGCGATGCCACGCGCCGGCGCGCTTTCGATTTATACAAAGATGTATAGGTATACCGTGGCGACAAGGGAATACGTCCCACCGTTGGCAGTGGCCAATTACTAATGACGATTTCGGCTTCGCGCGTCGTCAAATATATTCGATTTGGCTTTTCAATTATAATATATTAAATTATCAAATAAATAGTTTTTTACAAAGTAAAAATTAGATTACAATCAGATCACTGTTATTTTTAAATCACTCAAAAGTATTTTTAATAAATAGAAAAAAAAATATTGTTTGGCCAAACCATTTCTGGAAATTACTTAATTTCAAACATTTTTTTTTAATATTTTTTGTATGGAAGTTCCAAAAACTGTCTTAGTGCTATGCAAATAGACCATACGCTGGTGTTAATAGTATTTTTTTTAATATTGAGAATCATCTCTAGATTTTTCAAAAAGTGAAGACAAATCTCGCTCGTTTTTATTTTTTTGGAAAACAGAAACAGAATAAAGATGATTTACAATTAATATGGAAATAATTTACCAATTTCATTTCGGTAAAATGATAGCTTAAGGACCGGGTTTTGAAAATCCTGCATAATTGTATTAAAATTCTTTTTCTTGTTCTCACAACCAGGCCACAAAATTATGTTTCATATAGCTTATGGCCGCCACGGCCTCTTAAACCATTTTGTTTCATTTTTCATACAATAATACAAAAATAAAATATTAATCCTTCCCGACGAACACCCGATACTTACTCTCCTCAACCACGTTCGTCTTAAAATCAAAATCCATATTGAGGGTTGTTGAAAATTAATATATCAAAATTTATCAGGATTCAATTAGATAAAGAGTGTCTTGAATATACATTTATAATTGTAAAAGTAGAGAAATTGTCATACTTCGTACCATCGTGAATAGATCGCCCTCCTCGTAGGTGTCCCTCGTGTCAGCACTAGCTGCGCCCAAAATCCTGTCATGTACCGTTTGATCCACACACACAACGATCGATTTATCGACATATTGATCAAGATATCGACATATTTTACATAGGCCAAACTAAATTCAGCGAGGCTGTTCAGAGCTCACTTGGCGACTAGGAAATAGGTATAAATACATATATGTAGACTTTGAAAACAACAGAGCGAAAATGTAACAAAACAATAACGTTTCCCGAAAAACAAATAAATAAATAATAATAAAATCTTGAATATTAATAAGAATATTTTTGCTTATCTTGAATACAATTTAAGTTTTAATATTATTTCTAGTGATTATTTAATATTTATCATAATTTTGATGATTTTACCTACTCCTTGTATTTTAATATTTTAATTATTTATCTGTGATCTTTTTGCGATAACTCTTATCTATAATTTAAGGTAACTCTTTGATTATAGAATGTCCGCCCAATCACAATCTTTGCTTAGCCGACATCAGCAAGTAACCATCATGTGATAAGTTAATAGTAGAAACACATTTTAAAAAACACGCTTTTATTTAAATACTCTGTTTCGAGTCAATCCTGAGTTAAGCAGCCATGTGATAGAGGAACTTAAAACGGGCTATCATAATTAAATGTTATACCGAATTTCGTGTTTGTGCTGTTGACCGTTGAGGAGTCCCCTCGTTGGAAGCCAACCCTGGATGCAGCAGCCCTATAGCGGTGAAACTTAGAACGGGCTATTATAATTGAATGCGTAAACAAAATTTCGTTTCTGTGCAGTCGACCGTTGAGGAGTTCCCTCGTTAAAAGCCAACCCTGGGCGCAGCAGCCATGTCACGGTGAAATTTAGAACGGGCTATCATAATTGAATGCGCATACAAAATTGTGCGCCTGCGCTGTTGCCCGTAGAAGAGTATCATCGCCGGGATCCGATCCTGGATGTAGAATCACGTCATTCTCACCATAAAAATGCATTGCCATCGAATCTGAACTAACGTGTAAAATTTCAAATTCATGGGATATCAGGAAGTGGTTCCAATTCAGCTTGCAATATTTGACCTAAACAAACTCACAATATTTGACCTAAACAAACATTGCAAGATAAATAAAAGGTTGTAATAATTGAGTTTATTTTATTGCTGTGGATATAGTATAATATTTTATTTGATGTATAAATTGTAAATTTATTTTATATGTGAATTGCTTGAATGAATAATTAAAATAAAATAAATAAAAGTAGAGAATTTGGAGGATAATTCGAGAATTATAGGTGCATTGTTCTCCTCTCGGGATAGGTATCCCTTATTTAACAGCTTCAAGCTTCAAGCTTCTGGCTTATTTATAGGGATTGCACCCGGGAGTTTCGAACTATAGAGGTCGTAATACAAGTTTGAAGTGGGGGATTGTTGCTGCCGGCTATGATTTAACTAGAAATGGTATGCAAATCCATAATAATATTAAGAGCAGACGCTCGTCCATTCACTTTACCACGGTCGAGCTCTAGTGCACTGAAATAGCCACGAAATTCAGAAGCATTTCAATAACCTCGCTACCAAGTACGCAAACTCAGGCAATACTACCTCTCAAAATTGAAAATTAGTATTGGCTGTATTCACCAGCGAGAAAGCGAGCATACTTGCTTCCTTTGTTGTATGATTTTCCAATGATTTATAACGCGCAAATTAGTGTATTTAAAAAAATAAAGGATATATTTTGTCTATTAATCTATACTAATATTATAAAGAGGTAAAGTTTGTGACGTTGTAGAAAGTAATCTCTGGATCTACTGAACCGATTTTGAAAATTTTTTTACCAATAGAAATCCACGTTATTTGTGAGTGTCATAGGCTATAATATAATGTCATTAATCCGAAAAATGTAAAGACTTTTTCGTGGTAGTCTGATTTGCAAAGTAAGTCGGGAATAAGCGGTCGAACGAAAACGTGCCTAACTAACGCTGCCTTAACGATGACAGATAATGATTAAGTTCTAGAGAAAAGTTGTAGAGCTTGATAATGCCTACAAAAAAGTGGCCGACAGCATATGCCTAACTTTTATATTTAAGTCACAAAAAGTAGTATTTTATATTTAAAAAATAATTTAAATCGTTAGGTCATGTTTATTGGTCATATTATCAACAATTATGAATTCTTATCAAAATAAGTAAATTTATCGTCTCAAGCGTTTAAAACAAAGACTTTTCCCTTTTACTGGATAAATAGTTAAAGAGGATAAATAGTTTTACTGGATAAATAGTTATACTAATATTATAAAGAGGTAACGTTTGTGACGTTGCAGGAAGTAATCTCTGGATCCACTTAACCGATTTTGAAAATTCTTTTATTAATAGGCTCACAAATAACAGTCACAAGAAGACACTAACAAATAACGGTACTACAGTCAAATTGGCATGCAAATACATACATACATATGCAGTAAAAATATGACCCGTCTTTTGGCAGTCAGGAAATAAGTCATAGCACTCAGTACTAACCGAACCACACTCATAATTTCATCACAGGTAAAAAGTTTTACCGCCCAACGAAGTGGGCATGGATCAGCTAGTGTTAAATATTTTGCCTGTTTTGATTTGTGTTGTTGTTGGTAGTTGTTGATCGTGTGTGCATGATTATTACTTACTTGAATAAGAAATACTTTGTATATGAAATCGAAGACTATCGCAGTTGTTTGAAATGGCAAAAAACCGCGATAGTCTTTATTAATAATAAGATATTGCTAAGATATTGCTATAATAAGAATACGATATTGCTTTTAGGCAATAAGCTGTCACGTTGCGGGTTGTGACATGAATAAATAATATAATA
Source organism: Micropterix aruncella (assembly GCA_944548615.1). NCBI lineage: Eukaryota > Metazoa > Arthropoda > Insecta > Lepidoptera > Micropterigidae > Micropterix > Micropterix aruncella. The sequence continues at coordinate 6,471,583 of OX155961.1, read as the reverse complement.
AAAGAAATGAATTAGTAAAATGTATCTTTATTACCAACTCGTCGACCGACCGACAGATATATGGGGCGATAAAACGCCTAGATAATTTAAAATATTCGTTGATTTGATTAATTGGAATTAACAATATAAACTTGATTTGATTAATGGAATTAACAATTAAAAATATAATTATTTAAAATTACTGGAATAGAAAAATAAAGACAGAGCAAGAGCCTCAGGTCGAGGGCATGTTTCTCGAGTTCACTTCGATTCGGGAAAAGGTTCCGAGGACGGGTTTGCAAAATTATCGGAGAGATCCCGCGGCTTAGCCAACACGGACGTCTTGCGGGGTCGGGCACTGACTGCCTTGAAGACGGCCCCTGAAGAGGTGCTTGAAGAGCGAAGATGAAAAGCTGCTTCTGGAGAGCGGAGCAGGAACGCTTGAAGGAACGATGGGCGCACGCGGTGCGGCGGTCGTCAACTATCGCCCGGGGCGGGCACAGCAGCTGAAGCGGGCGACGGGGCGCTCAACTCCTGAGCGCGCCCCCGGCGAAGGAGAACGGCCGCTGTTCCGCGTGGCCGAAGGCGAGGAAAACTCTCAGGCCATCGCTGGTTTCCGGCGAGGAGGCCGACGCGCACTGACGCCGCGCGCGTCGGCCTTTATACGCCGGCCAGGCGCTGGTCTACGGCTCCATTCTTGGCGGGGAAATCGTGCCCCCGAAGGACCCCTGTAAAACCACAAGAAACGCCACGCATTAGCCTTGCCCTAACGGAAATCTCCCTTTTTGCCGGTAGTTGGGAAAAGGATAGCGCGGAGTGGCTCTTTTCCCAACCCCCAGCGAGCACGTGCTTGTGACATGTTCCCTCATTTCCAACCGGCGAAACGCGATGTGAACTCACATGAAACTACATGCACTTATCGGAAACCCGTCACGGCATTCCTGAACATTGGAATAAAACGACTTACCGAAGGGAATGGGGTCCAACGCTTGCCAAGGGTAGACTAGTTGATCGCGTAAAATCCAAAAAGTGAAAAATCGCGGGTCCGTAACCCCGTTTTTATCTAGGCCGAAAACTGTCAAACCATAGATAATTTGACTCCAATAAAAATATCCATTTATTGAGTTATGTGGAATAATTCCTAGATTTATTACTGTTGACCAGCGTATTTAATGTTAATTTTCTATGTTAATTATAATTTTATTGGTTTTATTTCCTTAAATATGAAACGTACTTATCAAAGATAATTTTGGATGTGGCATTTACGCGATCAGCAATTAGGTGCAAAAGGCTTATTCTCATGGCTTTACTAAAAAAGAACAAATGAGCTGTCAGCTGTCAAGACGTTTGACGTTTGACATCTAACCTATCGGAAATCAATTGATCTCGAGTAAATCGAAATGTTTCCACGCGAGAAAATGCGACTTACAGGTTTCCACGCGAGGAAATGCGACTCCTAAGGTTTCCTCAGCGTGACAAAGCTCGCCTTTTTGATGAAACAAATAAAGCGTTTTATTATTATTAATAATAATTTCTGATAAGATCTCTATTTTACAAAAATTACAATTGATATATTTCAATAAATTTCGAGATAGTTAAAGACGACCATCAATTTTAAAAAAAAACAACTAAACGAATTAGTTTAATACTCCTTGACAGACATGAGGTTAAGGTGGTCATCGCCGTTATTCTCCAACGACTCCTCATCTTTAACTTGACTATTAAATATTTTTTAACACGCTTTTATTAGGTCGACCTGTATGTAACCATGTAATGGAATCTAAGGTAACTAATTTAACCATCTTCCAAGGATCGTAGCGTCATGAAAATTGGCAGCTGTATGTAGTTCTGATGACAATACAATAATAAGGTACTGTCGAACTGATCTGATGATGGAGTCGGAAGATATGAACTGGAACGTCATGATGGAATCATAGCCGTGTTTGGACTTGTTAGAAAGGTCTTGTAATGAACTTTGACCACGATTAAGTTTCAAGGTCTGATGATGAAGCCGGAAGACAGGAACGTTTTTTGGTTTTTACGTGCATTTATTAAAGCGTGTTTTTAGTGTTTTTGCCCCCTGTGATTTTTTCTTATTTCCGAAACTCAAATTACCCTGCGGGGAAGGCGTTTTGAGTCGATAGAGGCCGCAAAAAGAAAATTTGCAGAAGGAGCTGAAGGCGCTTCTTTCTTCAGCATTTAAAAAGTGTTTTGAACACTAGGAGAAGCGTTGGCGTTGTGCATTTTGTGGGCGACAAAATAAATTTGTATGATTAATTAAGCAATTTGAGTTTTTTACACAAATTCCGGCTACTTATTTTACAAAAAGTATTTTTGATTAATTTTTTTAAATATATTTTTAGGCTATCTGTAACGGTGTGTTCTGACTGACGATTGACTGACGATTTTTCAGCCCAGATATAGAACACGCATTTCTAAACTATTTCCAGTAGTATCCGGCTGGTATGATAAATAAAGAAATAATTAGGACTGTATTGGACTTATGGGATAAATGGACGTTTCATAACGATGGAACAAATGCCAACAAATCACCACCTGACGGAATAACGAGCTGCTTGGCTCCCACTCGATTCCACAAACTTCGACCGCGAAGATGCTGGACCGCAAGCACAATTCTCAAAAACAGCACACACCAATTTGCACGAGAATCAGCACACACTAATTAGCACGAGAGTTTTTCGACGATTTTGCGACAATGATGCGACGGCGGGTAGGATTCAACTCGACTAACAAAGCGACCGCACGGTGTCACGACTCGCTTATGTGTGTGTGTGTGTGTCCTTTATGACGACGCGATACACACGTAATAATTTGTCGGCACTGCGGGATTTGGAATTAGGAGTTTGGTACAGGATTATACGTTTTATATTTTTTTATTTTCTCTTACTTGATTATGAAATATTAGATATTTTACACGTTATTGAGTTATCTAGATTAAACACTTTCAATATAAATATAAATATAATACAAACAATATAATATAATACAAACTACCCAGGAAAATTATGTACTCAAAAAAGCAAACCTATAAAAACCTACAAAAAGTTTTTAAAAGTTAAAAGTATGGGATTAAAGATTGCTGGGTAGTTATTTAGCCAGAAATAAATCAAATTACAAAAAGTTTCATACTAAATCTTTCGCCCTAGATTGAATAGTTAACATTCAGTAAGCCTTTTAAGAAATATTTATGTTTTTATGGTATATGTGTAATGTTTATTTGTTTGTTTCTGCTCTTTATTGTGACATTTCACAATGGGCGGGTTTATTTTCATGTGATAATCTCACAACCCATCATACGATGAAGTGTTTATATGAATGTTTGCGCGTTGTGTTGTGTCTTGTCAACAGAATTCAAATGCAATTCTGTTAATTTTTACTCGACTATCCAACAAAAAAGGAAGTGTAAAGTGTTAATGGTTCATCTATGTTTTTTAGTCCACCATAACTTCTAAACGCTTGAACCTATTTAGAAGCGTGCGGTATTGTTAGAGTTGTTATGTCATCCAGAATGCCATACATTAACTGTCTAAATATTAAGTAAGTAGTTGTCTAAATGTCAATAAATTAACATAAATATATCGTGTTGAGTATCAAATGATAGGTATGACTGAGTATATACATTCCGGAAATAAACATGTATATACCACTAATATTTCATAAAAAACCGTATTAAAAATAATGTTAAATACAATAGTTCGCTTTCTGTAACGGCAGTCGTGTTTTTCATTCTTTTTAATATATTTACTTGTACCCGAACGTAAAATGGTAATCCAGCCGGGAATCGAACTCGGAACCTTAAAATGTAAGGTCAGGCGACCTAACCACTGGGCCACCGAGCCGTAATTCGATTTAAAATATCTGAAGACGCTTGCTGTTTAGCACGTTTATCTTTGGGGATAACCCCCTTTATATAATTTCTGCGTATGCACCTGTGGTCCATAATTATCGGTGCTACGATGCCGCTTATCATGATGCAGCAGAATACCTACCCTCTCTGACAATATCGCGCCATGTGCTTTCTTGCATGCATTATGCATCGTAAATAACTTTAAGTACACTGTCATGTGTACAATAACGTGCATGGAGCTTCGTGAAATACGGGCCACTCCCTCCGTCATGCAAATAAACACAACATAGTATCGCGCTTTGTTGAGTACATAATTTTCCTGGGTAGTTTGTAGCGAAGGGGGTTGAATAGGCATTAGGCAAATCCGCCTATCATAATACTTCTCATTTATCAGTCAGCAGAGTGGAACTTCACTGAGATTGCTAGATGTTGACGTTTCGACGTTTCCAACAAATTTCGACGTTTGACGGAAATCACTGATAACAGATTAAAACTTTGCCGCCTAAGAAATAATTATACAAAGTATCAGCTTTTAATCACAAAATGCAGGGTTCCCATACAAAATGTTGCACAAAATCCCCTGCTAGGTTGTCAGTGATCAGTAGATTAGGTTATTTTCATATAAATAATAAATGATATTAAAAATATAATATGTAACATTTTCTGTAGGGAATTTTATAAGCTTGTTGAATGGCGAATTCCTCATGCTGAAAAATGTACAACTGGCATATTCCATGTCAATTCAGGTAGGGGGTTACCTTCATAGTCTCATAGGTTTTTCAATTAAACATATGTTAAAATACAAGAAAAAGTAAAATATACGTATTTTTTTTGTTTTGCCTAAAAAAATCCTGGCCCGAGATACAGGTCACCAAAAATCGCATTCCGCAACCATTTTCAGAGACTATGAAGGTAAGATTTTATATATACCTGCCTGAATTGACATGGAATACACGTATTACACATTTTGGAGGCGTTCCTATGATAAAACAAGTTAATAGTAAAAATATATTTTTAAAATTGTTTTTATAAATGTTTTTTTATTATTAACTTATCACAGGAACGTCTCCAAAATCATAGGAACCATAGGAACGCCTCCAGAATGTCTAGCTGTATATTTTTGAGCATGAGAAATTCAACGCGACTCAACAAGCTTATAAAATTCCATACAAAAAATGTTACATACATTATCAGGACTTTTATTTAATTGCTATGTCCCGAGTCAACCCTGTATGAAGCAGCCATGACGTAGTGGGACTTATAACGGTTTATCATAATTGAATGCTATACAGAATTTCGTGTTTGTGCTGTTGACCGTTGAGGAGTCCTCTCGTTAAAAGCCAACCCTGGGTGCAGCAGCCCTGTCGCGGTAAAGCTTAGAACGGGCTATCATAATTGAATGCGTATACAAAATTTCGTATCTGTGCTGTTGACCGTTGAGGAGTCCATTCGTCGAGAGCCAACCCTGGGCTTAGAATCAGGTCATGCTTACCATAAAAATGCATTATCATCGTAACTGAACCAAAACTGAGGTGGGTGACACGGAACGGAACTGAGGTGACAAACATTTTTTTTAAAATTACAACCGAATTCATAACCTCCTCCTTTTTATGAAGTCGGTTAATAAAATGGATTTAGCGCGTGAGGTGTAATGCTAGAAGTGTGGCACCCGACGTTTCGACGATGTTGCTACCGCCGTTGTCCATGTTAGACTGAATTGATGTCAATCGCCACCATTGTTATTTGTTTGTTTGAAAACTTTATTACACACACAACATAGTACAACACGCTGGGCCTATTGCCAAAAGGCAATATCGTACGATCATACTGCCAGGGTTATTGTGACGTATATGTTTGCAAATTTATATATAAGAATATGATTAAATATATATCCTAAATTAAATTCTTGAAAACGTAATATACATAGCTTGCCTAACTAGGCTGATGCCCGTACCAAGGTAGACTCGACTATGTTAGTTGTAAATTGTGAATTGTGCGCAAACTTATCAACGTATAATAACATAACTAAAAAACTTGGTTGTGTCACCCCAAGACTTTCCTGGCAAGTAGCCAGGGACTGTTTCGGCTTAATACCCCCCCGCCCCCCCCCGATAGCGAAAGTGTTTTTATATCCGAAACTTTATATATCCTGAGTACTTGGGTAACTATTTAAACACTCTAGATAAAGCAGAATAAAAACCCACGGAAGAAGTAGAATATCGGAAAAAGAAGAATATTTTCGTTCAAAACTTCATACATTCTGAGTCCTTAGTCTATCTTCTTCAAAGTTAAAGGACTATAGATAAGGCGGAATATGAACCCACGGAAGAAGAAGAATGTCGGAAGAAGGAAAAGATTTTCGTCCTGAGAACTTTGGTACTTGGGTCACGCTGTTGCCCTTAAAGTACTTGTGGGATTGTTATCGCATTAAATATCCTGGGCAGAAAAAATGATACAAGTCATTATATCCGCCCCAGATGTGGAAGAAAGGCTACATTCTACGCCCTGTACCGTTGACTATTTATTAAGCAGTGTCTTGTAAATACGGTATTTGACAATCCTCTTGCCACCAATAGCAGTGGCACCTTTTGATGTGAAGTCGAAGTGCATCAGTTGTAGGTGGGAGGGACTGACTTCGGTAAGAAACTGTAAAGCATCAACACGGTTTTCCTTATATGCAACCATTTATGAGGCATGAAAGATTTTTTTCCATTATAAGTTAAAAGATCTAATGTCGTCAGCAGCGACGCGGAGAATAGGATCAGCATCGTCTAAATCGGAGGAAAATTTGAAGTTTTTGTTGCCGAAAAGTTCGCTGGTTTGCTTCATTTTCGAAAAGATTTGAATTTAATTCAGTTAAAACGTTGTTTTGGAGTTAAGGAGTTAATTTTTGAAATCCTCTTATATAAAAACATATATCGATACGTGACACGTCACGCTCGGTTTCAAGCCAAAAAGGAATAATAGGGTGCTGGCCCTATCTTGGCCGCCATCTTTATAAAACCAAACCAAAACACTGTGTTTTGAAATTTCTCATGATCAAAAACATTCCGCGTTCCTATGTCAAAGAGCTTCACAGCGCCGTTTTAGGGTTTCGGCGCCATATTGTCCGAAATCTTGAATATTTCACTTCCGCTCGGGATTTTGCTTCGGCAACCTGCGTTCTCTGATTCAGCAGGGTCGAAACAGAGGAAATGATCTTTTCCCCAAAAGTAATATGAAATGCTTCTAAAATGAAAACGAAGAACTTTTTTGAATATTTCGACTAGACCAGTGTTTCCCAATTAGTGGTACGCGTCCCCTCAGGGGTACGCGAAGTTGCATCAAGGGGTACGCGTGGCAATCTCTTGACTAAGTGGTTTCAGGGTTTAGCAAAGTAAACCGTGCATATTTGTCACAATAAACTGATTTTGACTGTAATCAACTGTATATTAATGGTACTAACTATTTTAAAAACCCGATTTAATTTTTTATTTATAATTCCTGCAATAAGGAGTACGAGAGTTTAATAGGCCGTGGCAGCCGTGGCGGCCAAAAGCTATATGAAGCATAAATTTGTGGCCTGGTTGTGAGAACACGAAATAGAATTTTAATACAATTATGCCGCATTTTAAAAACAAGGTCCTTAAGCTATTATTTCGCCAAAACGAAATTGGTAAATTATTTCCATATTAATTGTAAATTATCTTTATTCTGTTACTGTTTTCAAAAAAAAACGAGCGCGATTTGTCTACAGTTTTTTGAAAAACCTAGGAATGATTCTCAATATTAAAAAAATACTATTTACACCAGCGTATGGTCTATTTGCATAGTACCAAGACAGTTTTTGGAACTTCCATAAAAAAATATTTAAAAAGAATGTTTGAAATTACGTAATTTCCAGAAATGTTATAGCCACACATTATTTTTTTTCCATTTATTAAAGATACTTTTGAGTGATATAAAAAATAACACAGTGATCTTAAGTTATTTTATTATTGAAATCTAATTTTTACTTTATAAAAAAACTATTCATTTGATAATATATTATAATAAAATTGAAAAGCCAAATCGACTAAATTAGACGACGCGCGAAGCCGAAATCGTCATTTATAATTGGCTACTTCCAACGGTGGGACGTATTCCCTTGTCGTCGCGGTATACCTATACATCTTTAGTATATATCGAAAGCGCGCGGGCGCGTGGCATTGCAAAACTATCTAAATTTTTACTCGCGTCAACTCGGAAGTGGTATGCAGAAAAACTAATTGGGAACCACTGGACTAGACTATTCCGGTTCTCCAGGGTCTGCCTCAATCAATCCCCATTTTATCTGAGAAATTTGGAAGTTGCGTATCACTGTGCATTTATATGTAGAATTGTCTGTTGAAGGCTTTGAGTCTGACACGTCATCTATTATTCATGTAATTGGTCAACAAGGCGATCGGTTTGTACTGTATTTGCCGATGATCTCAATTTAAGTATGAGTACTGTCAATAGAGACAGGCGCCGGCTATTACCGAGGTCAACGCGTTCTCAGTATGTAATCATAATTGAGCTCCCATTTGCTGGTTCTAGTATCAGTGCTGGTAAAGCGTTACTGGATATACTTTATGACGGATAAAGAACGCCCAGGTCCCCGGTAGAGGTAGAGGCCGCGCAAGCGACTTCGGGCCGTAACCAGTAGGGAGAACGGAGTTATCCTGAAGGTTAAATCCAGACGGAGATATCATGCCAAAACTGGTAGCCAGTGAGCGAGGTGGCCCACTGGGTTACCTTCTTAGTGCCTCTCCTTAAGGCGTTGGACTCTGGCGGGTTCGTGACATTGCTGGACGGTAGATCGTCCCAAAGTTTTATAAATAAATAAATAAATAAAAGTATTTATTTCCAATACAACCATAATAATTGTGTAGGAATGACATTAATTAATCTTAAACTAGTTACTCAATTTAGCCAAGAGATAATATACAATATATGACTTTAAACTTACCAATTTACAAAAACAAAGACTATATCATAACAGTTTACAACAAAACAATTGACAATAAATAATATGTATTAGATTAAATGGGTAGATACGATGCTATGTATTTTCACGATATTTTAAGAAGTCGTTATGAGCATACATGTTGATTTTAAGCAGATAGACGTTGGATTTAGTTGGATTTAAGCGATATAAGCTCACCCCACAAAAGACAGAACGATAATAATCGTTAAAACGTGGGGTGACGGGTTCTCCCGTTTTTGTTGACATCTCCAATTAACGTTACTGGGTTTTCCATACTAGTGTATAGATCGAACTCTTTTCTTTTTCTGGAGTCATTTATTTATGGCAACATATTATCTTTAAACAAATACTCGTATCTTGTTTCGTGTCCATCTTTCTTTCTTTAATAAACAATGCACATTGAAATATAGTTTGTGCTTTCAAAATCATCATCGTCATCATTGTAGCGAAGGGTAATGGAACGAGCGGATGGTGCTTAGTTGTAGCCCATTGCGGAGTACATTCTATTAAACTGTTTCAACAATCTGTAAAGATTTTAGAGCAATAAATTGAAATGATCTAGTATGTACATAGCTCCACTACCTACCATTTTTTTCCTATCGCACTACTAATTTATATCGATGACTGGCAGAACTTTAAAAAGCCACAGCATACGAAACTTACACGGAAACATTCAGCGGTGCGTAACCTTCACGTTAATTATTCTGCCCCTAACAGGATCCGTTGTGTACTACTTTCTTTGAGTTGCGTAACGTTTGGACCGCGAGTTAGCGGGGAGCTCGTAACTTAGGTGGCCTCGCTTTTTACGTCTCCACCGCAGACGGAATATATTAGCGGTGCTTACGGACACGGGATGGTTTTTACGCCGCACCTACCGGCAATCACTCTATGGGCACAGTATATCAACCAGTAGTTTTACTCTCGAGCTGCAGGGCATTGCGGGAAAAGGGTGCGTGGAATTTGGGCAGCGGGGTACGTCTCGACGAACGCGAACAGTTAGCATTACACGCAGGTAAGGGCTGGCGACCTTTGAGCGTTTGGCTATCTGCACGGGCCGAGTAGCGGGTATCTGGCGGCCATATCCGAGCCCTTGCGACTCGTGACGTATTCGCTTTGATTTCAATTTTGTTCTAAGAGAAGCTACTATCTGGTATACTGTGCTATGGGTGACAGGCACCAACCGGCCTGTAAATTCATGCTAACCGCGGTTAGTTACCCACAATAAACGGATTGCACCAACTATTTGGATGTCCCGGTTAACTCCGGGATTATATACATTTCCGGTTTTGTTTATTACTTTTAATTTGTAATGGTGACCGTAATGTATATTTATATGTTTTTTTCTCGTCTTCTTGTAAAATTTCCGAATATTATATGTCAATAAAAATCTAGAGAGCTCGCTGCCCTGGAACAAGTCCTGGTACTTAGTTGGGCAGCAGCAGCACTTACATGTTAATGCTCATGTCGGCCGTGTTCAATTGTTATTTTTATTTTAATATTTTTTAATACTTATTAAATATTGACAGGAATATTAGCGATGCATATTTATTGTAAATGCGTTGCTACATTAATAAAATAAATTAATATATAAATAAACTAACACGGGACATCCAAATAGTTGGAGTCGGGTCGGAGTCCGCAAAATCCATTTTTGAGTGTTATAACATAACCATAGACACAACTGTAATCGAGAGCGCACGCCTCAGCCAATCACAGCACAGTTTAGAATGGCGGACTGGAGGTTCTCAGCGCATCAGCTGTCAAACTGCCAAACGCTTTGTTTAAACAGACAAGCATCAGACATTTTAGGAGCGCGATAACCAAAAAAGAGGTAAAAAAAGCTCAAAAACAGGGGCACAGGCGACGCGATCAAATCTAACCACGAAAATTAATAGATAGCATTTGACAGCTCGCTAACGGCTGGTTAGTGACGCTAACCGGGGCTCGGTTAGGAAATATAACTGCAGTTAGCGTAACAGAGCATGGTACAAGCATTTTCGAGTATTTAACTGAGGTTAGATTCTTTAAGTCTCCAACCGCAGGCGATTTTCAAATCGATATGTTTAAATATAAAATCAAGGTCAATTTTACTTAATTTTATTGACATTTATCGTACATTATGCGGTAAATGCGAATATCGCTTTCAAGGGAGGAATCAGAGAGGAGACTTATTAATAATTTTTTACTTTATTAATGTATCAGCTCGTCACAAGAACATATTTCACGTTTTGGCATATTGAGAATCTACGGTAACGAATAAACCGAACAAAAGACGCAATCTGACGACCGCTTCTGCACAAATAAATATAAATTAGGCGGTGCCTGGTTCTACTATACAGGTACATATCCGTTCCCGTCGGCCCTGCGACTTGAGAACGTGGAAAATCCGACTGTCGGTGTTACTCAGTAGGTTTTGCATTTGACTTCTTCATCGCATCGCATACATTGGAAATACTCCAACCTCCTTGATCTTCGGCTACCAATCCTCGCAGGATTGCCAATGTCAGAGCGGTTTCGATTTCGCCTCGAACGTCTGCATGTACCCACTTGTGTCCACAATCACCAATCGCCGTCTCTTCAAATCAACCTGTCCGTCAGCACCTGTCAGCCGTCTGACGACCTCGACCACTCTTAACGTAAAATTCCCGTGACGGCACGTCACCGTTTAAGTCGAAGAACGTGACCTTTTTGATTGCGATTGGAAATCTTTCATCCTCTTTCGAAACGAAACTAACAATTTTACACAAATGAAATGTCACAACACAAGTTCATTTATTTTTTATTTTTTTATATTTATGAAATTACATTTACTAGCAAGTCTGATATAGGTGTACATAAAAGAGTTTTTTCTCGAAGAGCATCGAAGTGTCTGACCTCTGGTGGCATTTTTCGAAATTTAAGGAACTCGTGTATTTGGTTTATTATTATTATTATTTATTAATTTTGGACAGGCAGCTTTGCTGATATGCCTAGATCAGATTTGGTAAAGCTAACAATAAACAGTATGAACACGTTTTGAGCATCACTATCATCACTCATTTACTCACCCCTTCTAAGCCTTGACTTGAGATGCGGAAATTGTTTATTACAGAACATGTCTGTTTGCCTGAAATGTTTCATTGCAGAACATGTTTCTTATGACGGTGGATCGTGCACGCTCTGGGGAAGCATGACACTGAATACGAAGACTGAAGTTGTGTTCATCACCGGACATTATTAGATGCGGAATTGTATGCACTACAAATTTTGTTTCATACAATTTTCGGATAGAAAATACCGTTTAGAAAATAAAAGCAAAAAGTAGAAAAAATGTTTTTTTTGTTTTTTGGTCATAGCGTCTAACGCTTCACTCCACCAAAAACCGTCGCAAACTTACGTTACTATTATTTGGAAAGCCTAAAGTGAAATAAAATAATTTTCAACTTTGTCGGAATTAGTTCAAGGTAACGTACGACCCTTTTTTGGTCTAATTTAACTGGGCTACCAGTTTGTGAAAGTAATTAAATCTGGTTTATTTTTAACGAAAATCAAGAAATTTCGAGTCTGGCGATGGTTATGCGGTGAATGGGTGGGCGGCAGGTACAATTGAATTTTATTTATTTTCCCAGTTATAAATATATTCCATTCACTAGAATCGATCATTTAATACACACAAAAAAAACAAACTGTCTTATTAACAGTTGAATGAAGCTAGTCTGACAGAAATATTTCAAGAATTACAAAAACGGAAAAAAGTCGATGTGATTTAAGGTTTTGTACAGGATAATTGAATTTCACGAAAAAAAATACTTCTGGCTAATGTTCATAAGAACTAAAGCCTTGCCAGATTCTACTGAAGTTTTTGGCAGTGCGCAGTGTTTTATGCGAGTAATTCGTTTAATGCCCATCATTATCGTTTCAGGGGTCCGACACACTCAACGTACGCAACGCATGATGATATCTGGCCCTTGAATTTAGATGGAAGCAGACGTACGCAACGTTGCGTAGGATAAGCGTGTCTGCTTACATTTAAAAGCAAGAGACATGTGTCATAATGCGTTGCGTACGTTGCGTACGTCGGACCAGTGTGCCGGACCCCTAATGCGCGTCAATCTGACGAGAAGTAAATGTGTCTGGCAAGGCTTTTGCGACACACTTTTTTATGTTTTTATGTTTTTCAGGTGCCAGGGCCACATTTTTTTTATGTTTTTCAGGTGCCAGGCATTTTTGCCATACCTATAAATTAGCCAGATTATATTTTCTAATCAATGCTGCATTCGACTTGACAGAAAAAAAAAATTCAATAATGCTAAAAAATTGCAGAACATTTGTATTTTCAAAAGCATTTTCCAGCTCAACGCACCTGAAAATACCCCTACAAAATACATGTGTGCTACTTAGTCACTGAATAATCCTATCTACTTTTAGTGATTGGGGAAATCAGAACCGAAAAAAATCACTAGCTCCATAACTATACGGTACACGAAAATTAAACACGTAAATATGGTTCGACGAGGGACTTTCAGAAAGCATTATTAATATTGAGAAGCGTGCACCAGGGACGTGTCTCTACTTCTCCGATTAATTTGAATCTCGAAATCACTCCAGAAAATTTAAACATTGAAACGTTTTTTCCCCTCGGATTTTGATGAAAAATTACGTAACAGCCGGATACAAATAAAATTTAATAAATTAAGAGGCCTCGCGACGAGTTTTAACTTTTTTCCTTTAATGCGATATCGCTTCAATTAAATTACGACGTCGCTGGAGGTTCGGAATTAGCCACTTCCCCGCCTACATTAATTACAAAGTTTTTTTTTTTTGCAAACAGGTCGCATCCGCACTGCCGTAATAGAGGGTGGGCTCGAGACACGAAAGAGAGGAGGAAGCGGAAAGGGGGAATAATGTGCTTCCTTTACATATTTTTTAATATACTCTTAGTTTACCGTATAGCGACAAATATTTACTGGCTATATTGTCGACAGAATTAGTACATACATACACCTTATGATCATCTGCGTTCAAAGGGAGAATGCCACTCTTTGGGCCTACCCTCCAATAACAAACAACCATATTATGTCATATAAAAGATCTTTTTATGTATTACTAGCTGACCCGGCGAACTTCGTACCGCCTAACAGTCAATGAATGTCGTGTTACAGATTATCTGAACTTAATTTATGATTTTATGAAAGTAATACAATGAATACAAAATAAATATTAATTTCACTACTTTATTAAGATAATAACACAAAATGAAATATAAAAGCACAAAAATCAAGTATATCAATCGCGTGTCAGCAAGACAAGATTGAATTAAACTATTTACATAGTGTACAGCATGGGATGCACTCGGTTAAATTTTCTTCATTGAAGCACCTTGTGATATACGACATTTTTTGTTTTTTTATCAGGCGCAAGAACAAATAAAACGGATGATTTGCCGACACGTGAACATGCCACGTACAACTGACCATGAGAAAACACGGATTTACATTTTGTATGGGAAAATGTTTTTTCTTTTATTTTAATTTTTCGACAATTTCCCAATTTTTGTTTTTAATAGTTATTCTGCTATTCGGGTCGGAGACAAATACTACAAATCAAAAATCATGAAAATCGGTCCAACCGTTCTCTAGTTGTGTTCGTAAGTAAGTGTTCGAACAAACCCGAATTTGTTTTATACGTATATAGTTAATTAGTTATATTATAGCTCATCTTAATTAGTTGTGGGTAAAAAGTTATAAACGGCAATAGATACCGATAGTGATGCGAGACGAAGCAGGCGGCGAGTGTTACGTAGTCCACCAGTAGTTGTTTGGCTTTCGTCTAGTGCTGTATCAATTTTTTTACTGTATATTTTTTGTATTTTGTGCAATAAACAATATAATAATATTCAATAAATAATAAAAACAATTGCTAATAGACATTTCTTGCCAGAGACCTAATAACTGAAATATATAATACTCAAATACCACTAAGGTATTTGAATATTATATATTTCATTTAGAGATTTAGTGTTTGGATTTTACTCTTTAAGAATTGATTTCTAAAGCCCCCGGTATGAGGATAAGATGGATAAGAAAATCGAGCTTTAATGTCAGTAAGTTCGAAAATTGAAAAGTGACGAATAGTGGAGAATAGTGTTGTAGTTAATTGTACGTAGAACTAGTGAAATGAGGTAGTCAATGCCAATATCTTCTTCGTTGGTACTCATTTTAAACACTTCGATTAAATAATAACATAAATACGTGAAAACAATTAAAACAGGCAAGCGTGTACTCTCCTTTGACTGCACTGAGCGGTGCCGCTTCGGCGTATATTACCGTGCGGTTTGCTTGCGGTGCGACGCCGGAACGCACCTAGTGACATACCATGGATATTTGTATGTAGGACGCCGCAGCGGCACCGCTCAGGCGCTGCGCCGCAACCGCACCGCATCATGTGGCCCGGCCCTTAGACCATCCGATCATGTGTGGCATTACAGGCAAAGGACGCCCAGGTCCGCGATAAAATCGAACTTAATTACCGCTGTGATACAGGAGGTAGAGGCCGAGCAAGCGACCTCGGTCTCGTAACCAGTCTGGAGGACGGAGGTACCCTGAAGGTTAATTCCAGAAGGAGATATCCTGCCAAAACTGGTAGCCAGGGGGCGAGGTGGCCCACTGGGTTACCTTTTTATTGCCTCGCCGTAAGGCGTTGGACTCGTGGCTTTGTCGGACGGTAAATTTGTATCAAAGTCTTTTACTCTCACCTCACGGAAGACAAAACGATCATTATCGTTCAAACTTCCTGAGGTGACGAGTTCGCCCGTTGCAGTCGACATCTCCATATGTACATTAGCTTTAGTTACAATTAATCGTGGAATTTTCGACGTCGACGGGGACAACAACAGATTTATAATAGCCGACAACCCCAAATCACAGGTCTAGGGTAGGCTTAATTTAGAGCGCAGGGGCGGACTGGTATGGGGGTGAAAGTGAGGGGGGGCTAGCAGTTAATTCAATTTAACTCTGCCCGCCTCCGTCCGGTCCATTTACGATTTCGGAGTGATTAAACATTTTCATTTGTTTCCGGACAGTCGAAAACTCGCCAAACACTTGGCACCGCTCGTTTTTAACCACATCTAAAAATGTACCGCGCCGCGTGATTTACAGTCGTGCGAAAGGTTTTCAAACGTTTTTTTTCTCTTTTTCACTAGGGAGCGGGAGGGGGGCCTCAGCTTTCCGCCTGGGATTCTCCTTGGTTTCAACCTGCATGTTATTTTTAAATATGTATATAATGTAACAACAGTAACAGTATAATTCTTACATACTAAAAATTAAAAACTATTAATAAACACAATAAATTACTTAATTAAATTAAAATGAATTTCATTACAATTACCGAGACAGTTAAAAGCATGAATGGCACGAATGTTACATAATTACATATATAGTTATTATTAGTACGGAATATTTTTGACGGTAATGGTTGACTGTAAGATATCGCTATAGCGATAAGTCGGCCATTCGTGCATATTTTTTTTCTTTGTTAATTAGCTTATGCAGAGATACTGCGTCGGCGCTTTTTTAACGACATCATCTTATGAAACCGAAGCGACTCTGTGTACGAAGATGGTCTTACAAAATATAACAAATTTAAACGCTTCGTCATCCGTTTTTGAATTGCCTCAATTCGGGAAATATATGTTTTGTATTGCGGATTCCAGATGACTGGCGCGAATTCCAAATAACTTCTCAAGTAAGAATTAAATAATATTTTTATGGTATCGGTCGACCTGAAAAGAGTAGATGCTCTAAGGACATCCCAACATTATGTTAGCTTTCGAAATAACATTATCAATGTGCTTCGCAAAAATCAATTTATTGTCTAGAATGATCCCAAGATCTCTCACAGATGTCACTTTTTAAATTAATTTTTATTCAGTTGATATTTGAAACAGACTTTAGTTCGTTTTCTGCAAAATGTTATTGAGTTACATTTCTTAACGTAAATGAATAGATATTTTTTTGTACAATAATTCACAAGACCATTGATATCCTCTTGTAAAAGTAAACAGTCGCTTATTGATTTTATTTATATTATAGTCCGCGTATATTACCATTTTGGAAGGACGCACACTACTCTTTATATCATTTATGTACAATAAAAATAAAAGTGGACCTAAATGAGAGCCTTGGGGTACTCCCGAGGATATAACGGAGAACACCGACCGGTAGCCTTGAATAACCACCGCTTGAGTCCCGTTTCTAATATATGAGGATATCCACCTATATAAATCACCCCTGATCCCCAAAGCCCACAATTTTTTAAGAAGTATATCGTGATTGATTTTATCAAATGCTTTGGAGAAATCAGTATATACAGCATAAACTTGCACCCGTTTGTCCATAGACCAGTCCATGTCCTAAGTAAATTAGACTCCACTGATCTCATTTTGAAAAAGCCATGTTGTTCTGGTGCTATGATCGATCGAACGCCAGAAAATAACTGATCAAAAACAATATTTTCCATGAGCTTACTGAATATCGGTAACTTAGATATGGGGTGACAGTTTTCGACATAGTTGCGTGAGCCTTGTTTAAATATCGGGCAAATATAGGCTTTTTTCATACTTCAGGGAATATTTCGTGTTTAGGAGATTTTTGATATAAAAGAGTTATGGGAGAAGCCAAGTTGAAAGCATAATTAATTACAAATAGTGAGTGTATATCGTCCGAGCCAGCACTTTTATTTCTATCTATGCTACGTAAGTACTTAAATATTGTTGCCGTATCAAAAGTGATGTTATACATATCTACAGTGCACTGATCGGAGTTCATTTGCACTTGATAGTTAGGATCAGGCGCAAAGTTTTCGTAGACCGATTGAAAATATTCAGAAAACATTTCGCAGATTTCTGCACCAGTTTCAGCAATATTATTGTTAAAATTCATGGTTTGCGGTATGCCAGGAGAGGACCTTTTAGATTTTATGAAGTTTCAAAAGAATTTCGTGTTGTTTTTGATATTTTGCTCAGATTTAAAAATATATGCATCCAATAGAGTTTTGTTTAAGGTTTTGTGGCGTCTTCGCAGTAAAGAGAAAAATTCGAAGTAAAGGTTGATAATAGAGATTACCGGATGATTTCCATTTCCTGTGAAATTTATGTTTTTCTTTGACAACTTTTATTATAGCAGAGTCATACCATGGGGGTCATTTCCTTTCCGATACTAATTTACTTGGGACATGTTGCTCGATTGTCGCTGAGGATTAGGTAAAAGTGTGTCGTAGCCGTTTCCATATCGCAACTATTAATAATAAAAGGCCAGTCGAACTTTGAAAGAGCCGCATTAATCACGGCGTAATCCGCTTGGCCGAAAAGCTTAATAGCCCGAAGATTCGACCTTAGTGGTTTAATGGAGACCGGAACAGCAACTAGAAGTAATGGGTGGTACTCTTCAATAGGGACTAGGGCAGTTGGGCTACCCTTGACCTTACAATTAACATTACTGAGTACAAGATCTAGTATTCGGTCAAGATTATTGCACTGCGAGTTATATTTGGGATAAATTCAAAAATGAAATGGTGTCGATCGTATGGCAGGTAATATTATCAGTATAAAAGGAAGGGATCAAGCCGGCTTCTAGTGGAGGCTCAACCCATTTAATTTTTGGAAAATTAAAATCCCTAACAATAATGAAGTCATCGTCTGGAAGTGTACTTTTGATTTCAGA
The DNA here is from genome assembly GCA_944548615.1 of Micropterix aruncella. Lineage (NCBI taxonomy): Eukaryota > Metazoa > Arthropoda > Insecta > Lepidoptera > Micropterigidae > Micropterix > Micropterix aruncella. The sequence goes on along the minus strand of OX155961.1, from coordinate 6,453,051 downwards.
TAATTTTGCTAAAAAAGTAATGACGGTTTCAGCATGCTTTGCGTCAGGAGGAAAGTAGCAGCAACATAGATGGATGTGTCTTTTTGACCTAGAACTTGAGAGAGTGACCCATAAGTCCTCGGCAGTGGTAGACTACTCGCCGCGTGAACAGGGGGATAGGTGTTGCTGAACACCAATAAGTACGCCACATCCGCGAGATTGTCCTGTTGAGGCATAATCACGATCACACCTTATTATAGTAAAACGACTGTCTAAAAAACTCTTATTTTGCCAAATAAAATAAAAACCTTTTCCATAGAGAAGAAAGAAAAGGGATATCCTGCTTGTAGAACCTGGAAAATTGACGAAACAGCATTAAGAGAAAAATAAATTGTACAGCGAGAGCGCGCCGGTGCCTGCTTAAAAAACAGCAACAGAAATCGCAAAGCGCGGGAAAAAACCACAGCCCACAATTGACACGGCCCCATTAAAGTGTCAAAAGTAACTTATAAACCTTTCCATTTCCTCATCCCCTGCTGCGTATACCCTCTCCCCCCGCCGTGTCGCTCGGTTTTTTTTTTCTATTATTTTGTCGCGGAGCACTTTGGAAATTTCATTTTGTCACCGTTTCCGGCATAATTTGCCAACCGCTTCCTGTGCGGCGGCCGACATTGTTTCGTTTCGCACAATGGCCACGCGCTCGCTGCCTTGTTTTGCCTTTCATTCGTTATATTGCGACCGGTCCCCACCTATTTGCGCCATTTTTGACGCGGCGAACCGACCACAACGACGGCCATTACGGCAACCATCTTGGATTTGTGCACAGAGTTTACACATAAATATATTTTAATGTCATCTATCGGAAATTTGCACCGCTTTCCTTTCCTATCTGGGTACATAAACTGAACGAACAACTCCTCGAAGATATAGTGCGGTGCGCGATTTGGAGCTTTTGCTCGACAGCGCTTCTGTTCAACAAACACATCGATATGAACAAGGACCCGGTCGAGCCTTCGCGCGCAATAACTGGCCCGCAAATTTTTGGTCGATTTTGTAAATAAATACTTACAATAGCGTTTTTTCATGAATTTCCCTTTGTTACCTAGTTGTTAGTCATGTATATTGTATATTTATATAATATATATGGGGGCCCGCCGAAACAGTTACGCGCGTATCTGTCAGACGAATCTTCCTTAAACCCGTCGGACGCCAGGCGTTGTTGGCGTCTTTAAGGAAGATGTATTATTATATAAAATCGAAGACTATCGCGGTTGTTTGACATTATAAATAGGATAGAAAGGCAACATTCAAACGGTGAAAGAATTCCTGGGTCATCTAAACTCCATACACCCAAAAATCAGTTTAACCTATGAAGTAGAGAAGGACGGCTCCTTACCATTTTTGGATGTCAAAGTGACGAGGAGAAGTGACAATACTCTCGGACATACGGTATATCGGAAGCCCACACATACGGACAGATATTTGCATGCAAGCTCACACCATCATCCCTACCATCTACGTTCAGTGCAAACGTCGCTCGTGAATCGAGCACGCGATCTATGCGACACTGAGCATTTTCCGAAGGAGATGGAACATGTCAATGATGTCCTTAGGAAAAATGGATACGGAAAATATCACGAGACACGCACACGATCTAATACGGACGAAACTCAAAAACCGAGCAGATCAAGAGCATTCTTACCATACGTCAAGGGCGTGACTGATCGAATAAGTAAGATGCTAAACAGATTCGATATAAAAACGATCTTCAAACCGACCCAAAATATAGCTCGATTTTTGAGGCCTGTAAAGGATGTAATACCACTGCAAACCCCGGGTGTGTATAAAGTCGAATGCAGCTGCGGTCTAGCCTACGTTGGACAAACGAAACGGCCCATAGCCACGCGACTGACAGAACACATCAAAGCTGTTAAAAACGTTCAGCGAGAAAAATCGGCGATCTGCGAACATATATTGGATAGCGGAAGTAACCACTGGATGCAGTTTCAAAATCCCATTGTTCTATCCAAGGAACAATTCTACTTTCCTCGCATGATCCGGGAAGCCATTGAAATAAGAAGAACTCCGAACTTCAATAGAGATGACGGCTACAAACTCTCTTCTACGTGGAACCCTCTTCTTAAAATGTTCCCGCCGCCGAACGCCGAACGCAAAGACGTAAAACAGGATACAGTGAGTGTTGTGTGCAAGACGGATTTTAAAAATTCCCGCGCTCCGAGCCCGGCCCCCCACCACCGTTATAACCTACGCAGTGGCGGCAGCGGTTTGCGGCCTACCCGCAAAACAACGGACTGACAGCTCTTTAGTCTACCCTAGACAACGGCGGCTGCAACGTCACCGAAACGTCGGGTCCTACAAATTTCACGCGGTAAATTCGTTTTCTATCCTATTTATAGATGTATTATTATATATATTTTTTTTTTATTTTACCGACCAACGATTTTTTATTTTATTTTCGAATGATTATTTGTTAATTTGACTATTGATATTGTTTTTTACGTTTGTTTAGAAATTGTTATCGCGATTATTTGCTGTTGATTATTTAGATTCTTGATTTCTTTATTTATTTGATTTTGATTATTTTTATTTTAATTAGATTTTTTTATTTTTGAATAATTTGATTTAGATTATTTTATTTTAATTTCAATAAACAATAATATTATTGATACATGTGTATCATAATATTATTATTTAATATTTACAACCAAACATTAAAGAGATTGAAATTTCATATACATTTTGAAATAGGTTTACATTTCATATACATTGTGAATATAGTGGCCACCTCTCAAATTGTACAAATGCAGATATTAAACACCTTTTAGATAATTAAATATTTAAAATAAAAACATAATAGTACAGTTAGGAATAAAAAAATATTATTTCTAAATATAACTTTATTTTTGTGAATTAATTCAGTATGTTAATAATTTATTAATACATATATCTGAATTTTAATTTAAATCAAATTTTAAAATATTTTTTTACAATTTTGATAATCTTTTGTTACGAATTTTAATTAGATAATTAAGATATTCCTTTTAACATTAAGTATGATTTTGTTTATTTATATAAATATAATATTATAGATTTCTTAAGATGATTATTAGTTAGATTATGACTTTTTTTAATGTAGCTACTGATAGATTTTTTTTTGTTTTTTGAATAATAGTTGTGTCCTGAAAACCAGGATAAGAGATATGCCGAGGATATCCCTAATTTGCAGCGTTTGTATACTTTTATTTTCCTTTTCAACATAATACCCTAAAATCTTAAAACACTTTTTACAAGACCATTTCAGTGCTTCGACCTCAAGGAAGTACAAATTTGGATCTCTGCCATCAAAGCATGGACCTCTTCATCGGGACCTCTTCCTGGCGCGGGGGGTATAAAAGGGATATTTCCGTCTTCATGTCAAAAAAAAAAATGGCGCGACCACATTGCGTTCCCTTACCGTTGGTTGGCCGGGGAAGGAAAATCTTACTCGCAGTATTGGTTATTTAGGGTACTAGATTGCATACTAGATCGTAGAGGCATACACACACACAGACAGACGCACAGAAACAGAGAGACAGACAGACTTCAATCTGGAAATCGTCTTAATCGTCTTAGGGTGGCTCAAAATAGATATGTCCGTCTTAATCTCGAATTTATAAAAATACGCGTTCACAATACTTACCCTTCTGCTTGGTTGGTGGGACTGAAAAGTAATATAGACCACGATTATTTTACATTATATTACCCGTAATGTTGTCAATATACTAACTTTATCCTAATGACCATGTATATATGAATATACTAACTTTATCCTAATGACCATGGACGGGCCAAAGCAAGTGGACGCTATCTACACAGACTTCGCTAAGGCATTCGATCGGGTTGATCACCCGATTCTTCTTTATAAATTAAGGAGGCTGGAAGTGCACGGAGACCTTTTTAGGTGGATTTCGTCTTACATCACAAACCGGCGCCAAGCTGTAGCGGTTGGTGGTTTCAGGTCTAACTTCGCGACAGTCTCTTCTGGAGTTCCGCAGGGCTCTCATTTGGGTCCTTTACTGTTTAACGCTTATATATTTGACATTGGCTTATGCTTCACCAGAGGACATTATATATTATATGCGGTGATCTCAAAGTTTATGCTCAAGTGGATAGCATGGCCGATTGTCTCCATATTCATACAGATATTGACCGACTCTTTGATTATTCGTGAAAAATAAGCTCACTTTAAATGCTACCAAATGTAATAGCATTACATTCAGTCGCAAAAAGGAAAGCATCAATTTCAAATACCGCGTAAATGGTGAATATATCCCTGAAGTTCAGTGCATTCGAGATATTGGGGTACAACTGGATCAAAAGCTGACGTTCGACCAACACATCAACAGTATTGTTTTGCAAGGCGTTGAGGACTCTGGGTTTTGTTAATAGAATATGTAAACCATTCTCGAACATTAACATCTTCAAAACGCTTTATTTTTCTTACCTATGTTCGTAGCACCTTAGAGTTCGCATCGCAGATTTGGAATCCGCAATATGGTGTGTATAAAAATAGGGTGGAGGGCGTCCAAAGACGTTTTATTAGATACCTGGACTATCGTGGGCACTTGGGACTTGGAACTTACGAGAGCAGGCTGAACTATTTCAGTATGTGTTCAGTGGAAGACCGCCGCACAGCGGCTGATATGACATTATTGCATAAAATAATACATAACAAAATTGATAGCCCTCATGTGGAAAAGAAACTGTCGTTGTTGGTTCCGCCACGAAGGGTTCGCTCTCCTCGTACGTTCGAATTCCCTCGTGTGAACACTAGTTACGCCCAAAACTCTGTTATGCACCGCTTGATGACCACATATTATAACAGTCGATTCGAAGATATGGTCATTTTTTACTTGAATCAACCTAAATTCAGCGAGGCTGTCCTTAGCTCACTAGGCGTCTAGGAAGTATTATATAGTGAGTACACAAATTGTTTCAAAATACTCAGAGCGAAAATTAGAATAGCAAAGAGTATAATTTGAATACCTATATCCTATCCTACATAAATCCCATCCTTCTCCTTTCCTATCCTTGCAATAGTTCGATTGTAATTTAATTTACTTTAATTTAGTGCAATGCAACTTTTGATTTACCGTATAAGAAAATAATGTAGGAAACAAATAATCGGCCAGCGAAACACTGTATTAGAATAATTATTAATAATTAATGAAGCACTGTATGTTTCCCGAACATAAAATAAAATAAATAAATAAATAACCGGAATCGCATTCACGTGGAGCGTATTCAAAAATAGAGGAGTCTATCATTCAGTACAAAAGAACTACTTCTACATTGTTTGCTTTATATTCGTACAGCCGTATATACTCGTATTTACAGACGGTTCCCTCGGGCACCTTGGAAAAAACGCGCGCAAGCACTCAACTCATATGTAGAAGGTACGTTATGTACATAACACTGAGAAGCCTATCTTGCGTATTTCCGCGTCACTCTGCAAAGGTATGAAACGGATGAATAATAAATATGCATAAATAAAATAATCCAACACAATTCGCGAGGAGAAAGTTGCCTTCGAAAGTTGCCTGCGGCGTATGTAGTGTTTGATAGACTAAGAGCTTTATGGTACCCGCCAGTCCTGTCACTCTGTCAGATCATATAAACATTCATTTTTCGGTGTGGAAAAGGGACGGCCGTCACGTCTAAAGGGCTGGCATTCCGCTCTATCATTCTCCATAGAAATGTGAGTGTATTTTTCGATTATAAAGAGAAGGCATCATAATGTAAAAACACGTCTTCCGTTACAGAAAGTAAACGATTTATCTGTAGAATTTTTAAAAACAATTTGTTTGCTCTGAAAAATACGTTTTTTACATAACTGTCCAACAAAAAAGGAGTGACTATGACTTCTATATGCTTGAACTGATTTAGAAGTGTGTGATATTGTTAGAATCCTTATATTATTACGAGTGCCATAGTGTAGCTCTGCCCAAATATCAAGTAATTAGTTGTCTAACTGTCCAAATATCCAAATTTTAATATATTATTATCAATATATGTGGTTAGTGTCAAATAAACTGTCTGATTAAGTAATTTCCGGAAATGTACATGTATCTTTATGGCTAAAAACATAAACCATAAATGTTTCATAAAAAAAAACAGTAAAAAAAATGTTATAAATAGGTTCACTGTCTGTAACGGCCGTCGTGTTTTTTATTCTTTTTAATATATTACTTGTTAACAGAATAAAGTTCTACGTTGAAACAAAATTGGATTTACGGACGGCCCCGTTAACGCGTGTTTTCTTTATAAACATCCAGTGCTTAAAGACGATTGCGCACTCTGTGAGTCGGTCGACGGGCATTGTTCAAGGCCACGACTTCTTCAGCTGGTAATTGCCTTTTAGCGAGGTTTCACGTGAGCCGGGCCCATTAACCTATGGAGTTCTAATACCATCCATCGGTGGTTTTTCCGTTGCGAATACTGGCGCGCGGCCGAAATCCGTATTTATGCAATTATGTAATTATATGAGAAAAAGTCGCCTTCATTGAATAAGCCACCATTATACATTAGTATGCGCGCACTAATTCCCATACACAGACATTTTTGGGGCTTGAAAACATGCCGTCGTGAGTTTCATTCCCATGGCTAGCCTTCTAAGGGTTAAATTGGCTTTCTGAGCGTGGCGTCGCAGGGCTGCGCGCCCTGTGGCAGGTGTCTCATGACGATAGCGCACCACTCGTGACAGTTTATTTAAGCGACGCTTTTTATTATAACACTGAGGTTGCCCACGGTGCCCAAGCAATACAAAGGTTTTTTAACACATTTATGGTTTATGTTTTTATACATATAGACATCTATATATTTTCGGAAATAACTCATTGAGACCTTTCATTTGATACTTGATAAGATAATGTATTTATATTTATATTTAGATAATAATTTCATAAGAAGATCAATTTATCTAAATTTATTTACAATTGGACATTTGGACAATTATTTATTCGATATTTCGACAGTTTGATTACCCTATGATACTCGAGGTGACATAACGATTTTAACAATACCATACACGTCTAAATCGGTTCAAGCGTTTAGAAGTTATGGTGGATTAAAGACACGGAAAACATACATACTATATGAACCCTGAACACATTACACTCCTATTGTAATTATTGCAGTATAGGAACCTTTCTTAAAAATCGAAAGAATAAAGGAATACTATTAGATTCGTTCATTGTAATGCTAAATGTGAAAGAAAAAAGCTTCGGACGCGTACAATTTTAAGACAAATAAAAAAAAATACTAACAAAAAAAAATACTCAGTTTTTAAGATTGTTTAAAAAAACTAATTTAACCTACCGCCAAACAGATATTAATGCATTTTTTTTTAAAAAACTAACCTAATCAACCGAAATGTATGGGTTTGACGGTTCTTTGAATGCCTATACCTCGCTTATTTATTGAGTCCGAATAAAGATTATTGCATATTCGGAATCAACGTGGTGAATATATTCAGGTGACAGGTAAAAAATCAACAGTCTAGAAGAGGTTTCTATACTGCAATAATACCTTCCTTTTTGTTGAGCTGTCGTATAAAAAAAAGTTACGTAGTTTGTCTGGAATATAACTACTGAGATGACATAAAGCCTGACAAATATACGTTTATTTTGAGCTATGTATTTTTAAATCTGGTAAACATATAATTAAATCAGATTAAAATTAAACATAAAATTAAATCAATATCAGAACATAGTCTTTGAATATACGTGGTAATGTGGACCTTTATATTTTATTTAGAAGTGGATTATATTGAGGATGAATATCCCTCGAACTAATCTACCTTCGACTTATGAAATGAAATGAAACATCTCTTTATTGCATATAAACTTCTAAGATACAATGGTGGACTTGTTGCTAGATAAACTTTATCTTTCAGCCAACAAACGCATTGATTTGACGAGAAGAGTAGATAAAATTAAAGTACTATACAATACGATAAAATATAGAATGAAATACTAAATTATAGGGAATGGTATGCGTATCGAAGTGCAAGAGTCAATAAATAAATAAATATTCGAATATGACATAAATACATATATACATACATTTATTAATGTATAAATAAATAAATAAACTGCTAAAAGAGGGTAAGGAAAAATAAGGGATAAGGGAAATGTTAGAATTTGTAGTTCATATGTATTGTAAAAGGACGTGCTTTTTACAAGTGTTATTTACCTTGCAATGTTTGTTAGTATGTATGTTTGTTTGTTTAGTTCAAATCTTGCAAGCTGAATTAGAACCACTTGCTCTTATCCTATGAAGTTGACATTTTACATGTTGGTTTAGTTCCAGTGACAATACATTTTTCTGGTGAGGATAACCTGATTCTACACCCAGATGAGGCTGGTCTTCCACAGTTAACAGCACAGACACATAATTTTGTATACGTATTCTAATATGATAGCCCGTTCAAAATTTCACCATGACATGGCTGCTGCACCCAGGGTTGGCTCCCGACGAGGGGACTCCTCGACTGTCAACAGCACAGAAACGAATGTATGTATACGCTCAACAGCCAACAGCAAAAACACGAAATTCTGTATAGCATTCAATTATGATAGCCTTTTCTAAGTTACACTATGACATGGCTTCAGCACCCAGGATTGACTCGGGACAGAACATTTTATTAAAGGCTTGTTTTTAAAAAGGTGTTTTTACGAGTACTATTAACTTATTCAATGGTGGCTTAAATGTGGAAAGCAAGTTAGCGCCTCTAATCGTTGGAGGAAGCTGATTACACAGTCGAGCAACATGTGCGGAGAAGGAGTAGGATAAAAAAAAGGTTTTGTGTTTTGGGATGCGTAGAATATTATTCTGACTTGAACGAACTGGGAGACCATTTTATCGGGCGATTCAGCAGGTCCACGTCATCCACGCGTGCTGAAAAGGTGGAACGACTGCCTTCAAATTTAAGGATATTGCTTGAGGTAGAAATTCGAAAGTCCAACTAGGGTTGTCGACTACAGACGGTGAGCCCGTCACCTCAGAAAGTTTTAACGATTAGTCGTTCTATCTCCCTGGAATGAGCGCAGAAGACTTGGGGACAAAACAGACCACCATCTAGCTACGCCACAAGCCCGTAAGAGGCCAACGCCTTAACCGCGAGATAGCCAGGAGTGTTAACCGGCGGGCTTAAACTCACGCCCTTACTTCCAATTGTGACCAGATTACTCCAGTCTCTCGATTGGTTACGAGTTCGAGGTCGTTGCGCGGTCCTCTCCCTTACGAAGCGGTGAAACGGTGTTTACCGAATCTATCGCCGACCACAGCATCCTTTGCCCGGCTGTTCACCCAGGATCGGATAGCCGATGGTCGTTTCAAGAGCAGTCGCCGTAAGGTCCGCAACCACCCGAGCTCTATAGGAAACAGTACTGCTTCCAGACTCCCCCGACTGTTAGTCAGAGTGCACAGTCGATTGGCTTACGCCGCACGGTGCGCAGACCGTCCAGGAGCGCCAGAAGGTTGATTCCCAAGGGAAACTGACCATAAGGCCAGAGTCCTACCCAGGCTCGCACTTCATGCGTGGAGGCCGTCGGATAGGTGTTGACCCGTTAGTGTTACTAACCCTGAACAGAATGGGTCTTCGTGGCCAACTCAGCAAGGGCCCATTAACCCCATTCGAAAGTCCAGGTCAATCGAGCCAATTCGAAGTGGATCTAAAACCGTATAAGTTGCGCTGGAATCAAAAATCAGGTCCTGTCGGGGTCACTACTGGCTACTACCAGACTTATGATATAACAACTGCGGTGGAGAAATTCTGAAAAAACTTTGCTCAACCGATGGTATATCAACTTATGGCTATGCGGCAAAACTTATCGCGCTATTTTTCCCTATTTTATCCTCTCCCGACGTTTCCTTAACCCAGATAAAGTACTCGCAAGCCTCTCGGAGGATTTGTAGCGAAGAGAGAAAAGTCGGCAGCGCGCGTTACGTAAACGGCTCCCACTTTGTGTTGTTCGCCTAACTAGGCAGGCCTGCAAATTTCTGCTATCGATCTTCAGTCGGAAAGCATCGCTTCTTCGATATACGAGTACCTACATAACGTCCTAAAACTCGTATGTACCTACATAAAGCCCTAAATGTGGAAGAATTTCGTTTTAAAATTGAATTCGCCTAACTTTTAATGAGGTGACGAAGTTGAACAATTAGGGGAATTGGGCCTAAAGCGGGCACTCTCGTGTACACAGTATTTATTTTTTTTAAATATACTCTTTCGTATCGCGAGGGTAAAGCCTGCTCCCTTGTCACCTTGCTGCAGACATCCTGTTCGCCTGCGAGCACGCGTTTAGAATCTGCGCAAAAAAATGTTTTAATAGGATTTTTTAACAACATTGCGAGGTATCTTACTTGTATTTACTCTATTTTTGTGTTATTTATGTTGTTATTACAACCCATTCGTTATTGAGTGTTTATCTGGTTGTATTTACTTTAACTTGTCTCAAACTACTTAAGGGGCGAACACACTATCGGACGCGTCCGCTGCCGCGGCTTATGGACAGTATGCACAGTCGTTTGGGACGTGGCTTGCCAGATCTCTATCGGACGTCCGAAGCCTCGAGGTCGCGTCCGCGACTGACGTCCGATAATGTGCATGGCTCAATAGAAATTCATTACACAGATCGCGCCCATAAGCCGCGGCTAACGGACTCGTCCGATAGTGTGTTCGCCCCTTTAGAGTCAAAAACACGTGCCCGCTTCCCCTGCGGGCAAAGCGGGCATTTATGGGAGTTTGGTAATTTGCCTTACATTTTTTGGTTTTAGTGTTTTGGCATTTTTTACCAAATAATATTCATAAGCCTCAAACCAGGCTTCTCAAGATAAGAGATAAGTTTCTGTATGTCATTCTTATGAAAAAAAATATAACTTTTCTCTTAACCGGACCTAACCGGTATCCTAACCTAGCCGGACGTAATCCTTAAGCGAAGTAAGAAGGGAAGGTCAATTTTGTAGGGTTCGTCCAATAAAAATCCAGCGGTGACGAAGCGTCAGGCACGTTCCACGTCCGCTCGCGCCAGAGACCGGGTGTATACTAAACTTTCTATCCCAGCGCTAGCACAGAATAACTGTCTTTGCCCAGTGGTGGCATAAGGAAGTTAATGGCAAAGCATATTTAGCGTGACTCGTCGAACCTGGAAAGGACTCCATTTTCCCCTGTTTTGGCATGCTGGAACGGTTGCCCCTGGAGGATGTCCTCCAGGCGCTGTTGGGCGCATTGCGCATCGTGGGGTATCAGCCGATCGACTGTGCACTCAAGCGAATAAACAGGGGTGGTCTGGAAATGATCATATGTTTCCTAAGAAGCGGAAGTGGATGTTGATCTGGTGTCAGCCACTGTTAAACGACCCGTTGGCCACCCGATCCCCAACTAAATTACCGCTAACAGCAGGTAGAGGAAGCGCAAGCAACTTCGGGCCCGTAGCCAGACGGGAGGACGGAGAAATCCTGCCAAATCTGGCAGTGAGGGCGCGAGGCTACAGTCCTATCCACTTCCCAGTGTAAGGCGTTGGACTCTCACGGATGTGGCGTAGCTAGACTGTGGACTATTTCATTTCCAAGAGTTGAAAAAACGATCAATATTATTTTACCTTTCCGGGGTGACGGGTTCGCCCATTGTAGGTGCCAACTCCAACGTCACCCGACGATAACTACTTTTTTTACTATTTTTTTGCCAACTTCCTTTACAGAAAACTCAAAAGAAACAAATACTTACCATGTATGGTCACACAATAAAAAAAAAACAAATAATCAGTAAACCATAAATTTATTTACAATTCTGAAATACTCTTATTTCGCCTTACTAGCAACCACATTAATTACAATAAACGTTCTTGCCGTCCTTAGAAATATGATACATTCTTATTCCATAACTGTTTTTCCTCTAAGTGTATCAATAATATACTTTTATTTTTATTAAACATTAAATAAATAGCTTCACAACACTCTCAATTTAATTTAGGGTTAGCAATATTGAGAAAATAGGAATTCTATTTTTTCAACGTATACAATCTATTGAAGGTAGTTTCAGCCTTACTATGGCATTTTCAAAATAGATAAATATTACGACAATTAGTTTATGGACAATGATAATGTCATTTTACAGTATTTACAAAAGATAAAATGAATCCGAGAGCCACCAATCTTTAGAGAAACATTTTTGCGCACATTACATCTACCTCTAACCTATTTTATAGGTAGTTAGTTCGTTATGATTAAAATACAACTATACATTATATTAAAGAATAATTATCACATGTAGTTCCAATCGGAACGTAGAAGTATAAACAGCATTACAGTTGTTAATAGTAGATGAATTGGATGTGTTCTTACTGGCAGAGTGGCAGCTGAGCTCTGCATCGCAGCTGGATGTTCTCCTCTCAGAACGTGGACCACCACTGATGCTGAATCTGAGCATAATAAATATTTGATATTAGCAACCGTTTTTACCCACTAAAGACTAGGGATGGACATCGAAGAAAAACACCGATGTTACCATCGATCGTAACACAAATATCTATGGTCGAAAAATATCGCGAGTAAATCAAAATATTTACATATATCATATAAACATTGATATTTTGTTTTAAAAACCATCGTTCGTAAGATTCATTTTGCTGACAGTCGCTATCAGTTTAATTCTAATAAAATCAATAATAAGGATGAATGCAGTGATATTATGTAAAATTCAACATAGGCGTACATAGATTCATTCCAAAATTCGTCGTTAAAAATATTATTATTCGTATATGGAGTAAAAGAAAATATGATGTAAGTACCAATAGATGATAAATATCGACGGAGGAACATCGATGGTGCAAAAACATCGATAAGGCACTATCGATGTTAACATCATCGAACATCGATCTCTAACCATAGATGTTTTCGATATATCGGACATCGATATCCATTCCTAGTCGACCCCCCCCCCCCCTTATTCTCCCCACTCCAGGAACCTTACCTGAACTACTCGGTGAGCATGTGTAGTTGCCGGAGTCGTGAGGTCCAGCTCTTGAGATGAGGAGTCTGGAAGTGCGAGTTCTTTGCTCCGTCTCCACGCTGATGCCACCTCTCTGGGAGTAGTTAACGACGTGCGGGCCTCGATACCAGTAAATGAAACTGTGAAAAACCACCAAGCATATTAAAATTTGCAAAGTTTGGCGGAATTATTTTTTGTTGCAAATAATTTTCAATTGGAACTTTCTCCGAGGGAATAATAAATTTGGTAGTAGCACCCATTTAACTACTATATGGTAAAACCACTTTGAAAGATATTAAGTAATTTAGCCTATTTTATATCTTTTTATATTATATAACCTTGGAAGAGGCTGGTAGACCGTTCACAAAAACGATAAATAAAATATTTCCAATGGCGCCAAATATCGATAGAGAACGCCAACCGACGGAACGCCGGGATCTGATTAATCAATACCAACGAATGTTTTGTGAATCCTGCCCCTTTGCTTTTTGCGATGTGCGTAACGGTCGTGGTCGAGTTTTACGAACTTAGATTTTAAGAAGTAGAGTCTTTCGTCTTAAAAATGTGGTTATGGTCCTGTTCGGGTTTCATCCGCGAAACTTGTGATGTTTCAATTGTACGTATTATATTTATGATGTTTCATTTTTGCGTACTTCCACCAACAGAACACAAAACTAATTTTTCCACTTTACCTTCGCTTTCTTAATCAGTTGTTTGTTGCAGAAGGTCAAACGATCCGTTAGGTTCAGGTTTGCAGTTTTGATGTCTCATCTTCAAAGTTGCCAAGAGTTCCTCTTTTCTGTCGCGGCTGGTAAATCATGCTCGACTTCTAAGCAGTTTCTGACATGTGACTTCATATGAATGTCTTCTCTATCTTTTATTATAAATAAATGGGTTCTCGGGGCGGTACGGGGGGGGGGGTGGTTTACCCTATTTCACCCCCTGCGCGTTCTACCCTTCTGGTACGCGCAGGGTTGTCGTAGCACGACATCCCGGGCAGACAAGACGACCCTCGTCGTTATAACTGCCCGGGCGGTGGGCGGGGTTTGCTGCCCTCACCTATCGCCTTGAAACTCTTAACTGTTAGTCAGAGTTCTGGGAGCTAACGGGCCCATGATGAGGCGGCCACGATGACCCATGTGTTCAGGGTCGGTCACACTCACGGGTCAGCACCCATCCGATGGCCTCCACGCATGGGGTGCGAATCCTGGGTAGGACACTGGGTCAACCAGTCTCCCCTGGGAATCAAACCTCTGGCGCTCCTGGACGGTCTGCGCACCGAGCGGCGCAAGCCAATCGACTGTGCTCTCCGACTAACAGTCGGGGGAGTCTGGGAACTGTATTGTTTCCTATAGAGCGGGGGTGGTTGCCTACCTTACGGCGACTGCTCTTGAAATGACCATTGGCCATCCGATCCCGGTTCAGAGTCGGGCAAAGGACGCCTTGGTCCGCGATAGATTCGGTGCACACCGTTTCACCGCTTCGTAAGGGAGAGGACCGCGCAAGCGACCTCGAACTCGGAACCAATCGAGAGACCGGAGAAATCTGGTCACAATTGGAAGCAAGGGCGCGAGTGTCGGCCCGCCAGGTAACATACTGGCTATCTCGCGGTAAAGGCGTTGGCTTCTTGCAGCTTGTGGCGTAGCTAGACGTCGGATTTGTAATGTCCAAAGTCTTCTACGCTCACTGCACGGTCGATAGAACGATGAATCGTTAAAACGTCCTTCGGTGACGGGTTCGCCCGTTGTGGTTGACATCTCAATATGTTAGTCAGAGTGCATAATCGATTGGCTTGCGCCCATTTACTCCCTAGTCTGGCAGTCAGCGTACGATAAACTCTCTTTCGCCTTATATCGTACGATAAACTACATATCTCGAGCTTCAGGATTTTGAAAGATACCAGCCAGCGCTCAGCGGTCGCCTCAACCGTGATGTCCCATCGGCCAATATGAATAAATTATTTCGTTTGTTGATATTGGCTTGAGGAACATCCGCCAGGAATTATACGTAGGTAAGTGCGTGTCGTCGGACAAGACCTAAATAAACATTCGCGACGCGCTCAGATATATGAAAGGGGGAAACTAAATTAATCCTACTTCCCAAACCGATGCGTGAACAAAGCGGAGAGATGGGGAAAGAGAGGAGAAGGGAAAGGGAAACCGGAAGGGTTTTTGGGAAGGGGAATAAATTACATTGTATGTTTAGTGAAGTCTAGGAACTGTCGAGTCTCCGAACGGTGGCTTTATTTATACAGTAAATACTAAGAACGAGAAAACATTAGGAAAATTGTTCAAACGTCATTGAAGTCATCGACTTTAATACACAAAAAAACTGAAGTTTGTATTCGAAGTAAACTCCATACATACACGTAATCTCATCATCGATCATCACCGGCTCAAAGCCTACCCACACCGAGAAAAATATTGGATTTCTTCCTATAATGTCGTTTTTTTATTGCGGTTTTATACAGAATGATGATATTTCAATCGTAAGTTTGTTGAGATGCAAGGAGTTTTGTTAAAACTTCATTATTTGATTATATGCTTCACCATGCTCCATACGGGTAATACGAAATAACTATATAATGTAGCTTCAACATGATTCTTGTAACTGACTATAACCTTACGTACTATGTAATAACATACTGTCATGGTAGAAGCAAGATCTCGTTGTGCGCCGTAATGAATGTTCGTTGTATTTACTATGCCCGTGATAAGGTAACTACACCATTACGCGTTATGTTGATACATACGTACATACCAAAGTACGTGTTACATACGTAATCCCTTTTGAAACCTGCGTATTTCCGTGTATTCAGCGTTATATATTTCTCAGTGCAAAGGTCGCGACGGTCGCCGATTCGAAAGCCGCCTTCTATGCGCTGCTGCCGATAATTCTTTCGGCCGCGATTCCAGTGAAGATATGACTGCTGATGTTGAAGATGTGCGTGATGATGAAGCTCACGTACGCGGCACCGGCCTGGTACCACCTGATCTTGGCATCGCAGCGAAGGACCATCCAACGGGTGCTGAACGGCGGATAGAGGAAAGTGTCTGGAACCCCATGGTACATCCGAAACGAGTCGCTGGAAGCCGAGTCCGTTGAGAAATACGTGAAGCGCCTCGCTTGCGCCATGTACCGAAAAGCCGACACCCCGCCGCACGAGCACATCCGTGAGCTCGCTCCGCTGCGCTCTAGACCGCCTGAAGTCTGGAAGCCGTACCCGGGCAATCTGTTAGATTAGGGGACCACCAGCACAGCAGTCATTCACCGCAGAAGATGTCACGTACTTACGTATGTCTCGCCTATTATCATAAGGCGCCTCAAAAGATACCTACCGCAGGGCGCACAGCCCTGCGACGCCATACCCATATGGTCAATGGGCCGGCTCAATGAACCCGGCTCATGTGAAGCCCCCCGCTAAAGGGCAATTGCTCAACGGAAGCCGGTTACTTATTTATTTATTCTTCAAGAAACATACAGCTCTATGCTATTATAAATAATCATAGTACAATGTTTTACTGGCCGAATAATTATTTCCTCTAATAGTGTCTTACAGTAATTTGTTCTGACAAAGTGAAAATCAGTTCACTGGCCGTAAATACTCGTAAAATGTTATCGTGCGCGTGAATGCACCAGAATATTTATCCGTGACTGGAGACTAAATCGATGCAATGGTCGCTAGGTGTCATATTGTAGGGACGTGAATGATATGGTACTTTATCATTTGCACAATGCATTTGTGTATTATCATCATCATGCGTCGCTACAGACCCATCTGTAAATAGTTTTAAACGTCTCAGGGGGGCTCTCAAAGTGTATACTTTCTTCCCCTCAAAATATTTCTCGTTCACAATACTTTCCCTCCTGGTCGGTCGGTTGGCCGGGAAAGAAAAATAAGGCAAAAAGTCCCTGTCTGCAGTTAGCGATCACTCCCATCTCACACCACTACATGCAAATACCAGTCTTTAATCCGATGTAATCCATGGGGCTTACCTCGGGGGGTCCGGTGAATGTCGGGCCACACACGTCAAGTTGATGTCTGATCCAGATCTCACGAATAATTCCGGTCCAGTGAGAATCTCGGCCCGGGACACTGACATGACATACAATGACATAGATTAAGATCGATTCGCTTACTCTGCGTAAAGTTACAGATAGGCATAGCATATTATTACAAAGTTAGATTAATATTCTACGGCTGCGTTTCCCAAATAAGTTGGTCGCGATCAAGCACCGGGTCACGGAAATAAAATAAGGGGTCGCAGCATCGTCTTCTTGTTGTTTAAACCAATCATACTCGTAAATGATCAAATCGCATGCCACGTTAAAACATATGAGGTAAACCTTGTTGAAATAATTTTATAATGTATGTTGAAGTAATTTGATGTTTGATTATACATTATATTTATTGTCATCTTATGTAGGAGTATGTGAGTATTGAGCATTTATCTTTTGATTTTTTTGGCTTTGATTATTATTAGTATTGTTTTTAATAATTATTTGTTGCATTAGTTTTAGGCTATTCATTTTTTTTATTGTTTTGATTATTTGTTTTATTCATATTTTGATTATTTAAGTTTTAATTTACATTTATTAATATAGATATCATGGTGTATTTGCAATTTTGGATGAATAAAAGACTATTGATTATCGAAATTGCCAGACTATTGGAATCGCGTGCCACGTCATGATACTTGTTTGTTTCTTTGTTTGTTTGTTTATACTCTTTATTGTGAAATGTCACAATGGGCGGGTTTATTGTCATATGACAATCTCTTACAACCAACCCTACTATGACGTGTTATATGTATGTGTGCGTGTAACATGTGTGTAAGTATGTGTCTTGTTATTGCATTCGATCGACAGAATTGAAAATGCAATTACGTTAATTTGATCTCGACGGAAAATGGTGAGCCAGCCGGGAATCGAACCCGGGACCTTACAATGTAAAATCAGGCGACCTAAACACTATGCTACCAGGCCGTGTAGCCGATACTTAGCTCTTATCAAGGAACATTTTCTAAAACTGGAACATTTTCTAAAACTGGAGACTAATCTGAAAGAATATTTTCCTCCAATCATCGGCAACCAAGCATGGATAAGCAGTGGCATAACTAAGCCGGTGTATTTTCAGTCTACGATCGACGTTCCATCAAACTCTGCTAAGGAGCTAAGGAAGCCAAAAAATGGATGTCTCAAAAGTGATCGATGATTTTGTAGAGTGCAAATCAAGACGAAAACCATTCTAGAAAAATAATTGTTCGTAGTTTTACAAAACATTAAGTAGTTAATTTAAATATGTATAATAGATATGCAAAACATGGTACATTTGTAATAATATTTTGAGCATTTTTTAGTCTTACCAGTTTCGTACTTAGTAGTTGTACACAAAATAAATTAATAAATAACATTATTGTTTCAATTTTTTACCAAAATTTAAAGGTGGAGGAATAGAATCCAGTGAAGCGTCGTATTAATAAAGAAACAAATGTTTTGAACATTCTGCTGCAAAAATATTCCTATGTGATCCCGCGTGTCCTGCTGAAGTTGGTAGGAACTTGTTTTGCAACATGTTCGAGGCAATGCGCCCAAATGAATATACCGAATTATAATGTAACTCGATATAAATATACAATGTAGCTAGGCATACAGTTACTTACATTTATATGCCATAATAAATGTAAAAAAGTAGGAGGAAGGGTCTTTTGTTCAATTTTGCACCGGGGCCAATTTTTTCTAGTTACGCCACTGTGGATAAGGAACCCATTTTCAGACAATATAGAATCCGACACAGATTTATCGGATTCAAATGACGACTTATTAATTGAACTGGCATGTGACACATCCCTCAAAACATATTCGAGAGAGTATTATGGATAGATTTGTGAACATCTTGTCGTCACCTTTCTATCTTATCGTCAGCTTATCCAATATATTGCTGCTTGTCGAATATGCAGCTGCTTCTCGAATATGCATCTTGTCGTCAGCTTTTTGAATATCTCGTCGTCATATGATCCAGCTTTAGCGGAAAAAGCGATAAAATTTATTACACCTTTTGTCACGACCTATAAGTGTGAAGCAAGGTTTTCAATACTCGTCATTCCGAAAAATAAATATAGCATCCGTTTCGAAATTGAACCAGACCTAAGAATAAAATTAACGTCCGTTCCGGCAAAATTTGAGTTTGTAGTTAAAAATAAACAGCTTCATATATATGACCAATAGTAGTCAAATAATATAATTACAATGTAATTGTTAAAACATTGTTAAAAGTTAACGCTTCAATTATATACTTGTATGCGGACATTCAAATGGGTTTTACGAGTATTTTGCCTATGTATACGCCAGAGTAGTTTTTTTTAAAATGTGGGTCACGAAGGGGAATCCTAAATATTACCAGGACAAGGCTAAAATAGTTTGGGAAACACTGCTCTACGGATTTATTGCAGCTGTTCGAAATGACTCATTTTAAATTTCCCCGCAAGTAGTATTGCCACCGCGCGTTAAATCATGGAGTCAGATATAACTGCCACTTAACTTTTACGAACGCACATCGTGTAAACGACGAGCGGGCTCGAACACACTGACCTGCTCGCCAAGTAGCGAACGGTTTCGTGCAGTTTGGGCCATAAGGTCCACTGTGTTCTCGGGTCGGTCTAAACTCACGATTCAGTTGCTAGTCAGTAGCCTCCTCGTGTGAAGGACTACCCCGGGAAGGAGTCTCGCTTCCCAGGCCTCACGGCAGGTGGATCGGTTTCACCTGAGGGATTTCCTCCTGGCGCTCCTGAACGGTTTGCGCAGGGTGCGGCGACAGCCAATCGGTTTGTGCACTGTGACTTATTGCTGAAGGAGTCGGGAGACTATGGAAATAAACTGATTTTCTAAGCAGCGGGGGTGGATGTTGCCCTGTCATCTTCCATTCTTGAAATGAGCAGTCGGCTACCTGATCTTGAGTTCAGAGCCGAGCAAAATATGCCATGGTCCGTGATAGATTCAAACTGAATCACCGCTGAACATATGGTTGATTCTAGACTGAGATAACCTGCCAAAACTGTTAGTAATAAGGCGACGCTGCTCGCTGGATCACCTTCGCGCTGCTTGGTCGTAAGGCGTTGGCCTCTGACGGGCATGTTGGATTTGCTGGGTGGAAGGTTTGTATCGTCCCTAAGTCCTCAACGCTCACCTCGCGGGAGACAGATCGATCATTATCGTTAAAACTTCCTGGGGTGACGGGTTCGCCCGTTGTAGTTGACACCTCCAGGTGACCTGCTCGACAGTCGTGATGAAATGATCAGCCGAATAAGCACTCTGTCTCTTTCTCCGCCGTCGTAAGTCTTCGGTGATTACCGCTATTACCGTTCGCCTCGAACGTAGTAACCCCCTCTCTCCTCGGACCACACCGCGGTAAGGAGGCACATTGGCATCGCCAAAATGGTAGCTCCTACAATCGGTAAGTATTTAATTGGTATTTTAGAAAAATAAAGTCTTCCGCTTGCCTTCTCAACCGACCCTACTTCGCCAATGCCACTACTCTTTTTGGTCAACCTATATTTAATAATAATATCTTAAATTTCTAATGAATAACTTTCGCTAAAACCTGATAATCTGGTAAGAATGAATTTCTTCACGACCTGCGCCCCTTCTTCTTACCTACGACAGTCAGCCTGAACGGAAGGCTGATCTTGGGCTCCGTGGAGACCTGACACTCATAAGCTCCGGAGTCTCGGGGTTGAGCCGGAGATACCCTCAGAGTCCATTCGTCAGAACCGTCTGCATGAAGAGCTGTGAAGCGGGCGTCACTGCTGTACGTATGCACTCCCACTGTCAGGATATGTAGATCCCGCTTTCGAATCCAGGACACCTGTTAATTTCATTTGATTCGATCAGAAGCGTAGAAAACGCAACATTCCCCATTTTACGCAAGGAGGCAGAAAAATAACAATAAAAGACAATATTTTTATTAGAACTATTATTTACATTCGTCAACATAACCCCTCGAACTTAAACACTTTATCATATACTACACAATGTATATGAGATTATCCCTTTCTCTGTAACTCTTGACACTTCATCACTGGATTCATCGATATCTCCATCACACCCAAAACATTTGTTAGTCATTGCGAACGATGATCACACTTACGAAATATTTAAAACCAACGTTAATATTCGAATAAATTAAGAATACAACTTCAATCGGCATAAGTTGAGAAAGAACTGACTGAGAGGAAAAGAATGCAAAAAGAATATGCCCCTACGCTGCCGAGCGGTGACTGCCTTATATCCCATCTATACGTAGGCCAATGTTTGACCGCTTTGCCTATGTGTCTCTCACTCTTTTCCATACATTTTTCACATGTGACGA
Organism: Micropterix aruncella; assembly: GCA_944548615.1. Taxonomy (NCBI): domain Eukaryota; kingdom Metazoa; phylum Arthropoda; class Insecta; order Lepidoptera; family Micropterigidae; genus Micropterix; species Micropterix aruncella. The sequence goes on along the minus strand of OX155961.1, from coordinate 6,431,653 downwards.
ATGGTGCCGACTCGCTTCAACCATAGCGATGCGGCCTAGCATTGTGCAACATATAGAAGGGGCATAATGCCTCCTACAAACATTTTAGCTACGTTCCCGTCACGTCACTGAGTACGCGCTGCAATATACGATGCACGTACATTTATGTGTATTACGAGTATGTTAAATACATTACAACAAGGACTTCTTTTATTCGATTAAGTAAATGTATGTGTCCACCTCCACGTTGGTATGCCTAAGTAACAGAAACTTAATACAAACAGAATTTTGGAAGGATAATACAAAAACGGGAAGCAAAAAAAAGTTGTCGAAATTTATATATTTTTCTGAGGAATATCACAGAAACATATTATATTAAGTAAGATCTACAATTGTTTGCAATTAGGCCCACAATAAAACCGGCAAGGGATTCGAGGACGAACACTGTACTTCTTTTTTGTTGTTTGATATAATATATGTTTTGTCTCTGGTTTAGGTCCAAAAACTTCCTATATTTTTTCCACCTCATCAGATTCGGGTACCTGGTACAAGGTCAACAAGGGAAAGTTATAAATACAATAAATCTACTACTCACCGCTCTATCCGCCAGATTCCGTACCCTACAGTGGAGGAACGCAGTCTGTCCAACGGCGGCGGTGTATTCGCGCCGAGTACTGTTGTCGAAATAGGGTTCCCCGAGAGGTTCATATCCAGCAGCAGAGACTGCAGAATAAGAAAGACTGGAATTAGATGAGACATTAGCGATTATTTCATTTTATTACAAAGCGCCAATGTGATAGTCATAGAAAATTCATAATATAGAAAATAAGTTTCCCGGTAAACATTAATTAGCGAAAAGGGCTATGCATCTGGGGACTTTGGTCAACTTGTGTTGTCAACTACAAGGAGCGAACCCGTAACCTCAGTAAGTTTTAACGATATGTGAGCATTCTGTCTCCCGTAAGGTGAGCGTAGAAGACTTTGGGACGGTACAATTCAGCAAAGCCAAGACCCCGCCAGAATCCAACGCCTTACGGCGAGGCACTAGGAAGGAGGTAACCCAGTGGGCCACCTCGCCCTCTGGCTACCAGTTTAGTCAGGATATCTCCATTTGGAATTAACCTTCAGGATACCTCCTTTCTTCCGACTGGTTACGGGACCGAAGTCGCTTGCGCAGCTTACCTGCCGTAAATTCAACGGTGATTCAGTTTGAATCCATCACGGAATAATCAATGGCATCTTTTGCCCGGCTCTGAATTCAGGAGCAGGTATCCAAATGGTCTTTTCAAGAGTGGTTGTCGATAGGTCAACTTCCACCCCCGCTGCTTAGGAGACAGTATATTTTTATAGTCTCCACACTCCTTCAGCAATTAGAGTGCACAACCGATTGGCGATGCCAAACAAAATATCCCCCAGGAGAAACCGATCCACCAGCCGGGAGGCCTGAGACGCGAGAGTCTTAGCCGGGGTAGCCTTCCGCAGGAGGAGGCTTCTGAATAGGAGTTAAATCGTGAGTTGGTCTGAGAACACGATGAATCTTATGGCCCACGCTGCACGAAACCATTCGCTATCTACCATTTGGGGATTTTGGTCAACTAGAGCAGTCAACTACAACGGGAGTACCCGTCACTTTAGGAAGTTTTAGCAATATTAGATCCTTTTATCAACCGTGAGCTGAGCGCAGAAGACTTGGGACGATAAATTCAATAAATGATTTTTAATATACTTTATACCTACTGACATTACTTTCAGGACAGACCCTGTACGTTTGATATTCGTCTGCCGTCTGTACTTTTTTGAACTGAAAGATGGATTTGATTGAGAGATGATCGATTCACTCCGGAGGAATCCTCCAGCGACTTAAAGTTCGTCGGGATTAAAAGTCTTTTTATGAATCACAATTTTGTTTTACCAAATGCAGTTCCACAATAGACGTCGGAGTTATTCTGATCAAGTATATAGGGGACAGGAGCGTTTTGCCTTACACCTAAGCTTGAGACGCAATATCACGAAAAGTAAAGTCCTGTAATCTTAGTATTAAAGTAATATAAACCACAATATATATAGCTACTATAAATTGCTAACTCGACTTTTTTAACAAAGTAGACATATTTTTAAAAATATAATTTTTAAAACCGCGTGGGTGTGTATCATATATTTTCATAATTACCGTATGTGGATCTAATTATACACTATGAAGTGAGAAATAGAGCTTTATATTTGAAGTATACAATGAGATGTTTCTGGACCAAAATAAAAATAGTCCGCTTGAAAACTTATTAGATACATTTCCCCATGAGGTAAACAATAGAAAAATCCCCATCTGCTCTATCAGCAGAGCAGCATTAGATCAGTCACCAGAGAATCTTCTGTGGTCTGGGACTGTATGTAAGAGCTCAACGGGAATTGGGAAAAGCCAACAAAATCACTTTAATATGGATACCGGGCCATAAAGGCCTACCCGGCAGCGAAGAGGCCGGCGGACTGTAAAAACTGGGCACACTGAAATGCCCGGTGGAGCCAGTTGTTGGAGTCCCCTTCGCTATAGGTAAGAAAATCATCAGGGACTGCTTGAAACAGGAACATCGGGCACCCTGGAAACAAAGCCAGGGATGTCGCCAGGCAAAAGCCATGATGGAGCAACCACTTTCAAAGAAAACCAAGGCCCTACTTGACATGAGCAAGAAGAACCTTAGAACCACTATCGGTCTCCTCACCGGACACTCGACCCTTAGAGCACATATATTCAACCTTGGCTTTACCAAGAGCAAGGACTGACGAATATGTGGCGAAGAACCTGAAGACATCATACACATCGTCGGTCGCTGCCCAGGCCTCGCCGCAAAAGGACACAGTTTACTCGGATGAGCTTTTCTCGAACCCAGCGATCTGCCCAACTTGAAGGTTAGTGATCTGCATGGACTGGTAAGCAGTACCGAGCTACTAGCAGACCACTGACCCAACCAAAAAGTGGGTAGTTACAAAATATCTTATAGATCCAGATGACATCAAGGGCTGGAAACAAGCCCCCCACTCCGTTTACTACTACTACTATACGCCCCATAGAAAAGTAGCGGTGACGAGTATATTCTGTTGATTTACGAGTACTTTCTGACAGTGACCGTGTTATCATTATGTATTTTAGGTGCGTTTAGAACGACCTCTGTCGATCGCTATCATAACTATAGGGTTAAACAATAAGGGCGGGTCAATGTTGACTGTCTGAGGCGGCATTATTGTTTCGGCGGCGTAAGTCAAATTTGTTGTTTATTATTCAGTCACCGATGCCAAATCACCATGCCAAGTTACACGATTAAGCAGCACGTTAAAACTTTATTATCGAAATGAGTGTTTGTTAGTGCATGTTTATCTCTCGCGGAGGGGGCGTGAATTGGTCAGCAAGATCGTGCGAGTTAACCCCGATAGACTTATTCCTGAGGGTATTTTCTGAAGTCGCCGGTCTATGCCAAAAAGCCGCAATCGATCGATGCTATCAAAATCAACATAACCCAGGCTATCACTCAAATTCAGCCGGATCTATGCAACAGAGTCATTAAAAATTGGACCACTCGGATCCGTGCCACAGTGCGAAGCCGCGGCGGACATTCGAACGATGTCTTATTCTTTACATAATGGCATACATGAGCCTTTGAAATTAAAACAGTATTCCGGTAATACCTCATACACAGCTTGTTTTATTGCACAGACTGTCAACATTGACCCGCCCTTATTGAAAAAACCTTTATAAACAAAAGCAGTTTTAAAAATGCACCGAAAGCTATTTGGAACAGTATAGCTATAGAGACATGTGAGTTTCAGTCAACCAGTTTGTTTGCAGCTTTTGGTTAGGTTAGCCAACATCAAGTGTGCTCTGCGAATTTCTTCAGAAAGGTGAAACAGGTCGGTGAAGACATACTTAAACGAGGCAATTTAGAACCTATAATCCTTAAAAGCACCATAACAGATGAATAAATAAGATTTGATGAGATTGAAATATAAACCAGCCGCAAGGTTCGTAATAGCGATTCGATAGCGAGCCTAATCCGAAGAAAACGTGTTTTATATAACGTGTTCATGGCGACAAAAAACCAACGAATAACTCAGAAACTAAAAGTTCAACGTGGACGGTTTAAGTATCATTATAATCGTCGCATAGTTCGGTTCGTTAATATCTCATACATATACAGCTTGTGTTATTGCGCAGACTGCCAACATCGACCCGCCCTTATTGGCAGTGCCGCGCCGCTCCTGTGTGCGATATGTGCAGCACACAGGGTGCGATGTGTGCAGCGCACACAGGCGCCAGGTACTTAGAGACGCCAGGTACTTAGAGGCGCCGTGAAGCGCCATCGTTCGCCTCTCCGAGCCGAGCCGTGAGTCGATCATTCCGGTGACTCGAACGCTCCTTTTATGAGTCGGTTCCTGTAGAATCGGTCATTCCGATTATTTTTAATTCATTCTTCACCCGGGCGCATGTGCAGGCGGCAGCGGACACTATGAATATTCCATATTTAGAGGTTTATTAATTATCTAAATTTTAATCAAGATATCTTTGATTATCTTGGTATATTATTTGATTTTAAAAAACCCGGAGACGCACAGCTTTGATTTCTGATCAAAACGTATTATTCGGCTTTATTATATATTAACTAAAATTTGAACTAGTTTAAAACTACTGAAGTTTATATTTTTTTAAATTTAACATATATCATTACAATATCATTACAATATCCTAAAATATCATTACAAACTTTTATAACAATGCAAGTCTCAGTAGCAAACGCGAAAATATCGTTTTCAAAATTAAAATTATTAAAAAAATACTTGTGTTCAACAATGAGTCAAAAAAGATTATCTAATTTGGCTCTAATATCAATGCAAGAGAACATATTGGACTACATACATAGATACTCGCGACATTATAAAAGAATTTTTGTATAGAAAGCCAGAAGAGTTCATTTTTTTAAACTATGAGATTTTTTGATTACTAAGTTTTACTATTGTTATAACCGTAAAATTTAGAGAAAAATAACAATCAAAATATAGTTACTTTTAAGGACAAATTATTTAATATTTTATAATTTGCATTGAAGTTAAAATGGTGTACATATATTTTTTTTAATATTATGTAATATTACTATTCTTTTTGTCATTTGTTCCAAATAGTAGAAAAGTGGTTCACTCATTTATAAAACCAAAGAGGTGCTTCATTGGTTTCGCTCATAGACGCTGGCGATGATCGGCGCGGCACTGCTTATTGGGAAACCCTATACTTGGTAGTTTCATCCAATGGCACCAAGTTCAAATCTGAAATACTTTGATTTATGTGCTTTTTCAGCACAACGACAATGTATCACGCTACAATAGGTTTCCATGTCTCTGATATTATACGCGTCTTTGTAGACTATCCGTATTATTAATGACGTCATTAGTTAACATCGTTTAGCGGTGACGTCACATTATCCAGCAGCCAATCGCGTGCGTCCTCGCCGAGTCGCAGTCACGCGATAGGTCGATTGATCACGTGCAATTAGGGGGTAAGTAGGTATTCTAAACAAATGTCCTCGCATTTTTCTTCAGTCGATGGAAAATGTATCTGACCAACCCACCGACGGAAATAAAATAATCGCCACATTTTATGAACGGTCACGGTGAAAGCTTCCGGAATGACGACATTTCTATTTTACCTCTTTTCCTTACGTTCTACGTCGTTAAAGTTCGATCGAAAACCTACTATTATTATTATCGGGGTTTATTAGAGTTTACACCTTAAGAATCGATTTCATTTAAAGCCCCCCCTACGAACATTTGATGGTTAGTACCATCAAAAAAAGTGTATTAATATTAGCGCCATCTAAGTAGAATTTTACAAAATTAAATAACTTTTCCTAACATAGTAATATACGTACCTGACATAGATATAGTACGTGTATTATTGTGTTAGCGCGCCATATAAGCAGAATATTTCAAAATTGTATAAACTTTCGTGTCACAGTCCTGTCAATAGGTGTAGCACATGTATTATTGTGTTAGCTCACAATCCTGTTATTATTATTGTGTTATTGTTATTTCAATTTCAATTTTAATTTATTTCCAAAAAATCTTAACAGATTGTAGAAACGTAATATCTAGTTACATTTAAATTACAGTCTATTAGTCCGTTTTCACAATATCCATATTTATCACCAATTTATTGTGTTATTATTATTGTTGTTATTGTGTTATTATTGTTGTGTTATTTTTGCGTTATTGTGTAGTTATTATAATTATGTATATTGTTTATTTAATATTATTGTGTTAGATCACAATCACAATCCTGACAATAGATGAAGCACATGTATTAATGTGTTAGCTCCATATAAGCAGAATATTACAAAATTAAATGAATTTTTCTGGCATAGTTAATATATGTACCTGGCAATAGATGGCAGCATAGGTATTATTCTTCAGAAACAATATTTGTATAAATAATATCATTATTCAGTCTGCTATACAAATATAAACCATCAATTTGTGGAGCTTTTTAATTTAAGTTGCATTTTTGTTTACATTTATTGATATTGAGAGTAATATTTATATACAGTCAAGTATATAAATATTATATATAATAAAAACTATAAATAACATAACGCGGTAAATTTGCTTTTTATCTCCGATTTCGTAAAAAAAATAAGATATGGAAGAAAGCAGTTAAAATAATTATTTTTAAAAATCCGAAGAACACGTTAGCGGTTGCTAGGTAGGCTTGCTTTCAGTATTATAAGAGACTAGCTGTTGCCCGCGGCTTCGCACGCGTTAAATTTGGGTTAAGATAGATACCTTTTTCCCAGTCAAGGGGTAAGTTTTTGCGTGTAATATATAAAGGTATCTAACGTCCTCCTGTCAATATGTACTTCATGATGATCAACTAAGTAATTAAGGCGTGAAGATGTGACGATCGCGGTGCTTGCGCTACGCATGTTATCGAGACAAATGATGAATTTATAATGAGGTTCTAGCGCCTTCTCACGTCCGGGAACCGTCGCGCGCGACTTCTATTTTGATTTTTAGGGTTATTTACCCCTTCTCACCCCCTAAGTGGTAGATTTTAGAAAAATATGACACATGTATTTGCTTATTTGTTTATTACCATTTAAACCCCTTTTCGCCACATTAGGGGTTGAATGAAAAAAATACTAAAGACGTATTTGCCTTAATGTTTATTAGTGTATACAATTTCCATCTAATATCGTTTCTCCATACAAATTTTAAACCCCTTTTCACGCCTTTAGGGGTTGAATTGTGAAAAAACGCGAAAGACGTATTTAATTATTTGTTTATTAGAGTTATCCTACAAAGTTTCAAAATAAAAAGTCTAGAACTAATATCGTTTCTCCATACAAACTTAAACACCCCTTTTTACGCCTTTAGGGGTGAAATTTAAAAAAAATACGAAACACAGATTTGCTTAGATGGTTTTTAAAGTAATCCTACAAAGTTCATCTAATATCGTTTTTTCATACAAATTTTTAAACCCCGTTTCACCCCTTTAGGGGTTGAATTTTGAAAAACCACAAAAGACAAATTTGCTTATTTGTATATTCGAGTAATCTTACAAAGTTTCGAATTAAAAAGTATATCTATATCGTTTTCCATACAAATTTCGAAACCCCTTTTCACCCCTTTAGCTGTGGAATTTTGAAAAAATATGAAACACGTGTTTCCTTATTTATTTATTAGAGTGACCTTACAAAGTTTCGAAATAAAAAGTCCATCTAAAATCGTTTATCCATACAAACTTTAAAACCCCGTTTTACCCCTCTAAGGGCGAAATTTTGAAAAACCATGAAAGACCCATTTGTTTATTTGATTATGAGAGTAATATTACAAAGTTTTGATTTAAAAAGTCTATCTGTATCGTTTCTCCATACAAATTGTATAACCCCTTTTCACCCGTTTAGGGGTTGAATTTTGAAAAACCAAGAAAGACGTATTTTCTTACTTTTTTATTAGAAGGATTACTCCTTCGAATTTTCGAAATAAAAAGCACATCTAATGTTGTTTATTCATACAAAGTGTAGAACCCTGTTTCACCACTTTAGGGGTGGAATAAAAAAAAAAATTAAACCCCTTTTTTCTTATTTGTTTAATAGAGTAACCTTACAAGGTTTTGAATTAAAAAGACCATCAATAACGTTTCTTCATAATAATTTTATAACCCCTTTCCACCCCTTTAGGGGTTGAATTTTGGAAAAACCAAGAAAAACGCATTTTGTTATTTTTTTATTAGAGTACTCCTACAGGAATTCGAAATTAAAAGCACGTCTAATATTGTTCATTCATACAAATTTTGAAACTCCGTTTCACCCCTTTAGGGGTTGAACTTTGAAAAAACATGAAACAACTATTTTCTTATTTGTTTATTAGAGTAATCTTACAAAGTTTAGAATTAAAAAGTACATCTATATCGTTTCTCCATAAAAAAATCGAAACCCCTTTTCACCCCTTTAGGGGCTGAATTTTGAAAAAATATGATACACGTGTTTCCTTATTTATTTATTAGAGTAATGTTACAAAGTTTCGAAATAAAAAGCACATCTAATATTGTTCATTCATACATATTTTGAAACCCCGTTTCACCCCTTTAGGGGTTGAATTTTGAAAAAACATGAAACACCTGTTTTCTTATTTGTTTATTAGAGTAATCTTACAAAGTTTCGAACTAAAAAGTACATCTACATCGTTTCTTCATAAAAAAAATCGAAACCCTTTTTCACCCCTTTAGGGGTTGAATTTAAAAAAAATATGAAACACTTGTTTCCTTATTTATTTATTAGAGTAATCTTACAAACTTTCAAAATAAAAAGTCCATCTAAAATAGTTTATCTATACAAATTTTAAACCCCCGTATTACCCCTTTAGGGGCGGAATTTTGAAAAACCATAAAACACCTGTTTTCTTATTGGCTTATAAAAGTAATCTTACAAAGTTTCGAATTAAAAAGTACATCTATATCGTTTCTTCATAAAAAAAATCGAAACCCATTTTCACCCCTTTAGGGGTTGAATTTTTAAAAAATATGAAAAACGTGTTTCTTTATTTATTTATTAAAGTAATCATACAAACTTTCGAAATAAAAAGTCCAACTAAAATCGTTTATCCATACAAACTTTAAACTCCTATTTCACCCCTTAAAGGGTAGAATTTTGAAAAAACATGAAACACCTATTTCCTTATTTATTTATTAGAGTAGTCTTTCAAAGTTTCGAATTAAAAAGTACATCAATATCGTTTCTCCATAAAAAAATGGAAACCCATTTTCACCCCTTTAGGGGTTGAATTTTCAAAAAATATGAAACACGTGTTTCCTTATTTATTTATTAGAGTAATATTACAAATTTTCGAAATAAAAAGTCCATCTAAAATCGTTTATCCATACAAACTTTAAACCCCCGTATTACCCCTTTAGGGGCGGAATTTTGAAAAACCATTAAACATCTATTTGATTATTTGTTTATAAGAGTAATCTTAAAAAGTTTCGAATTAAAAAGTACATCTATATCGATTTTCCATACAAACTTTGGAACCCCTTTTCACCCCTTTAGGGGTTACATTGATAAACGTGTTACCTTATTTATTTATTAGAGTAATCACACAAAGTTTCGAAATAAAAAGCACATCTAATATTGTTCATTCATACAAATTTTGAAACCCCGTTTCACCCCTTTAGGGGTTGAATTTTGAAAAAACATGAAACACCTGTTTTCTTATTTGCTTATTAGAGTAATCTTACAAAGTTTCGAATTAAAAAGTACATCAATATCGTTTCTTCATAAAAAAAATCGAAACCCTTTTTCACCCCTTTAGGGGTTGAATTTTTAAAAAATATGAAAAACGTGTTTCTTTATTTATTTATTAAAGTAATCATACAAACTTTCGAAATAAAAAGTCCAACTAAAATCGTTTATCCATGCAAACTTTAAACCCCTGTTTCACCCCTTTAAGGGTAGAATTTTGAAAAAACATGAAACACCTATTTCCTTATTTGTTTATTAGAGTAGTCTTTCAAAGTTTCGAATTAAAAAGTACACCTTTATCGTTTCTTCATAAAAAAATGGAAACCCTTTTTCACCCCTTTGGGGGTTGAATTTTCAAAAAATATGAAACACGTGTTTCCTTATTTATTTATTAGAGTAATCTTACAAACTTTCGAAATAAACAGTCCATCTATAATCGTTTATCCATACAAACTTTAAACCCCCGTATTACCCCTTTAGGGGCGGAATTTTGAAAAACCATAAAACATCTATTTGATTATTTGTTTATAAGAGTAACCTTAAAAAGTTTCGAATTAAAAAGTACATCTATATCGATTTTCCATACAAACTTTGGAACCCCTTTTCACCCCTTTAGGGGTTACCTTGATACACGTGTTACCTTATTTATTTATTACAGTAATCACACAAAGTTTCGAAATAAAAAGCACATCTAATATTGTTCATTCATACAAATTTTGAAACCCCGTTTCACCCCTTTAGGGGTTGAATTTTGAAAAAACATGAAACACCTGTTTTCTTATTTGCTTATTAGAGTAATCTTATAAAGTTTCGAATTAAAAAGTACATCTATATCGTTTCTTCATAAAAAAAATCGAAACCCTTTTTCACCCCTTTAGGAGTTGAATTTTTAAAAAATATGAAAAAGGTGTTTCTTTATTTATTTATTAAAGTAATCATACAAACTTTCGAAATAAAAAGTCCAACTAAAATCGTTTATCCATACAAACTTTAAACCCCTGTTTCACCCCTTTAAGGGTAGAATTTTGAAAAAACATGAAACACCTATTTCCTTATTTGTTTATTAGAGTAGTCTTTCAAAGTTTCGAATTAAAAAGTACATCTTTATCGTTTCTTCATAAAAAAATGGAAACCCTTTTTCACCCCTTTAGGGGTTGAGTTTTCAAAAAATATGAAACACGTGTTTTCTTATTTATTTATTAGAGTAATCTTACAAACTTTCGAAATTAAAAATCCATCTAAAATCGTTTATCCATACAAACTTTAACCCCCGTATTACCCCTTTAGGGGCTGAATTTTCAAAAAATATGAAACACGTGTTTCCTTATTTATTTATTAGAGTAATCTTACAAACTTTCGAAATAAAAAGTCCATCTAAAATCGTTTATCCATACAAACTTTAAACCCCCGTATTACCCCTTTAGGGGCGGAATTTTGAAAAACCATCAACACCTATTTGATTATTTGTTTATAAGAGTAATCTTAAAAAGTTTCGAATTAAAAAGTACATCTATATCGATTTTCCATACAAACTTTGGAACCCCTTTTCACCCCTTTAGGGGTTGAATTTTGAAAAAATATGATACACGTGTTACCTTATTTATTTATTAGAGTAATCACACAAAGTTTCGAAATAAAAAGCACATCTAATATTGTTCATTCATACAAATTTTGAAACCCCGTTTCACCCCTTTAGGGGTTGAATTTTGAAAAAACATGAAACCCCTGTTTTCTTATTTGTTTATTAGAGTAATCTTACAAAGTTTCGAATTAAAAAGTACATCTATATCGTCTCTCTATAAAAATTTCGAAACCCCTTTTCACCACTTTAGGGGTTGAATTTTGAAAAAATATGAAACACGTGTTTCCTTATTTATTTATTAGAGTAATCTTACAAACTTTCGAAATAAAAAGTCCATCTAAAATCGTTTGTCCATACAAATTTTAAACCCTCGTTTTTCCCCTTTAAGGGTAGAATTTTGAAAAAACATGAAACCCCTATTTCCTTATTTGTTTATTAGAGTAGTCTTTCAAAGTTTCGAATTAAAAAGTACATCTATATAGGTTTTCCATACAAACTGTGAAACCCCTTTTCACCCCTTTAGGGGTTGAATTTCGAAAAATCCGCCCTTAGTGAGCGTTTGCGTCCTAAAAGGAACCTATGTTAAAAATTTCAGCTTTCTAGGTCTAAGAGTTTGGGCTGGGCGTTGATGAGTCAGTCAATGAATGAATGAATGAATCGGAACTTCTCTCTTTATATATGAGATGTGTTTATTTACCTCCTTTGCCTATTGTATATTGAATGACAATCGCACTTAAACAGTAAAGTCCAGTCGCGCGTCAGAGCTGACACGCACACTTCTTTATTATTCATTATTGAAGCTTCGACGTTTTTTAAAGGCATATGACAGCATCTACAAAGAATTCTTATAGAGTCGGTAGATCGTTATGACGTTTTTAAAAGGTTGTAACAATTATCACTTTTGTGCATTTAGTCACGTCAAATGTATGTTTTTTTTCAGTTTTCATGAATATTCTGTCAGTTTTTGTCCGAATAGTGATGTTTTTTCATAGCCAAATTCCCAACCTAGAAAACATTTGACAGTTCGCGAGTGACATATTTGATATGAAAGGATTGCAATATTAAAATATTTAAAAAACCAAATGGTATACGCATTATACATATTATTATTACGGGTTATAAATATTTTATTCATATTAATGGTATTAAAAATTTCTGAAGAAAATTATTTCCATCAAAATATTTTAATCAGAATCTTTAGTTATGTGTATTAGCTATAAAATACAAGAAGTTATGTTCGGAGCACAGTTTAAAATACTTTCAGTATTTTAAAATACCTCGACATGCAATCAAGTTGGCATTTTATTTTATTTTATTTGGACGACCAACAGTCAATTACATAATAAGGTAATAATCATACATGCATACAGAATATAATTATTTAAGAGGCAATTGTCTCATTTATGATATCGAACAGAAATAGTAAATCTTTCAGGTAGTGCCGGCTGTGGCAAGAGTCCATTTTATATTCGGCCAAGTCATAGATAAAGCAGAGTTAGAACCTTTTTATCTTGTCCTATGAAGTTGAAATTTCACATGTTGGTTCAGTTGGGAGTTAATGGGCCCATGCTGGGTTGGCCACGAAGACCCATTCTGTTCAGGGTTGTTCACACTCACGGGTCAACACCTATCCGACGGCCTCCACGCATGATACCGTCGGATAGGTAAGCCAATCGACTGTGCACTCTGACTAACAACTTGGGTTGTCGACTACAGCGGGCGAGCCCGTCACCACAGGAAGTTTTAACGATTAGTCGTTCTATCTCCCTGCAGTGAGCGTAGAAGACTTGGGACAAAACAGTCCACCATCTAGCTACACCACAACCCGCAAGAAACCAACGCCTTTACCGCGAGATAGCCAGTAATGTTATATATACCTGGCGGGCCGACACTCGCGCCCTTGCTTCCAATTGTGACCAGATTTCTCCGGTCTCTCGATTGGTTCCGAGTTCGAGGTCGCTTGCGCGGTCCTCTCCCTTACGAAGCGGTGTAACGGTGTACATCGAATCTATCGCGGACCAAGGCGTCCTTTGCCCGACTCTGAACCGGGATCGGATGGCCAATGGTCATTTCAAGAGCAGTCGCCGTAAGGTAGGCAACCACCCCCGCTCTATAGGAAACAATACAGTTCCCAGACTCCCCCGACTGTTAGTCGGAGAGCACAATCGATTGGCTAGCGCCGCTCGGTGCGCAGACCGTCCAGGAGCGCCAGAGGTTTGATTCCCAGGGGAGACTGGTTGACCCAGTGTCCTACCCAGGTTCGCACCCCATGCGTGGAGGCCATCGGATGGGTGTTGACCCGTGAGTGTGACCGACCCTGAACACATGGGCCATCGTGGCCACCTCATCATGGGCCCGTTAGCTCCCGATGGGCCCGTTAGCTACCTCTCTCTCACCTAACTCTGACTAACAGTCGGGGGAGTCTGGAAGCAGTACTGTTTCCTATAGAGCGGGGGTGGTTGCGGACCTTACGGCGACTGCTCTTGAAATGACCATCGGCCATCCGATCCTGGGTGAACAGCCAGGCAAAGGACGCTGTGGTCCGCGATAGATTCGGAAAACACCGTTTCACCGCTTCGTAAAGGAGAGGACCGCGCAAGCGACCTCGAACTCGTAACAAATCGAGAGACCGGAGTAATCTGGTCACAATTGGAAGTAAGGGCGTGAGTGTAGGCCCGCTGGGTAACATTCCTGGCTATCTCGCGGTTAAGGCGTTGGCCTCTTACGGGCTTGTAGCGTAGCTAGACGGTGTACTGTTTTGTCCTCAAGTCTTCTGCGCTCACTTCAGGGAGATAGAACGACTAATCGTTAAAACTCCTGAAATGACGGGCTCGCCCGCTGTAGTCGACAACCCAATTTGTTGGTTCAGTTCCGATGACAATGCATTTGTATGGTAACCATGAGCTGATTCTGCACCCAGGATAGGCTCCCGACAAGGTCGGGACTCCTCAACGGTCAACAGCACAGACACGAAATTTTGGTATACGCTATCCATTATTATAGCCCGTTATAAGTTTTATCAAGACATGGCTGCTGAGCCCAGGGTTGGCTCCCGACGATGTGACTTCTCAACGTTCAACAGCACAGTCGCGAATTTCTGTATACGCATTCAATTATGATAGTTCGTTCTAAGTTTCACCATGACATCGCTGCTGCACCCAGGGTTGGCTTCCGACGAGGGGACTTCTCAACAGTCAACTCTTTTAACTTAAATGTATAATTAATAAAAACCTAAATTTCGTTTGTATGTGTTCAATCATATCGATATTCACGTGATACTGTGGTAATCAAATTAAAGATGGGTACAACGTACAACATACAACGTATAGTACAACGTTTTTAATCTGAAAACATTTTTAAAAAAGTTCTCTTTACAAATCTCAATCAATCAAACTCATGTTCTCAGTGCAAATGCAAGCATTTTATAACGATTTTATTGTACTATTTCCTGTATGGCTTTTGAGTAAAAGGTCTTCCACCACGTTTACCTCCTTTATCACGCTATCCTCAGCTTTAGAGCCTTACTTAACTGTATTTATTTTTCTGGCGAATTCAGTGCTAAGATACTTTTACACATTTGTTTGTATCTGAGAATCAGTCTAGATCACTTTGTAAGCATAACACGTCGTTATTACATTTAATCTACTTAAAGATTTTAATGTCGTCTGCGTACATGAAGAAACTTCAAAATTGAAAACTTCTCGATATATTATGTACTGCACTGCTCACAGGCAAAGAAAATAAAATTGGCGCAATATGTCAACAATTTACTGGATTTTTTATAAAATTATCTGAAGCAATAACTACCCCTCGAATGTGAGGCTACCAATTCTGGTTGCCTACGGCAAAATGTACACAAAATGTATATAAATTTATATAAATGTAAATGTGCGCCGCTCTATAGTAATGCTATAGCTCTATAGTAAACCCCGCTCTATGTAAATGTAAATGTAAATGTAAATATAACTTTATATACATTTTGCCGTAGGCAACCCAAGCTAATCGCCATTCATTTGAGGGGTTAAAATAGTTTTAAAAACATGCGGTTTCAAGTAGCACATGACATTAAGCGGCAGTGTACGAAAAAAAACAATATTAGAATGAAAACTGGACTTTTACCAATAGGTAAAATAAGGTGTAGGTAAAATGTGGTATAGGTAGGTAAAAAGGGTGTAGGTATGTAAAATTAGGTCTAATCTAATAATATAAGATCAAAGTGTAATTATTAAAGGGCATCTTCGCACTAGGCGGTCGGACCGAGGCGGTTCAACCGAGGCGGTCGGTCACAATGATACAGTTACTATGAAAATCACCCGTGTTGTTCACACTAGAGGCGGCTGCCCGCATCGACCGCCGCGGGTGATAGAGTGAGGCGGTGCGCCGGGCGGTCAACCGCATCGGTTGCTATTCGCATTGAGGCGGTAGCGGTCGGTTCAGTCGCGTCGAACGCTCACCGCAGAGAGCACGCGTTTCGGCGACACAATGGCTCCGCTCAACTTCGACACCGAGAGATTTATTCAGGAAGTTGAGTATTTCTTGACGCTGGCTCGTCTTTGACGAAGTTGATTGCGGGTACACGAGCGCAGTAACGTCTTCCATGTCCATCTTGCTGAAACGATTCGCGAAAATGAAACGTTTTGCAGGCGGTTATGAGCCGCTTACTCGCGCCTTACTCGCGGTTGGACCGAGGCGGCTCAACCGCGTTGAAAATCGCTTACTCAACCGCGTCACGCGGCTAGCCGCTTCGATTCAACCGCCTCGGTTTAACCGCAAGTGCGAAGGGGCCCAAAGGACTTTGTGGCCACTGTGGCCACTATGCGGCCAATGTGGCGCAGTTGGCATTTTTTCGGGAAACATTAAATAAAACGGCTGAACAGCGTCTGATACTTGCGTAACATAAATATAATACTAGGCCCTTACCTATGGAATTGCTGATTTTAAATACTGACTATTTTGAACTCAAATATCTAGCGTTCATTTTATAATTCCAAATTCAAATTTATTTTAAATTAAAGCTAGTAAAATTCTGCTTCAAAATCGGTTGTTTTTATGTCATTTGATTTTACTCTTACATCGTTCAGTTCACTACCATGGAAAAGCAAACAAATCGCGTTATTTTCGACTATGAGTTCCGCCGTGGCACCAGCGCTGCAGATACGGCTCGAAAAATCAAAGATGTGTTCGGGCCAGCCACCACTAACAAACACACGGTGCGTTTTTGGTTCTGTCGATAGTTTTGGTTCTTACTGCACTACACAGACGGTCGCAAAAGTTTGTGTCATCATGCCCGAGCATAAAATCCAGCCAAAGTTTGTGTCATCAATGACACAAGCTGCGACTGAAAACTCTCCGTCACACGCTGTACTCTCCGGATATTGCACCAACTGATTTTCACTTTTTTCGAAATTTGGACAATTTCTTGTTAGGAAATATATTCAATTCCGATGAGGCAGTTAAAACTGTCTTCAAAGAATTTCTTGATTCTCGCTCCAATTTTTTTAAGCGAATTAATCAATGAACTTCTGATAAAATAACGAAGGTGCATCGATAACAATAGTTAGGGATGGACATCGATGTCCGATATATCAAAAACATCAATTGTTAGAGATCGATAATCGATGTTTTTTTAGTCGATGGGGTTTTATCGACTGATATGTGTTGGCACAATCGATGCTCAATGCCGGATTAAGCCAGCGCGGGGCCCGTAGCAAATTCTCTCAAAAGGCCCTTGGTTTGCTTTAGGTCCTTAAGTTTAGGGTGTAAAATAAAATAGAACTTTTAGATAGATCCCCTTTATTCCTAGAACAAGGTAATGAAATATAATTTTTGGAGGTACCGTGTAATCCAAAAATGTTTACAAAAAGAAATAAAAAAATTCGGCGCCACAGCTACGACCAAAACTCCGCAGAAAAATTAAATTGAGCAACAAATTAATTCAACTATCACAGTTTCAATCATATTCGACAATATAAATACAAACATAAAACATATTTACAACGGTGGCACTGTTGTTTTAAAAATATACACATATGTACAATTTTCTTTTTCAACAAACTGTGTGAAATTTTGCAATGTGGACGAAAACTGCAATCTAAGTAAAATCAGACCGTTTATTTATATAATTCACACCGACAGATCAGCCATTATTGTACGGCGCACCTTTATTAACGAATACTAAATAAAATACAATAAAAAACTCCTACTTTACTCATAATAATTCCAAAAAAGGAAATGCACCGCTTAACAAAGTAAATAAACAGTGCCCAATATTTTTCGCCTTATTGAGCAATGCTTACAATTCGCTTCATAATATTGCGGCGCGGCCCCGAGTATGGGAATTAATATCTCCAATTTAAGATAAAACGACCTAACGCACTTTTTATATGTGATGTATAATATCATCAGCTATGTAAAATTTTGAACTTCCTGAAGTGCGATTCTCGATGGCTGCCAAACCGAAGTTTGAGCGGTTGCTACGACCATTACATACAGTCATCGGCGCGGCGCGGGCCCGAGTATGGGAATTAATATCTTCAATTTAAGATGACCGTATGTAATGGTCGTGGCAGCCGCTCAAACTTCGGTCTGGTAGGCACCGAGAATCCCACTTTAGGAAGTTCAAAAATTTACTATACATAGCTGATGATATTGTACACCACATTTAGAAAGTACGTGAAGTCGTTTTTCTTAAATTGGAGATATTAATTCCCAAACTCGGGCCCGCGCCCCGCCGATGATGATATTTAATGGGCGAGGCGGCCGCTCAAACTTTGGTCTGGCAGGCATAGAGAATCCCACTTTAGGAATTTCAAAATTTTACGATACGTAGCTGATGATATTATACATCACATATAAAAAGTGCGTAAGGATGTTTTTCCTTAAATTGGTGATATTAATTTCCAAACTCGGGCCCGCGCCCCGTTGATGATTATATTTAATAGGCGAGGCGGCCGCTCAAACTTCGGTCTGGCAGGCATCGAGAATCCCATAGAAAATTCACAATTTTATTATACATAGCTGATAATAATATACATGACATATAAAAAGTGCGTGAGGTCGGTTTTTCTTAAGTTGGAGATATTAATTCCCAAACTCGGCCCCGCGCCCCGCCGATGATTATATTTAATGGGCGAGGCGGCCGCTCAAACTTCGGTCTGGCAGGCATCGAGAATACCACTTTAGGAAGTTCAAAATTTTACTATACATAGCTGATGATATTATACATCACATATAAAAAGTGCGTGGTCGTTTTTTCTTAAATTAGATATATTAATTCCCAAACTCGGGACCGCGCCCCGTTGATGATTATATTTAATAGGCGAGGCGGCCGCTCTAACCTCGGTCTGGCAGGCATCGAGAATCCCACTTTAGGAAGTTTACAGTTCTACTATACATAGCTCATGATATTAGTCATCACATATAAAAAGTGCGTGAGGTTGTTTTTTCTTAAATTGGAGATATTAATTCCCAAACTCGGGCCCGCGCCCCGCCGTTGATTATATTTAACGTTTCCCATTGGCCTGTTGCAGGCTGCAGCGATAATTTTACGCTCATGCAGGCGTGGGTGCGCGGGGCCCCCCAATACGCGGGGCCCGTAGCATTTGCTACACTTACTATGTGGCTAATCCGGCACTGTCGATGCTTCTCCGTCGATATTTGTCATCTCCACATTATGTTCTTTTACTCCATATAAGAATAGTAATATTTTATCGACTTCGATGAATTTTGGAAATAATCAAACATTGACGATTTGATCAAAAATTGTTATTCCTATTTTACCTTTAGATTTAATATTTTTTAAATTGTTTTATTTTCAACGCCTATGTTGAATTATACATTATGTTTATCTCTATATTTTATTATAAGAAAAGGTATAGGGAATGTCATTAAAGTAAGTCTTAAAAACGATGATTTTAAAAGAAAATATCGATGTTTAGATGACCGAAATATCGTTGATTTGCTCCCGATATTTTTCCACCATCGATGTTTGGGTTACGGTGATGGTATCGATGGTAACATCGATGTTTTGCCTTTGATGTCCATCACTAGTACATACTCCGATTAATTAAATATATCTTTTATTGTTTTTATTTTTCGATAAAGAACGACAATTTCATAGGTAAGGGCCTAATTTAAACGTTGGTGCGTAATTTACTCGTCGTATTTCGAGCGAGTCCGGTGACGTCTGACCAAAGGGGTAACAAAACAGATAACGGGAGAGCGAAGGCGGACTGTGAGTGAATGCGTTCACCGAATAGAAAGAGATAGGGGCATATCACTGGGGCATATGAGACTCCCTCTATCCTTGTCTAGTTGCGCATGCGCGTTTATCCATAGCATAGCAGACTTATGGCGTCGAAGCGTTGCCTTAGTGATATATGTTTGTACGTGTGTCCATGAATGCACAACTAGACAAGGATGGAGGGGGTACTATAGGCTGGAGGAGGGGGTACTATAGGTCTCTTTCTATTCGGCTGACGTATTCTCAGGCTGGTCACGGGGTCTAGTAGTTATACGGCAATGCGTCTGACAATAGCAGTGATGAATGGACAAAATATAATTGGTCAAGTTTTACGGTATTTATTGAAAAGCTATATCACACTAATACCACATTATACCAGACAGTAGCTTCTCTTAGAACAAAATTGAAATCAAAACAAATACGTCACGAGTCGTAAGGGCTCTGATATGGTCGCCAGATGTCCTGCTACTCGGCTCACGCAGTAGCGAAAACGTCGCCGGCCGTAACCCGCGCGTAAAGCTAATCGTTCGCGTTCGTCGGGACGTACCCCTCTACCCACATTCCTCGCACCCTCTTCCTGCAATGCCCTGTAGCTCGAGAGTAAAGCTACTGGTTGGTATACTGTGCTAATATGGTCATATTGAGCACAGTGCCAACGCATATATTAATTATGTTCGCGAGCATATCTACAGCGATACCGCAGTGACGCATCTGTATCCGCATACATATTCTGTCTCGATAGCAAGTAGGCCGACTACATTGGCGGGCGTCTGTTGTTTAACGATCTGATCACTGTCATGGCTGTCAACCATTGTCCAGTATCAATAGTGATGTGCAGGTAGAAAACTATACGAGATATAAAATCGTATATATAGGTACGATAATCTGCACTAAAATATCTGAATATGCATACAAGCCAGCTCCTAACATAGTAGATGCAGGGAATTAGTGCCAGTTATTATATATAAACTTGTCGAATATTCATCTTGTCGACATACGGAGAAAGCATTATACCATAAATATTCTCTAACTCACTGACTTTTAGATTAAATGAGTTACTTTTGGCGACAAAATTTTAAGTGGTTAAGAATATGATCCCAGCAAAAACATTTTTAACTTTTTCCCTGAGCTTCACCTTGTAATTCTCAGAGTATTTAGAAGTTTCAAAAATTAGACGTTTATGAGTACGTACTTAAGATATTTATTTAACTATCCGTGTATAAATTGAAGCTGCAATATTTCTGCCATTGTTATCCTAGGAAAGGATGTTTTTCCGGTTTACATGCCGTTGGCACTTTATAATAAATACATCGGGGGTTGTCAATTACTATGGGCGAACCAGCCACCCCAGGGAGTTATAACAACATCGGATAGTCTTTCTCCCATAGAGTAAATGTAAAGACTTTGCGGACTATACAATCCACAGTCAGGCTACGCCAACAGCCCGTAATAGTCCACCGCCTTACCGCGAGACAATGGGAGTTCCACAGTGATTTAACCTCACACCCTTACTACCAGAATTGATAGATTTCTCCATCCTCCAGTATGGTCACAGATTAGCGGTAATTCGAATTTATCGCGGACCGAGGCGGCCTCTGCCCGACAAGATCACACGGGATCGGGTGGCCAAAGGATCGTTTCAACAATAGATAACAACAAGTCGACAACTACCCGCGCCTCTTAGTAAATATACGTTTCCAGACTCCTCCGAGTTTTCGACAGAGTGTACGGTCGATTGGCTATCGCCGCACGGTGCGCAAACTGCCCAGCTCCTACCGAGGTGTTCCCCCTGATCGGAACCAACGATCTCAACGGTCTAAGATTGTAGGTTACAGCTGAAGGTAGATTTTAAGGCAGCCCTTCCAGGTTAGTCCCTGTTCTAGGAGGCTACCGAATGGAAACTAAACTGTGAGTTGAGCCGGCCTAAGAAAACACAGACAGGTCATCTGTCCCAAGTTGCATGGCACCGTTAAGAACTCGTTAAGAATAATAAAGTCAGCGTCGTGCAAAAGCCATTTCGTAATTGCAATTTGAAAGTTTCAAAATTAATAATACAACAACCATTGCATAAAATTACTGCATTACCAAAAATTATATTTTGTTAACGAAGTCGGCGAAAACATGGACTTAGTCTGCTTTACTTTAGGATTGCGAAAAATCATTAGAAATAAGCAAAGTTTTGTCCCCACGCTTTGGAGAAAAAGTAACTTCTATTGCTAATTTTGCTTTGTATAATAATAATACAATACTAGTACTAGGTATTTATTGTGAAATCGACGACTATCGCGGTTGTTTGATATTATCAATAAGACAGAAAAGAATTTACCCTGTCAAATGTGTAGCCCCCGACGTTTCAGCGATGTTGCAATCTCGATCGTCCAGAGTAGAATTCGTTTTTATCTTATTTATTATTTATTGTTCACATGATTGTTAACGGCAGATTTACTGAGAAGGCATTTTTTTTACAGCCAATTAGGAACTTAATAATGATACATCTGTAGTCGTGGAAATTGAGAGTACATAAATTAAGTGTATAAAGATGTATAAAAGACAACAAAAAAAGCATTACATGAAGAAAAAAGCGGTTGTGTCATCCCAAGACTTTCCCGGCAAGCAGACAGACCCTCGCGCGCCGATCCCCCCTCCTTCCTTCTCCTCCCCCCCCCCCCCGTCCATCACCCTCCGCTTCCCTCCCCACACTTTTCCTCGCCTCCATCCCCATACCCCCTAAACCACCCCTCTCCCTCTTCCCCCTTCTAACTCTCCCCTCCCGCCCTTCCTCGGCTCGCTATTCCCGCTCCCCGCCAAACCTCCTCTCCCTCCGCCCTGTAATCCCTCCCCCTAACCCCCCTCCCCACCAACTACCCCCCAACCACCCCTCCCCCCTTTAAAAACGCTATCCCCTCCAACACTGCCCCCTCACCCAAAAATGACTATTTTCTTTTCTTTTTCTCATTCTTCTTCTTTTTCTTCGTCTTCTTCTTATTCTTCTTTTTCTTCATGTTCTTCTTCTTCATCATCATCATCATCTCCTTCTTCGTCTCGACTTACCCTACTCATTCCGCAACTTCGACCAACTTGCTCCGACTTACTCTAGTCATTCCGCACCTCCGCAAGGACTTGCCCCGACTTACTCTACTCATTCCGCACCCCGCCCGGACTTGCTCTGCTTACCCTACTCATTCCGCACCTACGCCCGAACTTGCCCCGACTTATCCTACTCATTTCTTACTTCAGGTCTAGTACTTTTAGGTCTATTTTCTTCGAAGTTAAAGCATTCTAGATAAGGCGGAATAGGTACCCACCGAAGAAGAATATTTGAGGAACAAGAATATGTTCCCCCTACCCTCCCCCAACCTACCCCCCCCCCCCCTTACCACCACCCCCCAACAGAAAATCTGGTATTTTGTAGTATTTCCGTGGTAATAAAATTATATTTTAAAATATGGTTCGTTTCTCGCCTAGCCTCGGGCGGCTTGACGGTATTATTTGATTAAAATGTATATCGGATTTTTTGTGTCGTTTGTATAAGACATATTAAAACCAACATTTAACAATGTGGTTTCGATCCTACGAAGCATCTGTGTACCGAATTTCAAGTATCTGAATCCATTATTTCGAGATTGAAGTATGACTAGAGCGCCCCCTGGTTCAACCACATTTTTATCAACTCTCAAGGGGCAAACATATTATCGGACGTGTCCGTCAGCCGCGGCTTATGGACGCGACTGAAAGGTTATCTGCGTAATTTTTATTTTTTTATTTTATTCCAACAAAAAAGAAAAACAGCGCTCGGGTCTTAAGTTAATAAATAATAATAACAATATTACGGCCAAAATAGTCTCCTGATAATATACAGTTTATGTGCGTGATGTTGTGTAATAATATTTATATATTATGTTATATAATCATGTTCTCTCGATTTGTGAGTGTGTATGATAGAGTAGGATGAGTGTGTTTATAAATGTGATTGTGATGTGTGTTTAATGGGTGTGCGTAAGTACATCTACGTGTATGTGTCATAGTTGTGTATATATGAGAGTGTGTGATTCTGCACTATGAATTAATCACTATAATGAATTTCTATTGAGCCGTGCACATTATCGGACGTCAGTCGCGGACGACTGTGCATACGTTCGTAAGCCGCGGCTTACGGACGCGTCCGATAATATAATTGCCCCTTCACTATGACCTTTTGAACCACTAAGTTCCCACGGTCTCGCACTTCGGTCAGCCTCTGACAGTTTACTAAAAATTCCGAGTCACAATAGTGATTTCTATTCCTATTCTTTCTGTGTTCATGGTGCAAGACTCTGGAACGATCTCCCAGCAAACATACGAAACTCGCCTTCTTTACCATCGTTTAAGACTCACCTTAAGGATTACTACCTTTTTAAGAAGTAACCAATTCTTCCCTTTCTCTCCTCTTCCTCTCCCAATTTCCTCTCCTCGGGAATAATTAATTTTAAATTATTCCGCTTGTCTGTATGTTATGCAGACGGTCTGTATGTTATGTAAAAATCTTTATTTACACAATGCGCGCATGTACCACTGTGATTAGGTTAGTTGTAAGACATTGCCATGTGGCAATAAGCTCGTCTTTTTGTATAATAATTAACGGCAAATAAAGAGTTTATTACTATTATTACTAAATTTTCTATCGCTATCCGGTTGCCATGGCAACTTATGGTGTCCTTTCATGCGGTCGAACTTGCTGTCGGCCTTCACCATTGTGCATTGGTGCGCTGAATATGTTCCCAACATTAATATGGCAATTATTGAATAAGTTAGCAGTCTCAGTTTTCGAGATATTGCCTAGATACGTTTATGTTGGTGACCCGAATACACTCGAGTGTATACATATTCCAAACGTATGAGTGTATATTCTAAAGGTATACAAAAAATACAGCAATACAGACACCGCGTTTGAATCTTGTGTAATGGAACATGGACATGTTGCTATTAATAATATTGTACGAGTATACCTATAATTACGGACCGGAGGGTTTTAACGAGCCATTTATAAATATGTATATCCAACAATATGTAGAATCATTATATTTTATAGCATCATTATATTTAATCACATGGTCTATTGACTAGAAATGAATTTCATAGATCAGTGATTTTCAACATTTTTTAGTTTGCGACCCCCTTTTTAGCATTACAAAATTAAACTCTTACGCGACCCCTCTTTAGACTTTTCTCTTTTACAGCTGTAACTGTAAGCATCCAATAAATAAAGTTTTGGTAAAAACGGAGCCGAGAACCTTCCAAGCTGCATCTAACTATTCATGAGGCCGTGGCGGCCAAAAGCTATATGAAGCACAATTTTGTGGCCTGGTTGTGAGAACACGAAAAAGAATTTTAATAGAATTATGCCGGATTTTAAAAACCCAATCCTTAAGCTATTATTTAGCCAAAACGAAATTGGTAAATTATTTCCATATTAATTCTAAATTATCTTTACTCTGTTACTGTTTTCCAAAAAAATAAAAACGAGCGAGATTTGTCTTCAGTTTTCGGAAAACCTAGAGATGATTCTCAATATTAAAAATTACTATTTACACCAGCGTATGATCTATTTGCATAGTACCAAGACAGTTTTTAGAACTTCCATAAAAAAAAATATAAGAAAAAAATGTTTGAAATTAAGTAATTTCCAGAAATGTTATGGCCAAACATTATTTTTTTTCTATGTATTAAAGATGCTTTTGAGTGATATAAAAAATAACACACTGATCTTAAGTTATTTTATTATTGTAAACTAATTTTTACTTTATAAAAAAGTATTCATTTGATAATTTATTATATTATAATTGAAAAGTCAAATCGACTATATTAGACGACGCGCGAAGCCGAAATCGTCATTCGTAATTAGCCACTGCCAACGGTGGGGCGTATTCCCTTGTCGCCGCGGTATACCTATACATCTTTATGTATATATAGAAAGCGCGCGAGCGCGTGGCATTGCAAAAATACCTCGTCAACTCGGAAGGGAGCCCTTACCTAAAGTTTTGTAAAAGCAATAACAAAACACATATCAAATATGTTTTTCTTCTGAAACTGTAAATGTTTGCATCTATATGTGGGACTTTCCGTTGTGACTGGTGGGACATTTGACTCCAGAATCTGACAAAGAGTTATAACTTTGCCATCGGAACCGATACAGTAGTGAAATATACTTTTTAACATTGCTAAATCACTAATGTTATTAAATACCATCGAAAAAAAACCTAGACAGTTTCTAAGTTTTTCTAACTATCATTTGAATGTGACTGGTGGGACACTGACAATCCTACTACCGTTGTGCACTCAAAGACGAATTTCAGCCAAACCTATTAAATTTCAAGACAGCTGTTTCTATGTCGTATTATAATATAGGCTTTCGATTTCATAAACAATTAGATAGAAAACCTTCGTAGACACAACAAAAACAAAATATTTAAAATTGTGACTGAAACCATAATGTCACCCTTCTTGAAATGAATATATGTTTAAATAATACACCGCGTATTTATTGTTTTTTCTACAAAAGACTGACTTCATAAAGTCATATTTGAGGTTGTGAAAACAACTTTTATATCTTTTGGCGTGACTGGTGGGATATGCGACATGCATATGCTCAAAGAAGAACATACTTACGAACATACATACGAACAAAAACCAACATACTTTTTTGCATTATTTTTGTGTAGTAATGTAATATTTTCCTCGTTTTCTGTCAATTACACGCGTCAACATTCTACGACCGACAGAATAGCCGAAAACAGTGCTGCCAACCTACCCAAAATTTGTCCTAAGTAATAAAGACAGTTTTTTAAATATTTTTTTTCTACAGATTCATGAGATATAGATTTATTACTAAATTAGAAATATTTTTTTGAATTTCAAAATTTATGTCATTTTCCTAGTTTACATCCATAAATAAATGGATGTTGGTATCTCTGTCTGTCTGAGCTTAATAATAATTAGACACCGTTTGACCGATCACTAGCAAAGTTGGTAAATATATGTATTTCTTCATGGAGAAAGTTTATATGCTATTTGACTTGTAACTCTCCACTAAATGGCGCTGCAGAACATCAAGTTCTATCCTACTACTATTATAAACGCGAAGTTTATAAGAATGTATGTATGGATGTTTGTTACTCTTTCACGCAAAAACTACTGAATGGATTTTGATGAAGCTTTACAATAATATAGCTTACACATCAGAATAACACATAGGCCATAATTTATAAAGATATATAGTTTTCTATCGTCATTATCACAATTTTCCATCACCACGCGGGTGAAACCGCGGGGCGCAGCTAGTACTTCTATACTTCAACTTCTACAGGATGAGTTTTTTATTAGTTACATCCTTGTAGTCGGTGAACCACTTCGACAAACTAAGCAAGTTTTGATACAAAATTTTAAGAAAAATAAATAAAAAGGTTTTTTGAGGAAAAAAATATTTTTTCTCTATTTCTATTTTTTTGATAAATAGTATAAAAAGTTTCGAGCATGTTGCGCTTTAAAGGGGTAGGTAGAATATCGCTAATATTGTTTATTAGCTATACCTACCGCTAACCTATCGCTAGATGGCGCGGCACGCTTAACGCTTCTCAAATTTTCGGAATTATTGCAGTATAGGAACCTTTCTCAGAAATCGGTAAAATAAAGAAATAATAATTTCTCAGAAATCGGTAAAATAATCGATCATTGTAATGCTAAATGTGAAAGAAAAAAGCTTCGGGCGCATAAAATTTCAAGACCAAATTTGCATTTTAAAAAAAATAAACTCAGTTTTTAAGGTTGTTTTAAAAAAACTAATCTAACCTACCGCCAAATAGGTGTTTATGTATTATTTAAAATAATGAAAAAATTAACCTACAGAAACGTATGGGTTTTGGCGCTTTTTTGCATGCCTATATCTCGCTTATTTATTGAGACCGAATAAATATTATTGCAGATTCGGAATCAGCGGTGAAGATAGTCTGGTGATGTTAAAAAATTTACAATCTAGAAGAGGTTCCTATACTGCAATAATACCAACTTTCCTTCAATAGATAAGATTAACAAATTTGACAAAAAAAAAACAAAAAAAAAGTTTTTTTTTTCATAAGTGTTTTGGGAACGCTGAGAATTCCTTGGGGGTACTAATTAAAACCACACCTTTCGTAGTACGCCAGCTCCAAATGTCCCAGAATTTGGCCTACTGACTCTACCCCGGCATTCTATGGCCAAAATACTGTCTGATCTGAAAGTATCAGCTTTTCCAAACCTCTTGCACTTTTTGCCGCTGGCCCTTGACTAATTATAGTTCAAGCGCCAGCGACAGATATTTTTCTATTTTTTATTGGAAACTTACAGCTATTACAGGAGAAATATCTGAATTTTATTTATATACTACAATGCCAGTTAAAAGTTTCCACTTAAAGATCGTAAAAATATACAGTCGCCTAGGAATGGGATAGAAGGAAGTGGAGGGAAATTAAAGTTATAAATTTCGTTTTAATAATATTTTATTTTATTATTTTATTATTAGGGATTTTTTGGTGTATTCTAATATTGAAGAAAGAAAAGAAAGAAGAAAAGAAAAAAATTATATAATTATTTCACTCGTCCTTGAATATTGCCTTTCAGAAGACCCGGAATAAGAGTCTTGAGCGCAGTCGCAGTTGTATTAAACAGGACAATTTCGCTTAGCTTGGTATTGCAGAAATGAGATACTCGATAAATGTAATTATTTTGGGCGTAGTTTGTGCTTACTTGAGGTAGATGAAATAAGTTGAATTGGCGGGAAGGCCGTAGGGGTACATGGAAATTTATAAGCTGAAGCAATTCAGAACAGTCGATAAAGCCTGATGAATCTGAACTCACTCTTCTCATTTCTAATGGTATAAGCCCGTGATAGTCACCAGCTTCGTTATACTCAAATACATCGTAATACGTAATACGAGATAATATATCGTACTCACCAGCCAATAGATAGAAGATGATGAGGATAGCTAGCGAGCACATGCTAGCGACACACAATTTCCGAACTCATTACACTATCCAATTATATTCGCCGCTTCCGAGAATTTTCCATTTCACGCAGCGCGCCGCGCGCCACCGGTGCTGAACACACAGGTAAAATTCAATACGGCCTTTATAACGACCTTTCTATTTTTTGACACTTTGAACGCTGCATCCTCGCCTGTGTGCAAATTGCGACGACGTTCTGCAAACTCATCCCCGTCGCACTTTCTGAAACAATTAAAAAGTGTATATTACTGGTGTTTATGGATGAGGAGAAACGAGATTAGGCGATCAGGAACAGTTATGGAAACACACGAACGTAAAACATTCCCAAACAAGGGATAGCAGGCTGAAGCAATTAAAAAATTGACAGTCAAAGTGACAGGAAAAAGGCACTTCCAGTGAGGGTGATATTACCATTTTTACAAATGATTCTGCTGTAAACCATATATGGATAGTTATAGCCAAGGTGTGTTACTTATAAATAAAATACAAACGGAGCTGCCATGGAATTCACCGACCGAAGTCGGGCCCATCATATTGTGTTATTACACTTCTGGAAGGTGAGCAGTGGATTCCGGACTAACGACCGGCTGTGGTAGGTTTAGGACAGCTGTCTTGCCACATGTGAGCGCTCACCTTACCACCCATTCACTCCCCCTTCGAAGCCATAGAATTTGTGATGCGGAAATCGCGGTTTCAGATAAAATGTTTGGATATAAAATGGTATAAATGTTTTTTTTGTATTTAACATACCTTGGGTATAACTATCGATATATATTATTATCCATATATAACTGAATGCTATCTATGGTTTTCTTGCTACATATAACATACATATTATTACGTAATAAATGTTTTTTCGTATACATGTTCTATGTAGCTAGAAAACCTTGGATAAAATTCAGTAAAAAATATTTTAAAAAAGTTGTTTACTGTTGATGTCATAGTAATAGCTGTCGACTGTCATTCAGCTTGGAATTTTGTAACTCAAGAACGTACAGTCAGATTTCGACAATTCTAGCGATAATCTGTTTTTCTTATTAATTTGGATAGGTAGTAAGAAGTTGGCGACCGTCCTGAGTGATTTCTCTGTCGTCAGTTTGTATGGCAGCTCCCCGATCCATTTCAGGTACGGAACCCTAAAGCTGATCGGCTCTTTCTATCGATGAATAAAGCAGATTAGCTATAACGGATACCGCTTTTTGAGTTACGGCCTCTTAAGCCTATCATTGTAACTTAAGTACACATGTTCCGATTTGACAAATTTCTTCGTTATTCGGTTTTTCTTTCTAATTCGGTGATGTAACAAAAAATGTGATTGTACGCCTAAAAGTGTGTTTGTTTCAGTCACATGTTTGTATTGCAGCTCCCTAACTTGGTTTCTAAACGGTTCTTCAACATCTAATCAGCTCTTCCCATTAAGGAATATAACAGATTGGCAAAAGAGTTTTCGAAATATAAAGCTTTCTTCTTGAGATAATTTTGAGCCGAACTTTGATAACAAACGGACAGACAGAAATTTTATTTTCATTTTTCTGGATGTGAATGTTATAAAACGTGGGAAAATTTGATGTTGAGCCAAATCAATTTTTTTTCGTGAAATGCGAGACACAGTACATTACATAGTAAAAGAAATTACTGAGGCAAATAATTCGCTTTAAAATCATGGAGCCTCATATATTATGCCTAACACCCGAATGTATAGTCGACTATTGGTCAATACTACAGTACTGACCGATACTTAGGTATGTTATACCTGAGTAACAGTTTTATTTTTATATTCGAGTCCAAGATGGCGAATGATGCTTAAGAAATGGCTCGGTGCCAAGTTCGGTATAACCTTTACTTGAGAATTACTTCGAAAGGACAAACGCCATTTTCGTTCGTTTTGCGTTGTTATGTTTCGGCTATCTCGTGATTTTTAACCGACTTCAAAAAAAGGAGGAGGTTATCAATTCGGTTGTATCTTTTTTTATGTTTGTTACCTCAGAACTCTGCCATTTATGAACCGATTTGGAAAATTATTTTTTTAATCGAAAGAATATACATACAGATTGGTCCCATTTTTATTAAAATCCTGTTCTGATGATGGTATCCATGAGGAATTGAGGGAACTCCTCAAATATTATCATATGCAATTGAAAATTTAGGTGTTGTTTCAATTCCGATGACAATTAATTTATTTTTATGCTAAGCATGACCTGATTCTACACCACGGTTGGCTACCGACGAGGGAACTCATCAACGGTTAACAGCACAGACCCCAAATTTTGTATACTAATTCAGTTATAATAGCCCTTTCGAAGTTTTATCATGACATAGCTGCTTGTACCCAGGGTTGGCTTTCAACTAGGGAACTCCTCAACGGTCAACAGCACATACATAAAATTTTGTATACGCATTCAATTATGATAGCCCGTTCTAAGTATCAGCATGACACGGCTGCTGCACTTTTTAAAAAAATTGGAGTCGGTTTTTCTTTTTTTTAAATTTTGTCTATTATTCGACATTATATTACTTCATCAGAGACCTCTTGTTTTGTTTATGGATTTCGATTTTTATACTATTGTATTGAAAACTTCTATTGGGACATTATATCGAACCTACCTAATCAACGACGATTTAAGTTTTGCTTATTTTTCCCGTTTTGCTTGCGTAAAAATATAAATTATCACAGAAATCACGAAAAACACGTGCGTTGACAGTCAACGCAAATACGATCATGACAATCAACATGGCGGCAGGTTTTTTTCTGACACTAGCAATGAGAAGAAAATTGCGAAACTTACAAATATTTTGACAAAATCTTCATTTAAAAATCAATAAGTATAAATGGGCGATAGCAAACGTTATTCTTCAAAAGGAATAAAAGATTGTTAATTTATTTTCAAGCGGTTTATAAAATAAAAATATTCCACATTTAATGACCGATATGTTTTAAAGTATTGCTGCTCCATGCGAATAATTCCCGAATACTTGAGTAATACTTAGCAGAGTCGGCTGGCATTTCTCGATCATCGAGCACATTCAATACTAAACTATCACACGTTACTCAGTTAAATCTTGATTGAGCATTACTCAAGTACTCGGTTCCTAATAGTTCCGTGCAGCTTGGTTGGTGTTGGCCAAACTCCATGTCATCTGGCCTGCCCCACTCTCGTTTTAACTCCTATCTGGTGGCCTCCTAGAAGAGGGGCGTACCCTGTCGTGGTCCCTGTAAGCTTCTGCCACGGTTGTAATCCTGCAGTCGGAGGCGGTTGGGGTCAGAAGATCCGCGATAGATTGAAGCTGAATGGCCGCTGAGTATACGGCAGGTAGAGGTCGAGTTAGCGACTTCGAACCCGTAGCCAGTTGGGAGGTTGAAGGTATCCTAATGGTTAATTCCAGGGGGAAATATCCTTCCAAAACTAGCAGTCAGAGGCGAGGCTGCCCGCTGGGTATCTTTTCCGGTGCCACACCGCAAGGCTTTGGCCTCTGACGGGCAACTTGGTTTAGCTAGACGGTAGGGCTGTATTCGTCTCTAAGTCTTCTACGCTCGCCTCACGGGAGATGAACGATCATTATCGTTAAAAGTTCCTTGGTGATGGGTTCGCCTGATGTAGTTGACACCTTGATAGGGAACTAATACTTGACTTTAAATTCGGGTGTCAGTGCAGCAGTGATTTGCATGTTTACCCATCTTCCATTTCCAAATCCGTCACCCGTAAGCCCTACATTTATTTGACGAGGGCCTAAATAATAGAAGACGCCCTTTAGTGCCATTATAAAAACGTACAAATCCGCTTCTGCATAATCAAATTACGTAAAAGAATCTCAACGGCTGTATCGGTGCCTGGCTTTCCTTTGTACAGTCCAAATCCCCCATCAAACGCGCACACAGCGAGCGGCTAAGCCCGTTTATTAGCAAAATTGGGTCAGTAAAGAAACGAAGAGAGGTCGAGTATTAGGGAGGGGCAGTAGGCAGGTCTCAGCTACACCAGGGGTATGCAACTCATATTGTAATTAAATATTTTTACGGTATTCGAATTAAAGCTTTTCAAGTATTGACGATACCGACATTTCTAAAAATTTACAAAACCTACATTCGTCCTCTGATCGAGTATGGTTTTCAAATGTGGAATCCTTATTTTGCCAAGGACTTCAACCTGCTTGAAAGTGTACAACGTAGAGCGACAAAACTGCCAAAAACCCTAAGAAAAACACCCTATGAACATAGATTAAAAATCCTCAAACTGACAACTCTGGAGCAACGGAGACACAGAGGAGATCTCATAGAGACATACAAAATACTGAGGCAACACTACGACTGCCCAGAGTTGGAAAGCATGTTTGTGTTCAATTCAAACCATCGCTTAAGAGGTCACAGCCTGAAACTCAACGTTACAAGCTTTTCAACTGAAGCAAGAAAGCACTTCCTGACAAACAGAATCGTGAACAGCTAGAATAAACTGCCCGAGGAAGTTATTGAAGCACCAACCAACCATAAACGCATTCAAAAATAGGCTTGATATATATTTTAAAAATGATGCATAAAAAAAAGAAACAGCAACACCAGTTAATTTCATAGATATGAACACATCAGCGTTAAGCTGCTAGTTCATCAACAAATAATAATAATAATGTCCATTTATTTATTTAGTACCTGGTATTTATTAAGTACATACACAAACGATAACCAAGGAATTAGTTATTAGTAATATCTTCAAATAATTTGTTATATAAAGTCTAACATAACTTGTGACTAATATTCCTAGAGGAGCTTCTATATCAGATATACTTAGATGACATTTGACGAAGAAATTATTTTTTGGATTTCGACTTTGATTTTGTTTTTTTTAAATATTATTGTTTTGTTAAAAAAAATACCTGAGTGTCTGGTCATCTACGAATCCACCGAAACTACGAATGCGCCTGCCGCCGAGCGTTCAGAAGGCGATGTAAATAAACATTAAAAAGCTGATTTTGTCACCGCCAACTTTGAAGAATAATATATCTGAAAGTATAATTAATTATGTCATGGCTACCAGACAAAATTTGTTCAAAATAAAAACTCTTTGTTTTTTTTTTGACAAATTAAAAAAATAAATAAAATCAAAAGCAAAAAAAAAATTTTTTTTCGTCAACTGTTATTTATTTCGGATATAGAATCTCCCCTAGGAATATTAGTCACAAGTTATGTTAAACCTTATACCTATAACGTATGGTAGAGGCCATAACAAGTTTCAAGTTACGACGCATTGAGAGGGTACAGCGATTTTTTTTAAATACTAGCCAAAACCGGCCACATTTCGCTGTGGCTCAGTCGCTGAAATGACTGCGAAATGCACCGATGTCGAAGCGTACCGAACACCGGTGCGGGACGACTTTTGTCGCGCGTATTCGAAAGTAAAGTTGTGTCAAAAAACTATTTTACTATAAAAACATGCTAGCATTCGCATGCAGCGTTCTGTCAAAATTCAAGTCAATAGACCGACTGTTTTTCGTGTCTTGCGAGAATAACTAATAACTTTTTTTTATGTTTGTTACCTCAGGACCAAGGTAGAAACACTCAAAATTAAAACTCAACTAAATCTCGTCTTGTTTCTCAAACTCAAGCGCCAACAGATGGCGTTAATATTTAATTAAAATGTATGGCGGAATTTAAATATTATTAGTGTAGCTCTTATATGAGATATTCCAACCGAAATTTCACAATGTGATTTCGGCCCAACAAGGCATATGTTGTGTCGTCTTCATATCGAAAAAAATGTTTACGCGTTCACAATGTTTTCCCTCCTGGTTGGTTGGCGAGCCAGGGTAGTAAAATTGAACGTCAAAGAAACCTCAAAAGAAACCTCAATAGCTGTCATATATTGCATAACTATAAAACTCTTCCAATAGAAGAAAAAGTTACCATATTAATATATGTCAATCAGTGTGAAAATACGCAACACAAAAGCACCAAGAATAGCGACACGATCTACGGCAACATTAAACAGCTCCGTAATATTCAGTGGAACCTAAAAAAAAAGAATAAAATAACACTTCATCATAAAATGAGTTTGACTGAAATGTCTGCGAGAGGAGGGACACGCTGATGGGAGGATGAGTGTATAGTAGATATATAACGCGACCCGTAGCGACCGCGGCAATTATTCAATATCACCTACCTTCGAGTACATACACGACCAGCCAATCAGCCGGACGTGTCGCCTCGCAAAACGTGCCACTCGTCGGAAGTGATCAGTGATTTACTTTTATGTACCTACCTATAATATGATTAGTATAATATTTGTAATAGAGAATGGGAATTTGGGCCTACTTTTCCAACAGATGTAAATCATACACCAATGGAAAGATTTCTTTATTTAGAACACAGAATTAAATCATACATTCCTAGCTATTCAACGCGTTGTAACAAATTCCATATTCTCTCACTATCCAAAATAAGGAACATAGCGGACCTGTTCTATCTTCTAAACATTGCAAATGGTAAGGTTGACTGTTCCGAGTTGCTTGGAAGTTTGGGCTTACGTACCCCTGCTGCGCGTCTCAGGCATCGCAACCTGCTTTACGTGCCCACTGCAAAAACGAATTATAAGAATAATTCTTATGTCATACGAGCGAGTAGACGTTTAATGTATTGGCGCGAGAAGTTGATATTGACCTATTCAACACCTCTTCTCGAGAAGTGAAACTTATACTAAACAATATGTTCTTTTCTTCTTAGCAATATTAACATCTATCTAGTTATGTTTGTTTGTTTATTCGCTTCTTGTATCTTTTTATTATATGTGAAAACTTTTAATTGGCCTTCAGCACTTATTTCTCAATGTGTACCTATATATGTTTAACTAGCTGTAAGTTTTCCTAAGAAATGAAAAAAATGTATTACTAGAACGACTGATCTTATATGAGCCGTTTCGGAGTCGTATCCTTATGCTTAAATATGCCTAACTACCTGATTTCCCCTAGGGCACCTAACACAACCAGACATTGTATATTTAATAACTGTTTAAACGAAAACCGCCGCAAAATACACGAAACAATAAAGTACATACGATCTGTCAGTACAAACTATATATTCCTAAGAATGATCAAGTTTATCAGCAGTATATAGGGGGGAAATACTGGGATATGTTGCTTGAACTTTGTAATGTGTCTCATGATTTCATTGCCGCTCAGTTTACTGACGTATGTCATATGCTAAGGTCAGCTGACCAACATGGTGTGCCCAGTGACCGTACATCATAAATGGATTTTTTTTATGGATCTTCACTGCAAATAATATATTTTAAATAAATAATTCATTTGGGTTTTCGTGTAGTTAGCCATATTTCAGAAGGATCCGAGCTTCAAACTCCGTAACGGCTCATAATTGAAGTAAGTTGTAGTTGTCATAAATATTCTAGGTGAATAGATCTTTGCAATGGTAAATACGTTATTGTTCTTGAAGAGGTGGGCCCAGCGCTAATACATTTTTGCCCATTGCCCTTTAACTAGCGAACTAGTCCGCGCAAAAACCAGTAAGGGATTCGTGGATCAAAAAAATATACTAAAATATAGTTTTTATATAAATAAATTAATAAAAATGTGTAATATGATAGATACAATACAGTGGTTTCTCGGTAATCCGGCATATATCGGACCAGAGCACTGCCAGATTACTGAAAACGCCGGATTACTGAAAATTAGTAATTGAAACCAGCGTAATTTTAAATATTTATAAAGAAGCATATTCTGCAATAGGCGATTACTCAAACGACAATAATGCATATTGGATCATTCCACATATTTTTGCCAATTATAGTTATATTATAGTCATTTTCGTTAATTGGAATAATTTTAGAGTAATTTACTGTGTAATCATTCTTTGTTAAAATGAATATCTAATTTAAGGATAATTTAATATTCTTGGTCTTTCCTATACAATTGTAATGGCTGTAATGAAAATAAATACTTTTATTCTTTATTCTTAGTCCACAGACTACCTTTATCTTAATTGACTATTACAATTTAAGCCTACGTCTATATTTCTTTTACTCTTTATATCGCCTTCAAGTTAATTATTGTGATGTAACATCTTGGCTTCCAATTTTATTTTAAATGAAATGAATTATTAGTAAAAAATATATATGTAAACAAGCTTTTATTATAATGGTCTGTCCCGAGCCAACCCTGGGTGCAGCAGCCATGTCATAGTGGAACTTAGAACAGGCTATATAATTGAATGCTATACATAGTTTCGTGTTTGTGCTGTTGACCGATGACTAGACCAAGCCGACCCTCGTTGGAAGCCAACCCTGCGTGCAGCAGCCCTGTCGCGGTGAAAATTTGGCGTCTGTGCTGTTGACCGTCGAGGAGCGCCCTCGTCGGGATTCAGCCATGTGTGCAACAGCTATGTCATGATAATGTTTAGAACGGGCTATCATAATTGAATGCGTATACAAAATTATGTATCTGTGCTGTTGACCGTGGAAGAGTATTCTCGCCGGAACCGATAATGGGTATAGAATCAGGTCATGCTCACCATAAAAATGCGTTGTTATCGGAATTGAACCAACATAAAAAATTCAACTTCATAGGATAAGAGGAAATAGACACAAGCTTGCAAGATTTGACCTAAACAAACTAATATTTCAAGGGAAATAAAAGCTTGAAAAGAGGTATTTTAAAACATTTTGTATACGCATATGAATACGCATGTGAATATGAATGCAAACAGGTACATATAAATGAATGCAATTATTATTATAATTCTATTTAATCATGTTTAAAAAATAGGTGGTTTTCCGACTTCAAAATAAAGGTAACATATTCATTTCAAAACATAAAGTATTTATTGTTACTCTACTTGTTTATCTGCCTTTCCTTTTTCTTTGTTCCATGTGTTCAAAGGCCAGAATGTTATGGACATTGGTATTCACAAGAGATATCAGACGGAAAATATTATACGGACGGGGTCCTATTTACGTGAAAAATATTATTCTATTATTTCTGTTACATGCGTCAACAAACTTGAAAAAAAAATATTGTATCTTGACAATAACAGTGACAAAAATATCTGTTTTTCTGACAAATAACAGTGACAAAAATCTGGTTTTCTTTGTCGATTCTTTAGTGGAGCTTATAGGATTCGTCAGGAAATAAAATATCATACCATATAATATATTACATTATTATTGCCTTTTGACGTTCAGTATATACCTATATGTATGCAACGTATTGAAGTCGAATAAAAACTTCTCGTTCTTAACCTCGAATAAATTTTATTGAAGTGTTTTGGGTAAAAAGGGTCATATTTTAAAACTTTGTTTTTCAATTCCTTTCTCTTCATCCTACAGCGATATACACGAGCTGGAGTAATCCATTGCTTGTTGCTAGGTTGTAGATAAACTTTCTTCCTAACCGTTGAAAATGATTTCGAAAAGCAGGCATTTAACCGAGTATGGAACCAAGTAAACGCCATATTAGTGTCGTCTATTGTCTGTAGAATCAACCCATTTTCTAAACATGGTATGATTACTCTTACCTCCTTGTTCTAAATATATAATTTTGAGTATACTTGAAAATATCATCGATTTCAATAACATGAAATGCATGATCCGATAACCCAGGATCTATGGTCTTTAGGCGTATATGTTTGCATAGACTCAGTTAGTCGTAGTGATTTTTTCAGCGCTGGCGTACTAGGAAAGGTGTAATTTTAATTAATACCCCAAAAGTGTTTTGAAAAAGCTAAGTATTCATCAGTGGACAGTGAATGCAATATAGAACTCGAAACAAATATTCAAACTGCTCAACAATAGAATGCTCTGCGTCAGCATTACTCCACGGATGTCACAAAAATGAAGTATATTAAATTGTGCGGCACATTAGACCTATGCCTTATAAATTGGCAGAATTTGATACGAGTGAATTATTTGTTGAGGAAATTTTCATATCTGCTATTAGAAGAGTTGAGGCATACATCAGGAAAAGAGGTATCGACAAGAAACATCATTTTCCCTAGTTAAAATTTCGACACGACCTGACGTCACCCTAGAACGCAGTGCCAGCGACTGACTAACTACTGACTTCGACGTTTAACCCTTAGAAAGCCAGCCATGAGGTTAAAACTTGCGACGGCATGTTTTCAACCTTCAAAAATTTGTCTGTAAGGGGGCAGTTCAAGCTTCATTACATAGTATAAAAAGAAATCGAAATTTATTAATGTCTGTTTATCCGCCTTCTTCTTTTAAACCACTCAACGGATTTTGATGCGGTTTTCACTATTAGAAAGAGCAATAGATGCAGTCTGTTGTCATGATAAAACAATAATCACACCGGATGAATTTTGTTCACGAAATCAGTCCACCCGTTCTTTTGAACCCACTTCAAAAAAAACATTTCTTATTTCAGAACTGCGTTATTTATGAACCGATTTCGAAAATTCTTATTTTATTTGAATGGATGGTCCATATTTCTATCATTTTTATCTTCCAGAATGGTCATATTTTTATCAAAATCCTGTTCTGATAATGGGATCCATAAGGAATTGAGGGAACTCCTCAAATATTATCATTTGACGTTGAAAATTTACATTTCGTGTCTGATCGTTGAGGAGTCAGTTGAGCTGACCGTTGAAGAGTCCCCTCGTTGGAAGCAAACTCTGAGTACAGCGGCCATGTCATGGTGAAATTTAGAACAGGCTTAGGACGGGCTTAGAACTTAGAGCAGCCTACGTTTTTGCCAAAAATAAAAGGCCCTTAAAAAACCTATGTGGTTTTCTTTCCAACCTTCATGTGCTTCTTAGGTTCAACTGATGCATTTCCTTACTTCGCTAAATTACTTTGTCTGACCACCAACCGACAAGAAGGGAAAGTATTGTGAACGCACTTCTGTGTGTCTATTCCTTCACGACAGCGCCCAAACGCTTAATCCGATTGAGCTGAAATGTGGCATGCAGGCATCATTTGGTCATGGCAAGAGTTGAAAACGTTGTGGTTAAAATCGATCCGCCAAGGGGTGACCTAATAATATTTCCTTTTCGAAGTCTTAGACTTATACACTTGAAATTTGGTAGGTACACAAATGCCCTATTGGGCTAAAACATTGTGAAATTTTAGTTGGAATATCTCATATACGAGCAACACTAATAATTTAATGTAATGTAAACCCATTTTAATGAAATATTAAAGCCATTTGTTAGCGCTTATCCCAGCCCCGCCCTTAGCCAAGAAATTAACATTACCACCCGAGGCGGTTGCATTGCAATACACAACCCAACCGGGTTCGTCCGCCGGCTGAAAAAAGGCGCTCATCGATTTTATTGATTAAATTAATATTCAGATAAAGTCTGTCCTTGGCTAATTGCCGGGAAAGTCTTGGGGTGATACCACCGTTTTTTTACACGACTGCTCAACAAAAAAGTAGTGTAATATGTTATTCTATGTATGTTTTCAGTTTCTTTATTCTACCATAACTTCTAAACACTTGAACCGATTTAGAAGTGTGTCCTATTGTTATAACCATTATGTCATTCCGATTGTCATAGCGTACCTTAACTGTCCAAATATCAAGTAAGTATATGTCTACATGAAAGTACATGGTCAAATATTAATAAATTAACATAAATATATCGTATTTAGTGTCAAATGAAAGGTCTGATTGAGTATATTCCAAAAACATACATGTATCTACATGTATATATACATAAACCACAAATATTTAAAAAAAAAGTAATAAAAATAATTACAAATACAATAATTCACTTTCTGTAACGGCAGTCGTGTTTTTTTATTCTTTTTACTTGTTTTCCTTTGTGGGAATAGGGAACAACTAAAGGTTGACGACTTCTTTCCTAGGCAGTAGACGGTTGTTATTAATGACGAGAGGCAAGTTTGGTGTATAAAAATTAATGGTACGCCTGGCTAAATTGCGTGAGCTTTTGATACCTACCACGCTAATGAAGTCATTCGTGGAGAAGGTGGAGCACAACTCTCGTTAACATTATAAATATGTAGCAAAGCTTTCGCTTAGATTGAGGGCGGCTTATTCGCCCAATCTGGCCCGACAATCGCAACCGACTACCATTCTTTATTCGAAACTATTGGGTCCGTACCTGTGTAATTGCGTTTAATCACACCGGCCACGTTGAACTTGGAGAAGTTAGGCTTAAGTTGTAATTTCAAATTGATATCAATTATAATTGAAAAGCCATATTTGTTATTCTTCTTTATTAAAGATCAATATCTATATTAAAATTCAATTATTCTTTAGTTTGTGCAACCACGCAAAAGTTGAAAATTGTATTTGCTACACGACTGCCCAAAAAAAGAGTGTAATGTGTTCAGGGTTCATCTATGTGTGTTTTCCGTTTTTTTATATTTCAACATAACTTCTAAACGCGTGGACCGATTTATAAGTGTGCGGTATTGTTAAAAATGTCATTTCAGCCAGAGTGTCATAAGGTACCTTAACTGTCAAAATATCAAATAAGTAGTTGTCTAAATTAATATAAATATATCGTGTTTAGTGTCAAATGAAAGGTCTGATTGAATACATTCCGGAAGTATACATCTATCTATGTGGATAAAGACATAAACCAAAAATATTTCATAAAAGAAACGTTATGAAAATAATTATAAATACAATACTTAACTTTGTGTAACAGCGGTCGTGTTTTTAGTCTTTTTAATATATTTACCTGTTTTCAAATATGAGATCCTGTGCGGTGTTTTCTTTTACATCTTCTTGAGGCCTGTCTATACAGTTACTGCAAATATGTACTGTTAAGAGATGCAAACAATGATGGATAAGCTCGGGATTAAATAACCGAGCCTAATCAATCACTCATCGCCAACTACTTCTGCACGACAACGCATAACAACAGAATTCCCTGCAAACAGTTGCAAAGTTGCTGGAGTTGCGACTGGAGGCTCTTGGTGACCCAACTTTCTTGCCAGACCTAGGTCCAGTAGAGTTCCATTTCATTCGGAATTTAGATAACTTTTGACAAGGGAAAAACAACTTTAAAGAGTCGGTGTAAAACGCCATTAAAGCATTCATTGGTTCCTGTCCACGAGCGTTTTACATCATAGAAATTAAACAACTTTCATTAAAATGAATAATCTGTATGATAGGGGGTGAATATTTCCATTGGGTAAATATATATATTTCATACAAAGCTTTCAGCCTTAAATTTCCTTTATAGAATGGCAACTTCATAGGTAAGAACCTAATATTACAGCGAATACAGACGTGCGGGTAAACATGAGCGCCCTCAGAACGCGTTGATTTTCGAAACCAGACTGACACTATACCAGAAAGATTTTTTTCTGACTACCTTTTACCGGAAAATCCGTGACGTCATCATTCGGTGGTATTTCATCGTATTAGGGACTTGGTCGTGTCCGAACCCTAGTGTTTTACTTAAAAACGTCACGATTTCCGATTCCTTTACAGCATTTTATTCGACGAAATATAAGTCATTGATTTCTACATAATTTATTGTCTTTATGAATCAGTCGCACAAATCGTTTGCCCCGCGGGTGGAAGGTTGGAGCAAGGGAGGAAGAGGGAAGAAGTTGGTGCGGGTCGGTACTCGAATTTGCCTCCGTCGCTAATTTTCTTTGGCGATCCCGTAACTCTTTCGATCGCTCAATGCAGGACTTTTAAGATTATGTAGGAATGTGTATATACACATATATATATATATATATATATATATATATATATATATATATATATATATATATATATATATATATATATATATATATATATATATATATATATATATATATATATATATATATATATATATATATATATATATATATATATATATATATATATATATATATATATATATATATATATATATATATATATATATATATATATATATATATATATATATATAATATATAAAATTAGATTCATGAAAAGTTACTTATCTGGGGTCCTGGTGGACCAGAAACATTTAAACGATAGTTAATGTCCTCTTTAAATACTTAGGGCAGCGGCACCTGTTTCCGCAATTGATAACCTATGATGTTCTTAGTTATTGCAGCCGAATTACTGTATGCCCTTGGATGTAATACGTATAGGAGGATGGTTTCTGTAACAGAAATGGATGTTAGTAACTTATTTTAGAAGAAATTATATGATTGAGAATATTTCGACACTAGTCGTATTCATCTCTATGACATTTCTCTATGAATTTCATAGAGATGAAATGTGCGACGAAGAATGCCGGGGTAGTCAGTAGGCCAGACGCTGGCATACAAGGAAATTTGTGCTTTTAATAGTACCCCCAAAATGCAATAAATAACTCGGGTCGTATGGTCAGACTGCTTCATAATCGAACGCATGTAATCAGCATCTCCATACATGTCACTCATCAGTCTATGACGCATCGGTCTACTGCGCCGCGCAATATGTTTAAAAAAACTTTTTATAGCTCACACCGCTTAGTTGACCCCTCAGAAGATTTGAAAAAATTTTAATATTTTGAAATAATTTTGAAAAATGTTGAACTTTTTATAAATCTCACCCATTGCGCGACCAAACTAATCAAACACAACAAATCACACACAACAACCAAACACCGAGGACTCTGGCCTTAGAGCTAGTTTCCCCTAGGAATCAACCTTCTGGCGCTCCTGGACGGTCTGCACACCGTGCGGCGTACCTAAGCCAATCGACAGTGCACTCCGACTAACAGTTGGGGGAGTCTCGAAGCAGTACTTTATCCTATAGAGCGGGGGTGCTTGCGGACCTTACGGCGACTGCTCTTGAAACGACCATCGGTTACCCGATGCTGGGTGAACAGCCGGGCAAAGGATGCCGTGGTTTTCGATAGATTCGGTGCAGACCGTCTCACCGCTTCGTAAGGGAGAGGACCGCGCAAGCGACCTCGAACTCGTAACCAATCGAGAAACCGGAGTAATCTGGTCACAATTGGAAGTAAGGGCGTGAGTGTGAGCCCGCTGGGTAACCCACCTAGTTGTCTCGCGGTTAAGGCGTTGGCCTCTTTCGGGCATGTGGCGGAGCTTGACGGTGGACTGTTTTTGTCCAAGTCTTCTGCGTTCACCTCATGGGGATAGAACGACTAATCGTTAAAACTTCCTGATGTGACGGGTTCTCCCGTTGTAGTTGACAACTCTATTTGCTCGACCAAACTTTAAGTCTATTGGTTGAGCCGTTTAACCTGTAGGTCGGTGAACGCATAGATTTTAAAACTCAAATCTGTTAATATACAATATATTTAACTAATGCTACGAGCAGTTGCGATGATTATAAATTAAAATGCTCCCGGCCTTAAAAGAAACGACTCTAGTGCGGCCATGGCCGGGCCCCGG
Source organism: Micropterix aruncella (assembly GCA_944548615.1). Classification (NCBI taxonomy): domain Eukaryota; kingdom Metazoa; phylum Arthropoda; class Insecta; order Lepidoptera; family Micropterigidae; genus Micropterix; species Micropterix aruncella. Next base: position 6,387,736 of record OX155961.1, on the reverse strand, counting down.
GCGTGTCGCGCCAATGCCAATATACGAAACTATTTCAAACTCATCCCCCTTTTCATTTGAAGCCTTTGAATAAATGAATGAGTTGGCGGCGGCTACTCGATTCACTTCATCAAGAGTCAGTCAGGTGGACGATCAAAGAATTCCAAAGCTACTTACCTAATCAGAGCGATGAAACGATTTTATTATATTCGTCAGGTATTTCTCGATTGCTGTATTTGAGGACCTTCTATAATGGCATGTGGATATAGAGAAAAATATGAAATATTTACAAAATGTTCAATTTAGTCTTCTATTGGGATCAAATCACCCGAAGGAACATTACGACTAAAATGAAAGCTAACTTCAGGACAATGAAGCCATTTCGACATCCGAAATCCCTAATATCCGTCTATTCATCATTGATTAGATCGGTGCTGGAGTATGGATCAGTGATCTGGAATCCGCTTTACAGTGTTTCACAGCGATAGAATTGAACGAGTCCAAAAGAAATTTACTCGCATGCTGTCGAACAAATGTGGCCTCAGAAATACTCTGGAAGGGTTTGTAGAGCGGCTTTCTCACTTCAACCTAATAGATTTAAAAACACGTAGGACTATAACTGATATAACGTGTCTCCATAAGCTTTTGCACAATCGACTAGACAGCCCAGCTAGTCTAGAAAAAAATCAATTTCGTTTGCCACCGCGACTAACGAGGAGCTCTCAATCATTTTCGGTTGTCGCTTGCAATAACAACATCGGATCGAATAGACCTCTTGCCAGAATGTGTCGCATTTTTTGATAAATCGTGTAAAGGATTATATGTATTTTATGATTCCATAAATATAATAAAAGATTCGATCATACCTAGCCTATCTCATACTTTTTAAGATTTCACTAACTGCCATCCTAATGTACTGTATTATATGATTATTATATTATAACATACTATTGTATTATATCATATTATATATAATAAATATTATTATCCAATTACTCATACTTCTATTTTGCTCTATCCAAATAACCTTTTTAACAACATATTTAATTATTTCTTTTCTTATCCTTATATTATTATTAGCTTTATTATATTTTTTTCTACTATCAACGTGTTCATGTTATTTTTGTGGTAATATGTAATGCAAGCATTGCAAACTATTCATAAGATAGTAAATTTGTTTCGTTTAAATATGTTTTAAGATACTAGTATCATATATTTACTATCTGTAAGTTTGCTATAAAATAAAATAAAAATAAATAAATAACCAGAATATGCCTAAAATTGGCCTTTCATAATAAATTTGATTGAAAATGCCAATTTGATGCAAATGTTTCTTCGTTTGTTTCTACTCTTTAATGTGAAAATTTCACAATGGGCGGGTTTATTGTCATATGACCATTTCTTACAACCAAGCCTTTTGTAACGTGTTTATATGTATGTATGCGTGTAACATGTGTGTGAGTGTGTCTTGTTATTGCATTCGATCGACAGAATTGAAAATGCGATTCCGTTAATTTGATCCCAACGGAAAATGGTGACCCAGACGGGAATCAAACCCGGGACCTTACCACGTAAAATCAAGCGACCTAGCCATTATGCCACCGGGCCGTGTGAGTAATGCGATCAAGCATTTGTAAGCAAGTAAATATATTAAAAAGAATAAAAAATACGGCTGCCATTACAGAAAGTGTGGTATTATATTTATATATTTTTTTCATTAGGGGTTTTTATGAAACATGTGTGCTTTATGTATTAATCCATATAGCTGCATGTATATTTCCAGAGTGTACTCATTCAGACCTTTCATTTGACACCAAACACGATATATTTATAACAATTTATTGACATTTTAACATTTAGACAACTACTTACTTGATATTTGGACAGCTAAGATACCATATGACACACTGGATGGTATAACGATTCTAACAATACCACACACTTGTAAATCGGTTCTATCGTTTAGAAATTATGGTGGAATGAAGAAACGGAAAACATACATAGATGAACCCTGAACACATTAGGCTCCTTTTTTGTTGGGCAGTCGTGTAAAAAAGAACAAAAACACGATCGCCGTTACAGAAAGTGAACTATTGTATTTATAATTATTATTATTACGGTTTTTTTCAACATTGGAGGTTTTTGTATTTAACCATATAGATACATGTATATTACCGGAGTGTACTCAATCAGACCTTTTATTTGACACTAAACACGATATATTTATGTTAATTTATTGACATTTGGACATTTAGACAACTACTTACTTGATATTTGGACAGGTGAGGTACCCGCTGACACTGGGGATGGCATAACGATTCTAATAATACCACACTCTTCTAAATCGGCTCAAGCGTTTATAAGTTATGGTGGAATAAAGAAACGAAAAACATACATAGATGAACCCTGAACACGTTTATTTTATTTTTTTTTCCCTTTTTTCCTTATCCTTAATCAGTCTTGCGACTATAAAAGGATTTGTTGCCAGCAGCAAACGTTATGAGGATGGTGGCCAGTGCCACGATCTTCTCTTTATAGAACCTGGGCTCTCTTCAGTCTCTTCACCAGGTTTGTGGAATCAAGCAATTTAGCGATGAGAGGGTTTGGGTGCAGTACCAGGCGCTCGGCGTGCTTTACTTTTAGCCGTGCAATCTCTGCGGCTATTGTTGGCATGTTGAGATAGTCGTGGATCTCCTCGTTCTTTGCGTACCAGGGCGCATTCACAATAGAGCGCAAGATGCAATTTTGGACTCGCTGTAGGCAGAGTATGTTGCTCTTGCTGGCCATCCCCCATAACTGGATGCCATATGTCCATATCGGTTTCAGGATCGAGTTGTAGATCAACAGTTTGTTGTCGACCGACAGCGTAGAATTCCTGCCCATAAGCCAATACATGTTTCTGAATCTCATGTTGATCTCATCCCTCTTGTGTTTTAGGTGATCTTTCCATGTGAGTCGTCTATCCAAGTGGAAGCCGAGGTATTTGGCGCAATTGGAATGTGGTAGGACATTATCGCCAAGTTTAACTGGGGGACAGTCTTTCTTCCGCAGGGTGAATGTGATGTGGGTCGACTTTGCCGCACTAGCACGAATACGCCATTTTTGTAACCAGTGGTAGGTGCTGTCTAGTTGTCGTTGCAGTATAGTGCTTGCAGTCTTGGGGTTGGTATCGCTGGCTAGGTAGGCAATGTCATCAGCATATGTTGCAACTGTGATATCCTCCGATGCCGGCAGGTCTGATGTGAAGATGTTGTAAAGAACAGGGCCTAGGACCGATCCCTGCGGTACCCCTGCCGCGCTATTAAGAAGGGTGGATCTAGCGTCCCCCTGTTTCACCTGGAAAGATCTATCAGCCAGGTAGGACGCTGGGATGATAGGAAACAGAGAGCGTGGTAAGCTCTCTTTGGTTTTGGCGAGTAATCCTCTATGCCACACTCGATCAAATGCTTGTTGCACATCTAGAAAGGCAGCTGAGCAGTACTTTCTTTGCTCGAGAGATTGTCTGGCAGAATGGTACACTCGGTGAACCTGCTCAGTAGTGGAGTGTGTCTGGCGAAACCCGAATTGATGTGTTGGGATCACGTTACAGGCATCCATGGCCGGTTTTAGTCGCTTAAGCATTATCCTTTCCCAAAGCTTAGAGAGCACAGGAGTGAGGCTAATCGGTCTATATGATGTCGGTTCATGTGCAGGTTTGCCAGGTTTAGGGATCATTATTATCTGAGAAATCTTCCAAAGAGCAGGAAAGTATGATGTTCTGAAGATAGCATTAAACAGACAAGCGAGAAATGTAATGCATTTTTTTGGCAGTTCTTTTAAGATTCTTGGAGTAATTAAATCAAAGCCTGGGGCTTTTTTAGGATCCAGCGATCTTATTTCCTTTGCAATCTCTCTCGGCGAGGTTGGTGTAATTGGCAAACACATCTGAAAATCGCGGTTTAATATCTCGTCTATATCTGATTCATCAGTTTGACTATTGTTTGGTTTAAACACATTGCCAAGATGAACGGCAAAGGCTTCTGCTTTTTCTATATCGGTTCTGGCCCAGGAAAATTGTGATCTAATTGGAGGGAACGATTGTTGTGTTTTGTCCAGTATTTTGGTTGCCCTCCAGAGGGAATGATTGTTGCGACCTGATGGAGACATCATTTCAAGATTTCTCTTAACGGCGGTGTTACTTAGGAGTTGTAGCATAGTTTTCAGCTGTTTGGCAGCTTGGTTGAATGAAGTTTTATCGGCAGTGAGGCGTGACTGTTGCCACATTCTCCTTAGGCGACGTTTATCTTTAATTTTTTGTCTGATGTCTAGAGGCAGTGCAGAGGCCACTGCGGATGTATCATCAATATCCGGCGAGTTTTTCCACGCAGCTACTTGTATCAGGTTGGTTATGTACTTACAGCCTTCATCAACCTCGCTCTGTGTCTTGAGTGAAATGTTTAGATGAATTTTGTCTTTGAGGTAGGATCGAAAGCTCTCCCAGTCAGTTTTGTGGTTGTGCAAGGACTCTGCCTTCTCCTGAACGATGGCTGTAGTACATAATGTTAATATTACCGGTGTGTGGTCGGAGGATCCGTCGAGACTTGATTCTATACTGGTATTAAGATGGCTGATTCCTTTGGTCACGAAGAAGTCCAGGAGGTCAGGCAGCTTGTTGGGGTCAGAGGGCCAGTAAGTGGGGTGACCAGTAGAAATAGGTTGCAGGTGGCAGTAGTCCAGGCAACTTTTAAGTTCGCGACCTCTGGTTACCGTACAACGTGAGCCCCAGAACGTGTGCTTGGCATTCCAGTCTCCGCCAGTAATAAATCGATGTCCAAGAGTCTCAAAGTAGTTCATGAACATAGTTTCGGTAATATTATGTTTCGGTGGGCAATAAACAGCAGATAAAGTAATTGCGCCTATGCGATCTTCCAGTCTGACAGAGGACGCTTGGAGGTGGGGGAGTTGAGTAGGCCTCTAAGAGTGAGTGCTTAAGGCCCGATTTAATGACCAGCGCTGCTCCAGCATGTGCCCTGCCATAGCATAATCATGATTTAAAAAATGATTTACAAATAGAAAGTATAAATACTAAGTAATTATTTATTTATTTAATTAATTTACAATTCATTTACAATTCATAGGTCTCACTAACAATCATATCAATAAAAAAATATAGTATTTAAATTAAAATTGAACACGGCCGATATGAGCATTAGCAGGTATGTACTGCTGCTGCCCAACTAAGTGCCAGGACTTGTTCCAGGGCAGCGAGCTCTCTAGTTTTTAGTTCACATATATTCGGCGATTCGAAAAAAACTTTGAGTATAACTTAAAAGTTATCATAATTGCCTAAAAATAAGGTAAAATAACCAAACCCCATTATAGAAATGAAAAATAAGTAGGTAAACAAATAAAAGTGTCATTAAAATATTACATTTGAATGGTTACTAAAATAACCGATTAATCTAAACGTTTTTTGAATGAATAAAAATGAATTTTCTAAATCAGTTTATAAATGACGAGTTCTGAGGTAACAAGCATTTTTTTAAAATGCAACAGAACTAATAACCTCCTTTTTTGAAGTCGATTTAAAAAAGTTTTTATTAAATTATAATAATTTACGGTAGTACCCCTCCTCAACCATTTTCCTGAAGCTCGATATAGGGGAATTTAGAACAAAGGAGTATAATAATATGTCGACGAGGGGAAAGGGGGCGGGGGAGAGCCATAAGTGTGCAAATAAGACTCGACGATTCGGCGACGGGATAGGAGTCGCTGGGCGTACCTTAAACGTACGCGAAATCCAGGCCTTAAGCGGCGGATGGAGACGATAGGCACGCATAAATTATGTTAATGAGGCCCGCATGGCGACAGGAATCTAAGCCATTCGAGGCTTTGCGAAATCGTATGGGGAAAGGTGCCCCCCTAGTGCCCCCGCGATCTCTTTACTTTCCTATTGTAAATTCAGCCCCAAAACTCGTTTTTCGGTTTGGACGGTTAGAACCGTCTACCGCAGAAAGTGATTGACTCATATATATATTTTATTTTATATGTAGTACATATAGTATTGCACTAAATCTGAACGGCGTTGTTTGTTTGTTCCTACCCTTTAATGTGAAATGTCACAATGGGCGGGTTTATTAACATACGACAGTCTCTTACAACCAACCACTATAAAGAGTTTATATATCATGTGTGTGTCTGTTTTGTTATCGCATTCATACGACAGAATTAAAATGCAATTCTTTTAATTTTATCCCGACGGAAAATGGTGACCCAGCCGGGAATCGACCCAGAAACCTTACAATGTAAGATCAGGCAACCTAACCACTATTCCACTGGGCCGTTTCGGCCTGTTTGTAAGTGTTCAGAATAGAATACAGAATATAAAATATTTATTTCCAGTACGGTAGATTATATTAATACCAAATTAGGAACTCAATTTAACACAGAATAATATACGATTAACTATTAAAATTATTATTAACAAAAAAGACTGTTGCCGCCGATGACAAAGTAATTTAAAAAATCAAACGTAATTTCATATATCTTGTAAATTTGTAATTCAAAGTAATATTTTAAATTTTGTTAAAAACCCCGTTCAGAATTTCTTGGGCAATCTTCTCTGGCGGTCGTAATCGAATGTCCACAGACACGCAATTATATAAAAAAATAAACGATAATATAAACGATAAATAACGCATTATAAAGATGAACTGGGCGGCTTAAGACGAGTAGATGCCTGTAGCAGGAGTGGGAAGAGTAAGGCAGTTGTAGCAGCTGTTATTGAGAGAGATGGCAATAGACGCCCGAAGCGGCGTCTGTTGAGATAAAAAAATGCCTCGTGAGCGATGCGGAGGGAGCGCGAGGGCGCGACCGTCAGTCTGATCGACCTCTTAGCTCAGCCGGCTGGCTGCGTTCTAATCTTTATGCTTGGATTTTTTTTGTGCGAGAACCGTTTTGTTTTATTTCTTCGAATTCACATTACATCCATATCAACAAGCTATCGTCGAGTTGCTCATTACGTCGCAGGCCCACAGGTTCTCGAGACAGGTGGGCGCTAAACAGGCGCTGACTGTTTACAGTCCCAGTCAGCATTAAACCTATAGTGCCTTGATTGGCGGTGACGGTAAATGATAAAGACTGTCATCTAGGAAATAACAAAATTATAGTAAATAACAATCGAAATTCAATACATCAAATTAAAAAATAAATAGATATAGAATGTAGTAGGAAAGACGTTTATTAGAATTATCTCAAAATGTCGTTATACATGTGATTTTTATTAGATGCACTTAAAAATGACAAGCTTTTTGATCTTGAGCTCGTCGATGACCCGTGTTGCATTTGTGGGCCTGGTCATCAGACCGCTATTAGTCACATTCTGTGGAAGTATCAGTCGCCACTGTAATGGATCTATTATATATATTACCCTGGGTTGGTCGGTGGAGCGGAATGCTTCGCTGCTATCAAAGAATTCGTAGCACTTTGGGTGTCATGCTTGGAGTACTTAAGTTGACGTGGTGCACCCCACATCAGGGTCCAACTATTTCTCCTTCAGGTTCCTAATAGTTCCGCGTAGCTTGGGTGGGCCTGGCCAATTTTTATGTCATCTGACATGCCCAACTCACGCTTTTACTCCCATACGGCAGCCTCTTCGTAGCGGGACCTAAACTTTCAGGGCTGCTGTAGGCGTTGGCGGTCGGGATCAGAAGTTTGCGGATTATAGGGAAAACCTCAGGCAGGGTGCACCGTACAGTTTGTTAGACACGCTGCCCATCCGGTGAATAAGTGGGGAATCTAGAGTCGTAGGTTTGCTATGAGAGCGGGGGTAGTTGTCTGCATGACGTCATCTATCCTTGAAACGCTCCGTGGGCCACCCGATCCCGAATGACCATAACGGGTAAATAGCGCTTCGGTCTGCGATATATTCAAACTGATTTACTACTTATGTCATGTAGAGGCCGCGCAAGCGACCTCGAATCCGTGATCAGACTGGAGGACAGAGAAATTCGGCCAAATCTGGTATTGAGGGCGCGAGGTCGGCCCGCTGGAGTTTATTACTAGTGCCTCGCTGTAAGGTGTTGGACCCTTACGCGCTGTTAGCGTAGCTTGACTGGATTATATCCGCAAAGTGTTTTTACATTCACTCCATCGGAGACAGAATAGCTCGATGTAATTCTTATGTAATAAAGCTCGATGTAATAAAGCTCAGCTGCCGATACAATCAGATACCCATAAACACTCTAAAAAAATATAAACACTACCTCGTCCAAATCTAGAATTTTTTAAAAGGGATCCGAACTACGTCGGAATTATATGCTACAATAAGCTACCCTCTAGTATCAAAAAAATTTGCCGCGAAGGAAAAATGCCCCAATTAAAAATAAAATGCAATTATATCTCATTGAAAGAGAATTGTACGACATTAACGATCTCTAAAAACTGTATGAATCTCGACTATATCACTTTCTGTAATAGGTTTTTAATCGATTTTCAATTTGACTAAAATGTATTGACTATTTCTATTATTAGGTAGGCACATATTAATTATATCTTGACTATTTTTATTTGCAATATAATCACTAAGACACTTTATTTTACTTTTTGACAAACGTCACAATTTTTTTGTTCTTTTTGACATTTATTAATTTTATACTACAAAAACTTATTTTTATCGGTATTTTAAAGAATTAATTAAGTTAATTATAACCTTCTTTTTTTCTCATTGCATTATTCATTATATTCAATGTAATAGAATCACTACCTATTGAGTTAATTTCTACATATCTTCTCTATATCTTACATCTCTATATCTTACTTGGTGTTTTTTATCTGGTAAACTAAATGGTTAGACTCGATTTAATTCTACAATAATACCTTCTTTATTCTTATGAGTAACCTTTTATGTTTTGATTATTAATAGAAGAATTTGATCATTAATGAAGAATTCAATCATATCACGGCCAAATGTAAATGTAATACAACTGTCTATACAACTATGTATTAGTTTTTAGAACAATAAATTATTTGATTGATAATTAAAACTCACTGGAGTGACGGGTTCGCCCTTTGTAATCGACACCCCTCGTATGCTTCGCGGCTTTCCTAGAATTCGTGGCGCATTGGCTGTCGTGTTTAACGAGGTGGTGTCACCCCACATAGGGTCAAACTGTTCTCCTTGACCGCGCGTGCAAATTTCACAATTAATAGAGAATGGGCATTTTGGGGCCACTTTTCTAATAGCTGCAAATCATATACTAATGGAAATTTTACTACTAGAATGACTGATCTCAATTATGAGCCGTTTCTGAGTTATATCCTATTAAATATGGCTAATTACCTGATATCCCTAGGGCACCTAACACATCCAGAAATTGTATTCTTAATACCTGTAATACCCGAAACCGACTCAGAATACCCAAAACAATAAAGTATATACGCTGTGTGAGTACAAACTAAATATTTCTAAGAATGCTCGAGTTAATTGTTAAATTACTTTTCTGACTCTTATTTCATTACGTTGATTTTGATTATTTTTACTTAATTTGATTATTTAAATTTGAATATTTTTATATTATTTTTGGATTGAATTTATATTTGTAATTTAAATTTCTGATTTTTATATTTTGATAATTTTATTCGTATTTTTTTGATGTTAGTTTGATCCTTATTAAATGTAGTTTATGTAGAACTCTTTGGAATCTTTCTATTTTTCTAGTTTTCATATATTTTTGTTATTGAATTGCTGATTCTGTTTATGTTTTCTCATTATTTCTGTTTTTTTTATTTCTTATTTATATATATTTGTTATTGAATTTCTGAATTTCTAGGTTTTTTTCAATAATTCGTTTTTTCATAGACTTTTTTATAATTTTATGAGTGGAAATGTAATTTTATTTGTAGAAATACCATTAGATATGTAATTTCTATACCCAGATCGGGTTTTTGAAAATAAATTCTTCTTACTTCTTACTTCTGCTTGTCAGCAGTATTCGGAGGGGAAATACTGGGATATGTTGCTTGAACTCTGTAATGTGTCTCATGATTCCATTGCCGGTCTGTTTGCTGACGTATGTAATATGCTAAGGTCAGCTGTCGTAACATACTGTGCACAGTGATCGTATGTCATAATGTACTATCTTTTATGGATCTTCACTGTAAATAATATATTTTAAATAAATAATTGGCATTGAGGTTTTCGTGTAATTAGCCATATTTTAGAGGTAAGTTGAGGTAGTCATAGACATTCTAGATAAATAGATCTTTCAAATGGTAAATACGAAATTGTTATTGGAGTGGTGGGCCCAGTGCCCATACAATTTTGCCCATTGTCCTTTGGTCGGTTCGGTCTTTGCCGTTATTTGAATCGATAGCGGTTCATCGTGAACTAATTAGTTTATGCGAACGAGACAAAAATTAGTTTATGCGAACGAGACAGCAGTGCGTTAGAGCGAAATATAAAATAAACGAGCGTAGCTTTTTTGCACAAAAACTACCCGCCGAACATAGAACCTTCCGAATTAGTTTGAATACATTTCGTCCGTTCTTAGATTATGCCGATTCATAGTATGTTCGATAGATTGTTTTCTCTTGCGGAAAAAGTGACTAGCTATACTTATCTAGCTATACTAATATAAAGGTAGCGTGAATATTTACTCTACACGGTCCAGTAGCATATTGGTTAGGTCGTTTTAAATTATAACAAATATTATGCATTGTATGCAAATAGTATGCATTGTATAGTATGCCAAAAGCATTAAAATAAAATAATGTTCATATACAGGATGGCCAAAAAGTCGTGGATCAAACGAAACAGGGAGATAAAGGAGGTAATTTCCAACAAAAAATCTTTCTACAGCATGGCCATAAATTCATTGCACGAAGGTTATGAGTTTTTGTTTTTTTTTTCAATGAAACTACCGAGTTCTTTTTACAATTTAATCAATAAAAAAAAAATTGATTGAAACCTGAACTAAGACACTTTTTTGACAAAGGATTAAATGGTTAGTGTGAAAGAGTGTCTGTCCATTTCTTGAATCCTAAGTGTGACAAGAACCGAACAGTTCTAGCATTCCAACGATAAAATACTAGCCGTTTATGATAAACTAATAAATTATTTTGAATAAGGCTAATTTGATGAAATTTGTACCTTGATATGAAAAAACGACCATAAAACCAAAACAAAAGATCAATTAAATTCAATTCAATTCAATTCATTTATTTCAAAAAATCTTTACAGATTGTCGAAACTAAAACTAGGTGTTAGGTACATTTAATATTATTTACAATTTAATTCCTTCGTGATTTCATTTCCGTTCAGTTCTAAAGTTCACTTCGTAAATTATACACGTCATACCTATACAGATATAAATTAATAACGATAGAGACAGAGTTCAATTTGTAGATAAAAAATATAGATGGAAGTCATGTTTGTTAGATTATATACCCATAATTGAACAAGTGGTATTTATAGTCTAGAAGATTATTATTAAAATTCATTATTATTAATTATTAAAATTCATTTTTGCAATTTTTGCAATTTTACTCGGTACTCGAAAACATGGTCATACTTCCGCAGATTAAAAATATACCTTATGCAAACGTTTTGCAGACGCTCAAGCTTATCCAGTTAGCTCTCGGTGAGGTCCAGATATGCGACATCGGCATAGTCTAGCAACGGCAATAGCAGACTTTGAGCTATGGTCTGCTTAGTGCTCACAGGGAGGAATCTCTGCAACCGTCGAAGGCTATGAAAGCCATTATAGATTCGCCTGTTTACTTCATTGATTTGTGCTTGCTAAGAAAGAGTCTCGTCCACGAGTATGCCTAGATTCTTCACGACTTTAGAATACCCAATGACGTTGCCTTCAATTTCTACTTGTCGCAGAGACGACAGAGAAAGAGGAGACAATAGCTGTTGAGAGTCAATTACAATCGTTTGGGTCTTAGTGGGATTTAAGACAATGCCATGACTTTTAGCCCAAGAAGATACATGGGTAAGAACCGAGTTCATATCGAGTATGGCAAGGTCAATATCGTCCGGTTTTGTGGGAATATAGACTTAAAGGTCATCAGCATAAAGGTGACACGAGGTGGTAAGAATCTCGGTAATAGGGCTGATAAATATAGATAAAAGAAGAGGGGAAAGGACACATCCCTGGGGTACGCCGGCATAGAGGCCGATCAGATCGTTGAAAGTGTCGGCTGATTTCACATACTTTCGGCGCCCCTTCAGGTAAAAGTCAAACCACATTACTGCATCATCTGAGATGTTAAGAGAGCGCAACCGCTCTAACAAGAGATCAAAATCGACCGTATTAAATGCGCTACTGAAATCTTAAGAGTGTGAGAATTGTGAGTTTTCTATTATCCATAGCACATCGAACGTCATCAGTGACTTTGACTAGAGCTGAGGTAGTGCTGTGACCAAGGCGAAAACCGGACTGGAGAGAATTAAGTAATCCATGCGAGACTAGAAAGTGATTCAGTTTTATATATGAGACACGTTCTATAACCTTCGAGAAAATAGGCAATATTGGCCTATAGTCTTTGGGCAGTAGATGTGAAGAAGTCTAAGGTAAGGCCTGTTTCCAAAGAGTAGGGAAGCTACGGTTTATGAAAGAGAAGTTAATGACGTGAGTGAGAACTGCAACAATTGGTTTAAGAATTGGGCTGATAAGTGCGATAATTAAAGTGTCGCACCCAGTCGCATTAGTTTGTATTTCTTTGATGATGCGTCGTAGTTCGTATAGCGTTGTGACCGTGAAATTAAACTGTGCAATACTGTTGGTCTCACTCGTTGTCTAATGTTATGAATGTATGTTGCTTTAATCAATGGGTCAATGCTTGACAATGCGAAACAGTATATTTTCGTGCTCTACAGACTCCTTCAGCAATTAGTCAAAGTGCACAACCGACTGGCGTCACCGAACGGTGCGAAAACCGCCCAGTAGCGCCAGGAGGTAATCTATCAGGAGAAACCGATCCACCACTGAGGCCTGAGACGCGAGACACTTCCACACGAGGAGGCTACGTGGTAGCCTTCCACATGAGTATTTTGGAGCAGTCATAATTCTTCACTGAGTACTTGTCAGCTACTGAAACAGCTCTCAACGCAACGAAACAAGAGCACCCACGATATAAACGAACGGGCGGTAACTACTCTGTGTCGCAAACTCATAATACGAAGACAATAGAGAAGTTTGTAGCGAGTCATAGAAGTGCAATAAGCGGTGACAAGTTACGAGCCCCGGATATTGCGAACAAACGAGGTAGTGGGTAACGTGAGGGGGAGAAAATACGGAACGTAACGGCGAGCGGGCTTTGAAATGAGTAATTTCATTTATTGTTCTAGGAAATATCGACGACATGCGATTTAACAAGCAATAAAATAATCATACGTCGTCTAAAGACTCACATTGATAATTTACATATTTTATCAAAAAACCAATATTCACAACAGGGATAAGTGATTCCCTGTATTGTTGGATCTTTCAAAGGCCTTTGATTGTAGCTCTTAACATATTATTTACACGTCTTGAAAAAACCGGAATCAACTCAAATGCTTTGGAATGGCCCCAATAGTACTTATTCGGAGGAGAACACGTCAGTTCAGTTCATTTCATTATCGATGTATGCATTAAAATATGCATTATCAAAGTTATAAAATTACGCTGCAGTTCAGTTCAGTTTTTTTTCGTATTTGTTTTTCCATGGCAAAGACGCATATTTTATAAAATTTTAAATTTGGAATATTTTAGTACGAAAGCGTACTATACAGGTGAGTTTTTAATTAGTAACATCTTTGAAGTGAGTGAATCACTACGAGCAAATAAACAACTTTTAATTTTAAGAAATAGAAAGAAATCATTTTTTCAAAATTTATTTTAAGTTTTTTTTGTAAATTTGAAAAAAATACTGATAAATAAAAATTTTGACAAGCGTTGAGCGCGCTGCGCCATCTAGCAATAGGTAAAATATCGTGAAAAACAATATTCCCGTTTTTTTTCCTACCGCTAGATGGCGCAAAGCGCCAACTCTTTTCAAACATTTTTTTTTCAAAACATTAATTAATGGAAATTTTCAAAAAAAAAAACAAAAAAAATGTGTTTTAATTTTTTTTCAAAACTCGCTCATTTGCTCGTAATGATTTACCCACATTAGTCATGTCACTAATTAAAAACTGACTTTGTATATAATATCTAAATAGTAATTAATTCATTGCACATTCTTCAAACAATTCATTCGCTTATGGAATAATAACATCGGATTAGAAGATACTCCCTCAGTTTATCTTTCAAAATTTCTGATTTTGATTTCGCGAAATTTGATTTCGCTTGATTTTGCGATTCGATTTCGCCTAATATCAATACTTGGGCTTATTTTAAATAAATGACCTTATCACAAATACATATTACCCCGATTTCGTCAATGCGCGACTCGCCGAGTGTAGAGAATTGCCGTATGAATTTCCGTATGAATGAGAATTGCCTATTGTACATTTGTGAGTCTATTCCAGATTACGCGGCAGGATGACAGGTGAAGCTTCTCTCATACTTTGTCTTAGAGTGACGAGGGAACATAGATAAATGGGTGCAGGTTTTCGCAGCATAATTTGGAGTAGAGGTATACGAGTGAGGTACTCTGCGTAATTTTCGTGACATACATGTCAAAATGAACATCACGTCTTCTTTTTATACGACTGGCCTACAAAAAAAAAGAAGTGTTTTGCTTTCAGGAGTTTATCTATGTATGTTTTCGTTTCTTTATTCCACCATAACTTCTAAACGCTCAAATTGATATACAAGTATGTGATATTGTTAGAATCGCTATTTCATCCCGAGTGTCATAGATTATTTATTTATTTATTTATTTAGGTACATAGGATTAGGTATACAGTTCATTCATAGGTCATGTAATCTTATAATAATTATATAAATTATTTAATAATTAATATAGGGAGGTTTAACACATCTTACATGACCTTTACTGCCAATAGCACATCTAACTAGGCGATAATTTGGCCCGTCTCTAGATGTGCATATTTTTATGCAATTTTAAGAAATGAAGTGTTTTTTTAAAATAAATTATTTGGACCCACCACCTGTATATATACATAAATATACCAATTTTATAAAAAATATAGCTATGTAATAAATATATACATTTATAGTTGTAATTTAATAAAATTTAATTAAGAAAAATAGATAAGTGATACTAAATAAATTGTCGTGCGTTGCAAAGAAGTTGATCAGATTTTACATATCCCTTGTTAAGTAGCCATCTATTAAGGTTTGCTTTAAATATTTTTATGTTAGGATAATTTTTCATGTCTTCACTAAGGGAATTATATAATTTTGGGGCTATGTAGAATATATGTCTCTGGGCAAATGTTGTCCTGACTGACGGAATTATATAATTGATACTCGCGGACATTCTTGTGTTCAGATTGTTTTGAGTTCGGGCGTGGTCATCTCTAGATTTGTAGAATGCAAGAAGCGCTTGCTTAATGAATAACTGTTTAGCTGATAGCACATGGGATTGGGAAAATAACAAGGCAGATGGATGACGCCGGTTTTTCCTGTGAATTACTCTCAATAATAATTTCTGCGCTTTTGTCAATCTATCCAGATTATCATTAGTAGTAGCGCCCCATGCCGCGACTCCGTAGGACAAAATACTCTGACACAAGGCCATGTATACCATTCTTATGGTTGTTTTGGACAGAATGTTGCGCAGCCGAAGAAATACATAAACCAGCTTTCTAATTCTCGAACTCAAATTTGCAATCTGATTTTCCCAACATAGCTTCTCATCTACCGTTATGCCTAAGTAGGAGACTGTTGCAGATTTGCTTAATTTAATAATTACCTAACTTAACTATCAAAATATCAACTAAAAGTCCGATTCTCTGTCGATAAACATATAAACCATATTTTTTTATAAAAACCGTAATAAAAATAATTATAAATACAGTAGTTTACTTTTTGTAACGGCAGTCGTGTTTGTTGTTCCTTTTAATATATTTCCTTGTTACAAGCTTTATATTAAGGCGACATGATACCTGGGAACGACCATATCTGAGGAATTTTAGTTTTATGAGTTTTTTGACAAATATAAGCAATAATAAAAGAAAGTTTATAAGTGAATCCCTTGATAAAGAACCAATTTAAAATTTGGACTCGAAAAAGGTGCACATTGCCTTGGACATTAAGGCTTTAAACTGACTTCAAAAACTTTCAGGCGCGTTTACTCCTACAATGTAAGCGGTGAGTGTGTTTTATTATAATTTCATAATATTGACTGGTTAAGCCTCTAGGGCAGCACTTAGCTATATCTTTTTATTTTGGGCCCTAAATTAATTACAATTATTTCAAACGTGAGAGCGCTCTGAGAGTTACGCTAATTATGCTTTGCCATTAACGCCTTTATACCACTACTGCGCAAAGATAGTTATTCTGTGCTAGCGCTGCGATTGACCGTTTAGTATGCGTCTGGATCCCGGCGCTAGCGGACGTGGAATCTGCGCTTGACGCTTCGTCAACGCTGGATTTTTATTGGTCAAACCCTACGAAATTGACTCCGCCTATTTTTTCGCGTGTCCGCCTATTTCGGATATTTTTCTGAGGTCTCATGTCCCCTTAACTTATAACGTTCGTATGTAAGTTGTTCGTTTCAAAATTTGCAAATCATTTTTTAACCACTTGCTGGCATCCGATCTAGCTGCAATTTGGCATAATACAATGCAATATTATGGTACCATCGAGATAATTTGATGATGGAGACGGGATGGAGACTGGAACTCCCTGATGGCAAAGTCGAATTAGGACTAGTGTGTTTTGTTATCATGAATACTTTCTATTACACATGATGGCGAGAGTCTGAAGATGGAGTCGGAAGATTGCCACCGGAACTCCCTGATGAAAAGTGCTAAGATAGTCGAGTTTGGGCGCGTTTGTTTTGTTGTAATGAGCACTTTCCATTACATATGATGACGAGGATCTGAAGATGGAGCCGGGATATTTAGTATGGCAGCTCCAGATAGATATGGCGTAACGTGATTCCGTGGCGGAATTATACAATAATATCTCGCGCAGGCGTTCTGCACTCCCTGCATACGTCTCTGCTTAACGGTTCCGTGCTGCTTGGACTTGATAACCTGTTTGTCATTTTGGGTTAGCTCAATTCACGGTTCGACCTATATTCGGTAGCTTCTTTGAAGAGGGGCGAACCTGGAAAGGACTTTGTGGGATTTAATCAGTGGGAAGGCTTTGGGCGACCCTGGGCGGTTTCCGCATCATACAGTGGGTTTAGGGAACAGCCATGTTTACGCGAGTAAGTAGCCAATCGATCGTGATCAGCGTTGATTTTAGTTGCGGTTACGTTCGGCTCACAAGGTTCTGTCGCAATCGATACCTGCATATCATCTGCGTCGAGGTTGACGATACATCCGAGGTGTAGAGAGCGTTAAATACTGGGCCTTATAATCGACCATTGAGGTTCGTAACTCATAACTTTCTGATCATTGTAAGTAACATCTTGATCTAGTTCGAGTACAGCAAATACATACGCCGAACTTACATTACAAAACTTATTTCATGCAAGTTGAAATTAATTTTATTAAACAAATTTCAATACAAATGGAACTGCAAATTAGTGTTGTGAAACATTCAGTATCGCAGCAGCCATGGTACCGGCGGTATCAATGTTTGTTTTGCAATACACAGGGCATACACACACACATAACAAAAAAAATGTGCGTGGTAGCTCCGACGCGCGACTCGCGATTACTCTAAATGCTATTTTTATTGAATAAACAATAGGCAAAGAGGGTAAATAAACGCCTAATTATATTGAAAGCATGTATATACTCTTTGTCATACAAAATTGCTTGCTTGCTTGATTGATTGGTTGATTGATTAATTGATTGATCTATCGATCGATTGATTGATGATAGATTCATTGATTGATTGATTGAACGTATATTACTATGTTAATGAAAGTTATTAATTTTAAAAAAATATGCTTATATGGCGCTAACATTAAATCATTTATAGAAACATAATGCTTTTTGGTAGCGCTAGATATTACTACCCATCAAATGGTCGTACCGAGGGCTTTAATTGAAATCGATTCTTAAGAAGTAAACTCCAATAAACTTCAATAAAATACTACTCTCGTTCAACTATCTATATATTTTTTTTAAAGTCCATATGAGACAAACTTGGAATTTTAGAAACGTACAGTTCATTAGTTGCCATACTTTTAGTATCAGGCTTTTTTGCCTCTAGTGCCTAATTATTATAAGTGTTAAGTAGTGTTCGTATTTTGATTATATCGTATTTTATACTTTCCAACTTCATTGCTTCCATAATTTATGCGCTCCTCTGGCGTTTCTATTTGTATATTCACGGTGTTTTGGAGCCCAGAGACCCACTTTTCGCTGATACTCCTTGACGAATCGAATATTTTTATCAGCCTTCCAGCGCTGGCTAGCTAATTTCGATGATAACACATCTACACGATAAAAAAAACGCACGTCCGCTCAGCCCGGGAGCTTTTGCGAAACTAGTTTAAATGTCGCATTTACACGGTGAATTTAGTTGCATGCCACTAATTTGACAGAAAATTTTCTCTTGACGTTAAATTAATAATTAAATTGATGCCGTGAAAACAGTACATACACAAGTAAATATATTAAAAGGAATAAAAACACGACTTCCGTTACAAAAAGTGAACTACATACTATGTATATAATTACTTTTTTTACATTTTTTTTTTAATATTTGTGGTTTATGTAATTATTCATATGGATACATATATATTTTCGGAATATACTCAATCAGACCTTTCATTTGACACTAAACAAGATATATTTATGTTAATTTATTGACATTTGGACATTTAGACAACTACTTACTTATCATTTGGACAGGTAATGTACTGTGTGACACTCGGGATGGATATAAGGCTTCTAAAAATACCACACACTTTTAAATCGGTTCATGTTATGGTGGAACAAAGAAACGGAAAACATATAACAAAGGTGAACCTTGAACATATTACACTCCTTTTTTTTTAACTAGTTTAAATGTCGCATTTACGCGGTGAAATTAATTACATGCCACTAGTTTGACAGAAAATTTTCTCTTGGTGTGAAATTGAAAAGGCTATGAAATGCATAATGAAAAGACATGCTTACGCGTGAAACTGTTAATGAATCTAGCGTCATGAATTTTACGCCACTAATTTCGTAACGTAAGTTCGGCTTTAACGTTTTTACCACGTGAAATTGTAAATTTCACTCACTGAAAACAATCATTATGATCCCGTACGTCCAAACACCTGCGGCTATCACAGATGACGAATTGCCGCGCGTTTATGACGGTCATAAAATGTTTGAAACATCCACGCTGGTGGATTTATGAATATCTCGTGCCGTTGGGGTAGAAAGCACAAAAGAGACAGAAGGGAGTATAAATCAAATCGCGCCGACATAGCGGGATTGTTTCTAATGGAGGATAAACGTCCGAGGGGAAAATGCGAAAAAATATTGTTGCCGAATGTGGCCTCTAGCTGTCTGCTGTAAATAAGTAAATTTACGGCTCGGTAGGTGAGTGTATTTTTACCAAAATCGCCGAAATTGCTCTTTTTACACGACTGCCCAAACGGAGTGTTATGTGTTCAGGATTCATCTATGTATGTTTTCCGTTTCTTTATTCCATCATAACTTCTAAACACTTGAACAGATTTAGAAGTGTGTCATATTGTTAGAATCGTTTTGTCCTCCCGTGTGTAAAAGGGTACGTGCCGCGACCCCTTGCTCTCATATAAGGAGAAAGCAGCGTCTTTAATATTAATCGCCGTGTTAAGGGGCAATCATATTATCGGACGCGTCCGCAAGCCGCGGCTTATGGACGCGACTGAACTTAGTGCACAGTCGTTTGGGACGCGGCTTGCCAGATCTCTATCGGACGCCCGAAGCCTCAAGGTGGCGTCCGCGGCTGACGACCGATAATGTGCACGGCTCAATAGAAATTCATTACACAGATAACCTTTCAGTCGCGCCCATAAGCCGCGGCTTACGGACGCGTCCGATAATATGATTGCCCCTTTACGCTCTGCGTATTGACATCCATCAGTTGACAGTTTAGTTTTCTTCGTTCTTCCTCTTCGCGGTTGTCAGGAATAGATCCGGTAGACTAGTAACGAAAAGAAACATCTAGAACATTATTTTGGCAAAATAAATTATACAAAGTGTTTAATTATTACACTCCACAAAATATTACCGATTTTTATATACCCGGTTTCGGTTCTTACGATTTTTTTCCAATTAAATATTTTGGAAAATTATAAATCTACGCAGTTGTACTCGGAAAAAATGCGGTATGTATTAATGATGAAACCCTGATTCTAAACGCTTGAACCGATTCAGAAGTGTGTCATATTGTAAGAATCGTTATGTCATCCCAAATTTCACAGGGTACCTAAACTGTCCAAATGTTAAAAAAATACTTGTCTAAATATCCAAATATCAATAAATTAACATAAATATATCATGTATGAAAGTGAAAATAGGTATATGTCCAATGAAATGTCTGATTGAGTACATTCCAGAAATATGCATCTATCTACATGGATAAATACATAAACCACATATATTTTTTTTAAAAACCGTACCAAAAATAATTATAATTACAACAGTTTACTTTCTGTAGCAGCAGTCGTGTTTTTTATTGTTATTTTTAATATTTTAATATATTTACTTGCTTACACGACTGCCCAACATAAAAGGAATGTAATGTGTTCTGGTTTCATCTATGTGTGTTTTCCGTTTCTTTAGTCCACTATAACTTCTAAAACGTTTGAACCGATTTAAAGGTATGTAGTATTGTTGTTTGTAACTTTATGTCATAGTCAAGTAAATAGTTGTCTAAAGGTCCTGTCAAAATAAACTGTCAAAATATCAAGTAAATAGTTGTCTAAAGGTCCGAATCTCCAAATGTCACTTAATTAACTGTCACGGATGTGTCGTGGTCAGATTAGATCCTATGGGTGAAGACCTCGGGCGCAACTGGGTGGCTTGCGCGTCATGCGGCGTTAGCCAATCAATTGTGCATTCCGGCGAATAACCGCGGTGGTAGAGAAAGGGATTTGGAAGCGGTCTGATACGTTTCCAATGTAGCGGGGGTTGCTGTTGACCTGATATCACCTACCTTGAAACAATCTGTTGGACACCCGACCCCGTGTGATATTCGCGGGCAAAGAGCGTCTGGATCAGCGTTAAATATGATCTGAATTACCGCTATCAGGTAGAGGCCGTGTAAGCGACTTCGAACCCGTGACCAGACTGGATGGGGGACGGAGAAATCCAGTTAAACCTGCTAGTGAGGTTGCGAGGCTGCTTGCTGGGTTCACTTCCCAGTACCACGCGGTAAGGTGTTAGACTCTCACGGGCGTGTTGGCAGAGCTAGACGGTGGACTGCCTTTTACCCCCTAAGTGTCTGCGTTCACCCCACGGTTGAATGAACAATTATATATATCGTTATACCTTTCTGGGGTGACAGGTTCGGCCGTAGAGGAGGACACTCCCAACTGCTACAGATTACGTGACACTATCCCTGAACTGTGCATTCTTACACAGTCATCGGTTTTTTTTAATACATACAGCCCACTGTTGCTGTTGTTGTTATTTTTTTAAATACTTACAGCACAGATCACATCAAACACATAAAGCAAAACTGTCTCTTATTTTTATGTGTTGTGATAACTATTTTGAGATACCTCGCCTTCCATTGCATTTGCTAATTTATTCGATAAAAATATATTTTTATATATATACAGGGTGCGGCAGTGAGGACGGACGGTTTTAAAAAAATCATAAAATAGTTAATTTTTACTCAAAAACATATTTATTGATGGAATCAGGTTCACAAGGAAATAGCATTTGAGACAGTCAAGTGTGGAAAATCACATCAGGCATGTGGTGGCCGAAATCGTTGATGCAGTGCTGGAGGCGTTCCAACATCGCTCTTTCAACTTGGGCGACTTCCACGCGAATTGCGTCCTTCAATTCGTCCAGAGTTCGGGGCTTGTTATCGTATACTTTAGCCTTGAGGTGTCCCCATTAGAAAAAATCATTCCACGGAATTCGCGTGGAAGTCGCCCAAGTTGAAAGAGCGATGTTGGAGAGAGTCTACGCAAATTTCCAAGAACGCCTCCAGCACTGCATCAACGATTTCGGCCACCACATGCCTGATGTGATTTTCCACCCTTGACTGTCTCAAATGCTATTTCCTTGCGAACCTGATTCCATCAATAAATATGTTTTTGAGTAAAAACTAACTATTTTATGATTTTTTTAAAACCGTCCGTCCTCACTGCCGCACCCTGTATATGTTATTTCTTCAATGCCAAAATATAACAAAAATACTTTTTTTTTAATAACCCACTGTACATTATATCAGTCAAAAAATAATACCGTAGCTTACTGTTAACGATGAAAATCATATCCAGTGATTTCAAAATGCCTGCCCGCCAAATTATCACATGTCACACCGTTTCATGTCTCTCCCTTCCACTACAAGTTCTCCTTTTTGAAAATGTCTAATCGCTGGGAACTCCACTTCGTGAAATCCACATACAAAATTGTGTGATGTAAAGTGTCAAAGTACTTGTCTTCCGAATCGTCCCATCGCAGTTGTCATCTGGCTATTATCCGGAAGCACAAGACTTCTTATTCAAACCCTGCCCATACAATTGTGTGGGTGATGATTTTTTCACTATTCAAATCTTCAAAACTGGGTTTTAAATTAATAAAAATATCCTTTTAGGCATAATATTTAGGTCGCTTATTTTTGTATTTGTCAATATGGAATGTCTGAATGGAATGGGCGAGTCTTAAGGGATTTTTGGATTCGTGGCGGGAGAACAACTACACATTAAAACTTGTCGTTCAAAATAATAGCTTCAAGAACATTGCCCATTATTTTATATAACAAATCGCGTACCATTGCATAAAAGAGGGGCATTTAAATTCCGAAGCGAAATGATTGGAGAAGTTATGTGGGGACATTCCCGGTAAATCCAGTGAAAGGGAGACACTAGGAAGGTAAACCAGAGGGTCACCTCGCTCCCTGGCTATCAGTTTTGGCAGGATGTCTCTATCTGGAATTAACCTTCAGGATACCTCCGTCCTTCCGACTGGTTACGGGACCGAAGTCGCTTGCGCGGACTCTACCTGTTGTATTTCAGCGGTAATTCAATAAGAATTTATCGCGGACCTGGGCGTTCTTTGCCCGTTAACCACTCGGGATCGGGTGGCCGATAGGTTGTTTCAAAAGTGGCATGACAACAGGTCAATATCCACCCCCGCTGCTTAGGAGACAGTATATTTTCATAGCCTCCACAATCCTTCAGTAATTAGTTAGAATGGACAACCGATTGGTTGATGCCGCACGGTGCGCAAACCGTCAGTAGCGCCAGACTGCCTTCCCCAGGAAAAACCACTCCACCAGCCGTGAGGCCTGGGATGCGTGAGTACTTTCCGGTGTAGTTCCTCGCTCGTAGAAGCTACTGAACGCTGGACAGACCCGAAAACACAGTGGATGTCGGGCTATGGGTGTCGGGCCCAAGCTGCACGAAACCATACGCTACCAACTGCCATACAACAACTTGGGTTGTATATAACCTACTTACTTGACACTAAACTCAAATGGGGGCGTCTTGAAAATCAATACAATTACTGAGAACGTCCCTCATTGATTTTTTTCTTGGACTTTTATATATGAGTACATACCATCAAATAAATACCGGATATTGCCCATTTAAAAAGTCAACATATAAGTTTTGCAAAACAATTCCGTAAGTTGGTAGCGATGTATTTAATATGCGCGTAGATTTTTGGCGCGATCTGTCAACCAGCTTATTTGCAGCTGTTAGTTAGGTTAGGTGCTCTGCTATTTTCTACAAATAGGTCGGCGTAAACAGGTCACTAATAATATGCTTAAACGAGGCAATTCGGACCATATAATCCTGAAACGCATTGTAACAAGTAAACGAATAACATTTTATGAGATTGAGATACAAACCAGACACAAGCTTCATAATGGCGATTCGATAGCGAGCCTCATCCTAAAAAATCGGCCGTGTTACCCCAAAACTTTTCCGGCAAGCAGCCCCCCCCCCCCCCGCGCCAAACCCCTTACCCCCCCCCCCCCCCCCCTCCCGCGCAATCCCCTGCCAGCGCCAACCTGGCAGTCGCTTGACACAATAAGCAAATATGATAGCAAAAGTAGCGGCCGGCGTGCGGTCGAGATTCGCCGTGCTGCCTGCAGCAGAGAGCTGCCCGACCCACGCCGCTTCGTATAGTAGGTTTTGCACAGTGTTGCGCAACAATGAACAGGGGATGACTTTTAATTAATCGGCATCCTTGAAGTGGGTGAATCTGTACAAGCACATAAGCAAATTTTGATAAACATTTTGTGAAATTAAAAAAAAACTGAAAAAAATTAATAATTGTTTATATAAAAATTTTAAAGTTTTATTTTTATTAAAAGTACTATAAAAAGCGATTTTTATACTTATTACTACTACTTTTATAGTAATTACATGTACTACGCCGTTTTCTACGCCCTCGTTTGCGTAATAATAGCAGAAGAAACAGTCGCGTTGCGGTCGAAACCGACTGCTTGGAGCAGTCGTGTTGCGGTCGAACTCGACTGCTCGGAGCAGTCGTGTTGCGGTCAAACCCGACTGCTTGGAGCAGTCGTGTTGCGGTCGAACCAGACTGCTTGGAGCAGTCGTGTTGCGGTCGAAACCGTCTGCTTGGAGCAGTCGTGTTGCAGTCGAAGCCGACCGCAACACGACTGCTCTCGAGCAGTTCACCACGACTGCTTGAAGCTGTTCGTCTATGGAGGCCCTAGTCGAATATTTCGAGATTGAAATATCACTGGTGCGCCCCCTCCCCTGGTGGACCGATTTCAACCACAACTCTTGCCATGGCCAAATGATGCCTGAATGCCTGAATGGCAAGGGAAAGGTACATGTATCTACATGGATAAATATTTCAATTTTTATCCACAAATTCCAAAATTTAACCCACAAATATTTAATAAAAGAATCAATAGTTCAATCAAATACAATACTTCACTTTCTGTAAAAGCAGTCGTGTTTTTATTATTTTTAATAGATTTACTTATTATAAATATTTATTCATGACAAACGCAGTAAATATATAGAGACGAATTAAATTATACAGCATTCGCTTCCAAAATAGGTGACCTAATCAACTAACCACCTGTGTTCAAATATTCAAATGACCCTAGCTAAGTTAAAAGTGACAAGGGTTGACTGAAGGGTTGAATGACGTCGCGGTTATCTCACGACTTCCGCCCAAACCCAGCCAGCTCTCTCGTCAGTTCGACAACAATAGAATAAACTATATATATCAAAGACTGGCAGTTGTTTTTATCGCTGCTGACTCTGCTTTTACTTACCCGGCATTATTAGGGGGAAGAAGTGGGAATGGGGAGGGGGATAGGTGGTTAGAGGGAAGAAATGGGGGTGGGAGAGAGGGGAAGGATGAAGGGGAGCGGGGTTAGGGAGAGTTGGGGAGAGGAAGTGGGAGGGTGGAAAGGGTGTTAGGGGGAGCTTGGGAAGAGCAAGGGGGAGGGGGTTAACGAAGGTTTGGGGCGGTTGAGGGGATTTAAGGAGGCAGTAGGGGGAAGGGAAGGTGGAGTGGGGGGCGGGAGGGGGAGGGTACGTGGAGGGGGAGGAGGAGGGATTGGGGGGGAAGGTTTGGGTTGATGAAGGAGGGGGAAGGGCGAGGAAAGGGGGGGTGTAGGGGGAGGATGGAGGGGAGTAGGGAGGGAGGAGTGAGGGTTTAAAGGGAAGTGGGGTGCAATTTGGGGGTGTTTAATGGGTTTAGCGCGCGAGGGGGGATTGCTGCTTGCCGGCAAAATCCTGGGGCTACACAACCGATTTTGTAAAAATTATGTACCAAAGATGACATGTTCACTTTTGATGTACTGTAACTTATTCGGTACTATCCACATTTTTTTTTAATTAATTCAATTTTACCCGTTTAAAAAATATTCTTCGAGCTCTCTCAACACTTATTCACTTAGTGCGTTTTATAAATGTGCTTTTCATCATCTACTAACATTGTTAGATATTCTGAGTGCTGTCAAAAACTGATTGATGCTTACCCGGGGGATTTGCACAGTAATCTCTCAACTGAACTTCGGCGATTTAATTTATATTTGCGCTACAAGTTCGGTGCAACAGAAAACGTAGAAACAAGATTCAGTCAGTGACCAGACGTCCCGCACCCAGCGGGACTGTCCCGCTTTTGAAGAGGGTGTCCCGCTGTCCCTTAAACCACATGAAACGCCTTGTCTTCCTTATAAGTATGAAAATAATAGTTTAGGAAATACTTAGTTTCCTATTAATACTTATTCGTAATTTGTATAATAAACATCGACAACACATTCATTGTTCTTGATTCCATTTACCCTAAAACTCCTAAAGATTTTAAAAACGAAATAATAGTTTATTCATCGAAAATCAATAAATAATAAGAACGGGAACTATCACTGCCACCTCCTCCTCCTCTAAGGTAAGCATTTCTCATCGTGTTTAAAAAGCAAATAATAATTATGTAATGATAACGTCCGCTACATCTATAGCGATTAGATATGTAAAAAATACACTACTTCTAGCCTGGCTTCTCCTTCCAAAAAGTCAATGTCATCTTTTTTTTACCCTTAGTTACGGTAACTCTAACGACAATTATGAGACCTCAGAAAAATATCCGAAATAGGCGGACACGCGAAAAATTAGGCGGAGTCAAATTATTAGGGTTTGACCAATAAAAATCCAGCGTTGACGAAGCGTCAAGCGCAGATTCCAAGTCCGATAGCGCCGGGAACCAGACGCATACTAAACGGTCGATCGCAGCGCTGGCACAGAATAACTATCTTTGCGCAGTGGTGGTATAAAGTATTTAACGTAACTGTCAGAGCGCTCTCACGTTTTAATTATTTGTAATCAATTTAGGGCCTAAATAAAAAATATGGCCAAGTGCTGCCCTAGACAATTAACCAGTCAATAAATTGAAATTATAATAAAACACACTCACCGCTTACATTGTAGGAGTAAACGCGCCTGAAAGTTTTCGAATTCAGTTTAAAGCCTTAATGTACAAGGCAATGTGAACCTTTTTAGAGTCCAAATTTTAAATTGGTTCCTTATCGAGGGATTCACTTTTTTTTATTGATGCTTATATTTTTCAAAAACTCATAAAACTAAAATTCCTCAGGTATGGTCGTTCCCAGGTATCATGTCACCTTAAAGGCTCTATATAACATCACGTGGCAGTACTTAGGATAAAAAATAAGATTAGGAAACTAATAGAATAGAGAAAATATTTTTTCCTATTCTAATGGTTTCAAACGAAATAATCAAAAATATTCATTAAAATTAAAAAATAATAAAAAGTAAAACAAAAACCAAAAACAATAATTATTTTAAAATATTAAAATAATAATTAAATAATCAAAGTAGTCGATAATAATTATAAAATAAATCCAAATATAAAATATTACGTAATAAAATTATAAATCTGAATTCACTCTTCTGTGTGAGAGTGTGTACACTATGTGTATATTGTATATGTAAATGTGTTGTTATTTTTTAAATGTCATGAGGATACATTCAGTTTACTTTCTTCCTTTACTAATTAACCACTGAATGAGGCATTTTTTATGAACCACCTGTGTCAATCCTGCAATATCGAAATGTTTTCCTAAAATATTCATTAATCTCGGAGCAAGGTATGATAATGGTGTTGTCCAAACGATATATGTAGATCTCCTGGGCACTATATATTGTGGTACCTTCGCCGATCTTGTGTTCTTAACAGGGTACAATGTCTTCCCTTACTTAGGTATGTAACTGGCAAGTGAAAGCAAAAGTAACGTTCAAAAAACAATAACAATGCTATTGAATTACTATAATTTCATCTGTGGCGTATACGGGGACTACCCCCCCCCCCCCTTCCCCCCTCCTCCTTCCCCGTCTAAACCCCTGTATATTTCTTGGTTGACTCAGCACGGTGCGTAAACCGTCCAGGGGCGCCCGAAGGTTGACTCCTAGGAAAAGTGGCCCGCAGGCCAGCGTCTACCCTAGCATTCCCTTCTGCGTGGAAGCCGCCGGATGGGTGTTGACCCGTGCGTTTGACCGACCTTATACAACTGGTCTTAGTGGCCTAACTGCAACAGGGCCCATTAGCTCCCAAACTAATTGACCCTGTTGCTACTACACCTACAGTTCATACAGCTTACAGTATTACCTACAAGCATTGATTGATACGCTATACTCGTGTAATCAATGCTGCAACGCAAAAAAAAATCCCCAAGCTTCGCTCATAACTCTGTTATTATCATATTTTCAATGCCAATTTATGCATATGTTGACCCCGAGCTTGTAAAACTCACCCCCCTAATTAATGGCGGATCCCCTCAATTAAAATCCACTTTTAACGAGTTGGTGAAGTATCAGTAGAATTTGAATACGTTAACTTTGGCGTTTAATAACGCTACCATTCGCCCCCAAATCGGCGACCCTAAACAGAAATTCAAGTTAAGGGCTTGTTTTCGTTGTTAATCACCAAACTTTTCACTATCACCGAAAGTAGTTTAATTATAAAAGGGCGGTGGGTTTGTGTATTATTTTGGTCGAAGGGGATACGGTGCGTAAAATTCCACTGAAACTTACAATCGATATTATTTTGTCATCTATTTAATTCAAAATTAAATGTAATTAGTCCAGGCAACGAAGACCAAACAAGGCCAAATAGCTGAAATAATTCATGTAGAAGCCAATGTCCTTAATAACATACCAAAAGTACTGAGGGTGGGGATGAAGTTTTCGGTGGGGGGGTTCGCTAAAGTTTCCTTTTTTAAGTTTTTAAGCTATTGCATAGCTTTTATCGCGGGCCTAGGGCCAGCGCGGCGACCGAATGAAGAAATTTGTTAACGAAAATTAATGATTTTAAACTGATAATTACGTCTAAAGGAGTACTGCTTACGACTCGAAAAAAATATATGTTAAACAAGAACATTTTCCTAATATTCTTAGCTTTGAATATTTTACATTTTGTTTATATTACATAGTGTAATTAATTTGTGAAATTAGGTCTAACCGAACACAAAAACTTCTACTACGCAAATACTATCTGGCGTATTATTATGAAACCTGCACCATTTTAAAGATAATTTAATTATCATAAATAGGATAGAAAACGAATTTACCGCGTGAAAATTTGTAGGACCCGACGTTTCGGTGACGTTGCAGCCGCCGTTGTCTAGGGTAAACAGTTTACCCTAGACAACGGCGGCTGCAACGTCACCGAAACGTCGGGTGATACAAATTTCACGCGGTAAATTCGTTTTCTATCCTATTTATAATGTCAAACAACCGCGATAGTCTTCGAATTTAATTATCTATCTTTTTATCTACGATTTTTTTCGAATAATTCGTTTTTTTCGCTTTATCGAATAAAAAATTCGTGCGCGGCGCTCTGTCGGAAGACGTTTAAATTATTCCGAAGCCGCAGATGAATCGGAATAATTTCAACGTTTTCAGATAGAGCGCAGTTATCTGATATCAGAAAAAATCAAAAAAATAAAATTAATAAATAATTATAATTGCATAAGTTGTTAAAAATGCTATGCAATAGCTTTACCGCGGCAGTCCCCGAGTGCCACACGTAATTTTTTTTTTATTAATAACTCGAAAACTACGGCCTCTAGCGAAAAATGTCCGTCCACAAAATAGATCTACATAAAAATCTCTACAAAAAAGGTTAGGTTGTGTCCACTTTTTTGCTAGGATCAATGATTAAGAAGATATGG
Organism: Micropterix aruncella; assembly: GCA_944548615.1. NCBI lineage: Eukaryota > Metazoa > Arthropoda > Insecta > Lepidoptera > Micropterigidae > Micropterix > Micropterix aruncella. The sequence continues at coordinate 6,357,863 of OX155961.1, read as the reverse complement.
AGAGGGGATAATGGACATTTTTTTTTATGTGCTGTCAGCTTCGATGCGCGACTGGAGTTTACCCTCTAATCGATCGATCGATAGATCGATCCATTGATCGATTGATAGGTTGATGTGATTGAAGTTACCCTTTGTTATTTTTGTAATGATTATTTTGTCATCTATTTAATTCAAATGTAATGTTTGTTCGGGATTTTTCATCCGTTATAGAATATTTATTTATTTTATTTATTCCTTGTTTTACATTATTAAATTTCCTATAATATATTCTGCATAATTAAGTTAATTGTACATACAGATTGTAGATCCCTGGAATTTTATTAAAAAGCGCGGCTTCGATATGATATTATCACCTCACTAGGCAGAGCCTGTATCGAGGTGATATTTATACAGTAACGGCCTCTAGTTTTATCATTGATTATATATGGCATTAGATTGCCTAACTCCATAGCGCGATTTGGCAATATTTCTTCACCGGCGACCTGCAGGTGGCGCTGATAGCATTGACGGCCATACTAATTGCAATCTACTTAGCTATCTATAATAACATTGATAATGAATGTCTTTTTAGAAAAAAAACTGAATATAAACCCCCAATAATTTAACCAATGATAACAATATTAATATTCACTTATTAGTGACATATATCGCATTTTTATAAAGGATGATACAGGGAGATAAAATGCTATTTATTTGTCAATCTGAACATTAAAGTGCGTAATAATTATGTATTGAAACCTGTATACCTTCTGCCTAATTATTCAACATTTTACTGACTATTTTAATTATTGTGTTGAGTGGCTTTTAGTAGGTAGCCATTAGAATTATTAACTATTTTAATTATTAAGCCTTTTTTTGTTTTGTAATGAGATTTTACAATGAATAACTTTTAGTAGGTTTCTTAGATACTGACAACTTTGCATAACAACTTAAATCTTGACAACTAAATTATTGATAACTTTGCATAGATACTGACAACTTTGCATGACAACTTAAATCTTGACAACTAAATTCTTGACGATAAATTCTTGTTAAAGAAAGACTAGAGTAGTAATGAGACTTCCCAAGTAGCACAAATTGGCTATATAAAGGTCACAGAAACGTTATCGCTACATCTTTTAGTCACAAAAACTGATATATTATACTGTTTATATAACGTCTATACCACCGGATTAGGCGCATTTTATACGGCTTTTAGCTGAATAGTGGCTAAATAGCGGTCACAACAGCTACCTTTGGTGGTATAAGAAAGCTGAATAAGCGCTTATAAAGTACTTATAGCGCTTGCCGTTGCACCATTATATAGCCAGCGGCTGTAAAAGTTTCTACAATTAATACTTTATTACAACTTATAGTGGGTAATGCCTTGAAATTATATAGAATGGTAACAAAAGGAAGCTGCATAATTATTTGCCTCGCAAACATAGCATTCCTAATGGCAACTATTATATTGTATTTTATTGACTTTAAAATGATTGTATTGTAGTTTACACCAAATTCTCTTGTGGACATGAAAGCATGTAAAATTAAACGTACGGTTGTAGTCGAATACATGAATCATGTTGAAACTACAGAATACTGTTATTTCCGTATTAACCGAAAGAAAATCTTGATACATATAATCGAATAAGGGAGTTTCAACAAAATTCCTTGTAATTCAACAAAATTACGATTGAAACGTTATTTTGTATAAAACCGTAATAACAAAATAATAATGTGAGATCAATTCGATATTTTTCTCAATGTGCCTAGTACAAAAACTATCAGTTATTAAAAGTTGCCAGCTCTGAATCGACGTTTTCTTCGCATCTTCGCGACTACATCTTAACCTGCATTTACGCAGAGGTTAACTCGCAACACATTGGTCCTCTGATTTGTTACCGAAAACTAGGTTCTCTAGAAAAATCAATAGGAGCAAGCAATTAAAAACGACGTCATTTTAACAAGTTTTACCAAATAGACCAAATACTTTGACAAAATAGACCATACTATTCTTCGGAATAATTTAAAAGTGATAGAATTTGGAGGATCATTTTTAAAACTAGGTCCTCGACTCTTATGTTAGAAAATGACAAAAAACACAAATTGTCGTTATAAACAGCCATGGATCGAACTTGGATCGAACGCTATATGGTGACTTCAGGTTTACCGCAAATGTCCAATTTTTCTCCACTTTTCCTAATGATATGCCATCATCGACGAAAAGACTTGAGATGGCAGCATATAAAATCTGCTTGAAAAATCAGTTAGTCAAACATGCCCTTTACAAACTGGACGACTTTTATGATATTGCGTCCACAATTGCTTGACTATAAATAACCATATTATGACTATACTTTCGAACTAAGTTGTAGATTTTATTGACATTGTTTTTAATTACGCATGTTTCAGAATTTTTCTTTTTATGGTATTGATTATTATTTGTTTGATTATTGATTATTTTGTAAATTTGACTATTTTTAAGTAATCACCTCTGATTACAATTATTTTTTTTCTTTTAATTAATAAAAGCGGTTTTATCATCCGGTAAATTATGATTGTAAAATTTGACATGTTCCTTAGTATTGTGAAATGCTTTTATGGAATGAATAAATGATGATGATGATGATGATGATGATATCAATATTTAAAAGCTTTCAATTACCTGCTTCAGATAACCTAAACATTTAAGACAAAATAAGTTCTAAAAACGACGCTGCACACTTTCGAATATATAATGGCTTTCATAGCCTTTGACGGTTGCAAAGTCTCCTTTGTTTTTACTACTCCTTCTCCGTACATACAGCTCGACTGTGAAATCAGCTCCTCTGGTTATTTGCCAGCTGGGCATTCAACGCATAGCAAACTGAAATGTGCACTAACTGCCCAGTTCCGCCACCACTTCTGATTCCAACCGCCTCCGACTGCAGAATTACAGCCGTGATAGCAGTTCTCAGCGGCCCTGACAGAGTTAGCCCCTCTTCGTGAAGGCTACCAGATAGGAGTTGAACTGTGAGTTAAGCAAGCCCAACACCACCCAAGCTGCACGGAACCATTAGGAACCTTTAGGCAGCGCCGGCTCGAGGAAACTTGGCGCCCTAGGCAAAAGACTAGTATGGCGCCCATTTAAAAAAATCACAAAACATTAATTGTGTAATTTTTAATCAAATAATTAGAGCACAGATATGACTTGCCTACTTATATGTAATTATAATACAAACTTTAAAAAAAAAATACAACCGACTTCAAATAATTTTTGCACCTATTTTCCAGATATTTTGATTTTAAAACCAAACTACTGAACCAATTTTGATTAAATTTCTATGGTCCCAATCTAAAAGTATATTCTTTCAAATACAAAAAGAATTTTCCAAATCGCTTCATAAATGACGGAGATCTGAGGTAACAAACATTAAAAAAAAAAAAAAACATTCAACCGAATTGAGAACCTCCTCCTTTTGTTGAAGTCGGTTAAAAAGAGAATATATCCACTTTCTTTAGCTGTATGGAGTGAATTATAAGAATTTTTTAAAAGACTAATTAGAGATTAAATCAAGCAAGTTTTATTTTCCTTGCCTTTATTTTAACAAAAGTGGAAACGATCTCCTTTAAAACTATTGTTTAAGCTATTTCTTGTTCTATAGATAAAGTCGACAACCCCACAAGTCTTTCTTGGGTCATTGTGGAGCGCAGATACGTTTTAATTAGTTTTAATTTAGAAAAACTGCTCTCACCACTGGCCACAGACACGGGAAGTGTCATCAACACCCTTATTGCAGTTACTAAATTAGGTAAGATATCTAGTAACCCATTTTCACAAATATAATTTTAAAGTTCTTGTGGCGCAGTGTTATTTGGTACTCTTCTTGCAATAGCTTGTAATTCGCTGCATAACTCAGTTGCATCACATCCTTAGAGTCTCCATGACTAAGAAATTCGCGTGGTCGTGTCGCAGATATGCTCTGATACATACGCTACCAGATCGCCTCGCCGCGCCGCCCCCCAAAAAACGAGCGCCATTGCAATTGCCTAGTTTGCCTATATGGACGGGCCGGCCCTGCCTTTAGGAAGGAAGTGAGCAGAGGGGTACGTCTCGACGAACGCCTTTGGTTAGCGTTAAGCGCGGGTGAAGGTTGGCGACGTTTTCGGAAATTTGAATACCCGCGTCGGCCGAGTAGCGGACATCATCAGCCCTTACGACTCGTGACGTAGCTCGCCTTGATTTCTATTTTGTTAACACGCTTTTATTAGGTCGACCTGTATGTAACTATGTAATGGAATCTAAGGTAACTAATTTAGCCATCATCCAAGGATCGTAGCGTCATGAAAATTGGCAACACAATAATATGACAATACAAAGATGACAATACAATAATATGGTACTGTCGAACTGATCGGATGATGGAGTAGGAAGATATAAACTGGAACTTCATGATGGAACATCGTATCATAGCTGTGTTTGGACTTGTTAGAAGTCTTGGAATGAACTTTGACCACGATTAGGTTTCAAGGTCTGATGATGTGGTTTTGACGTGCATTTATAAAAGCGTGTTTTTAGTGTTTTTTTAACCCGAATATTACTACCGGCCTTTATAACACCCAATTAAATGAAGTCTACCTACCCACATTTTAAAAGTACTCTTTGCGCGACTACATTTATTATTTTGGGTTCAGTCTTCAAATGAATGATTACAGAACGGGTGTGTGCTCCTTGTGTTTTAAAATATCATTGTTTATGGACTTGTATTCCACTATAAAATTTATGGATAAAATTTTCGTCAACAATGACTTCAAAGACGTACGTTTTTAAAAACTTATTGCATGTTATTTATGGTTCTGTTCAGTTATTTCTTAGAATCAATTGTTGCTCTAACACACACAAATACATTTTTATGCTTTACTTTTATTTATGTGTCTGTATTCGATCTGAGAAATCAGTGACCTTTATAAAGGCCAGTAGTAAAATCCACTGCTTTGATGTTAACTTTCAGACTAAACAGGATATTTGATCTGTTGAGCCATAACTTCATGAAATATTCACCAATGGAAGAAACACGTAGCTTTGATGAAGCAATGATACCCTATTATGGTGGTTATTCCTGTAAACAGTTTATAAGACGCAAACCCATTCGTTGAGGATACAAATTCTGGGTTGGTGCTTCTAAATATGGCTATATAGATAAGTTTGAACCATACCAAGGAAAGTCTGCTAGTATTCCACCTGCTTATAATGAATTTGGTGTAGGTGGTAGTGAAGTTTTGCAATACGCTGATGCCCTTCAATCCAGATATCCAGGTGTGCCACTTCACTTATTTTTTTACAACTTTTTCTCTTCGATCCTACTAAACCATGAGCTTCGTAACAGGGGCCTGAAAGCCACAGCTACTATACTAGAAAATAGGTTATCGAAATGTCCTTTACCACCTAACAAAGAGTTTATAAAGACTGAAATAGGTTCCTTCGTACATAAATCCAGTCGACCAGAAGGAATTTTAGCTTGTAAATAAAACGATAACAGTGTAGTAACTGTTATATCAAATGTAGACAAAATTGAACCAATAAATAAGTCAAAAAGATTTTCTCAGCAGTTGAAGAGGTACGTGCAGATTGACCAGCCAGCAATTATAAAGAAATACAATGAGCACATGGGAGGAGTTGACCGATGAGATCAAAACATCGGTCTGAATCGCACTTCTATACGTGGCAAGAAGTGGTATTTTTCTCTTTTCTCCCATTGCTTGGATATGACTACACAATGCCTGGCTGATATACAAAGCTGATGGAGGAGAATGTGACCATCTTTCTTTTCGGCGGTCGAAAATATGGAAAAGGGGCCCTTGCCAGAAACCTGCCAGCTACCGTGAAACATCAAGATATGATAGATTGGATCACCCCATTGTTTACCAACCAGATCAACTACGGTATACGGTGTGTAATACAAAAGCAATTTTTTTTTGCCTAAAATGTAAAGTTTGCTTACCTACATCCAAAAATATGTTTTATGTCGTATCACACACACATTTCATTTATGTTTTTTTTATGTATTTCGTAATGTTATTTAAAACATTGATAAAAAAACAATGTATCCATAAATATACATATTCATTGAAAAAATAGAACATGGATTTTACTGAATAGTATTAGGACCTTGTAATAGACGTGGATTTTACTACCGGGCGTTATAAAGGCCACTACTTTTCAGGCTTTCTGAAATACTTAGATTTTTTTAATTATTTTTCCCCTGTTATTTTACACATAAAAGCAAAACATGCAAACAATTATCAATATTGGCAATGATAAATAGTTTCAGTAACATCCGGGTTAATGTTAATTTATTTTAAGACAAGCTACTTTCTGGTATACTGTGCAAACACAGTTTTTTAGGAGAAGTTTCTAAGATCGTGATCTGTCAAGAACGTGATTTCATAGCTGGGAGACGTCTTAGGAAGTATAACCACCGAAAACGGATCATAAAACCTTCAGCTCCATTGATTTTATCGAAAGAGTGCTATTTTAGTATATCGAAGCGGCAAAGACCCAGTCATAGACAATACATCCAAACTAATATTAATTATGCATACTCGATTGTAATTACACATAAGTTATAATAATATGAAATTATGAGTGAATAAATGGCGCCTTATGTAGATATCATTATTACATCAAGTTACAGTGTACTATATCCTATATAATCTAAATTTGGGTTAACCCTTAAAAAGCTAGCCATCGGAATGGAACTTACGACGGCATGTTTTTAACCCTCGTAAATTTATTTGTGTTAGTGAACGCATACTAATGTAACGGTGGCTTATTTAATGACAGCTACTTTTTCGCGTATAATTACATAATTGCGTAAATACAGAGATCGGCCGTCCAGAAGTTGTCGCAACGGAAAAACCACCGATCGGTAGTATTAGCATTCCAGCGGTTAATGGTAGGTGGTCCAGGCCCGAACTGGCCAGGTCCGGCTGGGAGCTAACGGGCCCATGATGGGTTGGCCACGAAGACCCATGTGTTCAGGGTCGGTCACACTCACGGGTCAACACCCATCCGACGACCTCCACGCACGGGGTGCGAACCTGGGTAGGACTCTGGCCCTGGTCAATTTCCCCTGATAATCAAACCTCTGGCGCTCCTGGACGGTCTGCGCACCGTGCGGCGCAAGCCAATCGATTGTGCACTCCGACTAACATCTTGCGGTGTCAACTACAACGGGCGAGCCCGTCACCACAGGACGTTTTAACGATTAGTCGTTCTATCGCCCTGCAGTGAACGTAGAGACTTTGAACAGTACATTCTACGTCCAGCTACGTCACAACCCGTGAGAGTCCAACGCCTTACCGCGAGTAAGCCAGGAGTAAACCCGGCGGGCTCGAGATACTCGCGCCCTCACTTCCAATTGTGACCAGATTTCTCCGGTCTCTCGATTGGTTCCGAGTTCGAGGTCGCTTGCGCGGTCCTCTCCCTTATGAAGCGGTGAAACGGAGTGCACCGAATCTTCGCGGACCAAGGCGTCCTTTGCCCGCCTCTTACCCGGGATCGGATGGCCAATGGTCAATTCCAGAGCAGTCGCCATAAGGTACGCAACCACCCCCGCTCTATAGGAAACAATACAGTTCCCAGACTCCCCCGACTGTTAGTCGGAGAGCACAATCGATTGGCTTGCGCCGCACGGAGTGCAGACCGTCCAGGGGCGCCAGAGGTTTGATTCCCAGGGGAGACTGGTTGACCCAGTGTCCTACCCAGGATTCGCACCCCATGCGAGGAGGCCGTCGGATGGGTGTTGACCCGTGAGTGTGACCGACCCTGGACACATGGGTCATCGTGGCCAACTCATCATGGGCCCGTTAACCCCCCGACTAACAGTCGGGGGAGTCTGGAAGCTGTATTGTTTCCTATAGAGCGGGGGTGGTTGCGTACCTTACGGCGACTGCTCTTGAAATGACCATTGGCCATCCTATCCCGGGTTAGAGGCGGGCAAAGGACGCCATGGTCCGCGATAGATTCGGTATTCACCGTTTCACCGCTTCGTAAGGGAGAGGACCGCGCAAGCGACCTCGAACTCAGAACCAATCGAGAGACCGGAGAAATCTGGTCACAATTGGTAGTTAGGGCACGAGCGCCGCCCGCCAGGTTACATACCTGGCTATCTCGCGGTAAGGCGTTGGTCTCTAACGTGTTGCGGCGTAGCTAGACGTCGGATTGTTTTGTCCAAAGTCTTCTACGCTCACTCCAGGGAGATAGAACGACTAGTCGTTAAAACTCCCTGTGGTGACGGGCTCGCCCGTTGTAGTCGACACCTCAAGATGGCCAGGTCCGGCTAGTCGGCGAGCGCCGAGGGCCCTTGACTCAAAGGGGCCTCAAAAGGGACAAGAACTGGCTAAAAAGCTATTAAGTTAGGATACTTCTTGATTTATGTTGTAAATAATTAATTTTGACCATTTTTTCTATTGATTATAAAACGTAATCATAGTAAAATACAACTTTTTTGTATACATATGCTGCTTTGCGTACTCATTAACATTTTTCCCTATTTAAAATATTTTTTTATTGAGGTATTGCAGTAGGATTTAGATTTTAGATAATGGCTTTTTGGCCTAAATCTAAAAATATTTCTCACCTCATATTCATACCAAATATATGAAATCGAAGACTTTTTTTTACCTTGGTTTTTATCATATTTTCATACCAAATATACTCGCCACTAGTAATAAACAACTTACTATTTTCCATTGCAATCTAGTGGATACCAAGATTAGATACAATTATAAAGATATATAAAAAAAAGTATTATAAGCGTAAGTAAACTATAAAAGAAAAGCCTAATTTTTGATAAAGATCATGCCTATACTCAAATACTTTTTAAGAAAATGTGGTTTTCAGGCATGTAATTTTCGAAAAATTTCCGAAGGAGGACCGCCGACTCCTCCTCTTCATAAAGGGGCCTTCCTTGAGTCCCTAGCTGAGGCCCCCAAAGCCCCAAAGGAGCCAGTCCAGGCCTGGGTGGTGATATTGGCATTATCTTATTCACCGTCTTAGATTTACCTATTTAAATACGTCAACATTAGTAATAATTACAATTAAATTCAAAATTGTCACATAAAGAAAAGGTAAGCTGGACAACGGCGGTCGCAGCTTCGCCGAAACTCCGGGTGCTACGTCACGCGGTAAATTCGTTTTATCTTATTTATTTATATAATACGTATTGAATTTTCTCTTTTGTTGCTGAATTTTAGGATTGACAACCTCACAACAGACCGATTGTTCCGACAAATGAATACTTAGCCATTGATTGTACCTCTATTCCACCAAATCGCTCTAAAATCAAGTTTTATCTTTTTGGGATCACCAACAAATAAACCAAAATTCAGCTGTGTATAATCTACCTACATGTAAATAAAACGAACCCTCCATCTCTGAATTTGTCCAAGGCTATTGAAATATGCGCTCCGTCGCTATGACCCTTGTCAAACTTTGATATCCGGTCAGAGTTAAATGCTTTAATCGAATTTTAAATAGCTGCCCCTCACGCGTCACTGAGCGTCCTTACTTGCCCTTACATGATTAGGAAAATTGAGGATTGGCCCTTATTTTGTTTTTGCTTTCATAATTTCAATATGGGTTGAAGATTAATATACAAAAGATAATATACAAGAAGATAATATATAAAAATCGATGTATTTCGTAGTTTAAGTTTGTTTCTATTTTGTGGCATGAACTTTTAGTGTTGTGCTCGGCATAAAATCATTATATTGTTTCTTCTAAATAAAAACCTTTTTGTGATGCTGTAGGTATTAATTACTTGCAATGCTCGTATGTTAAGTTGTACGTTTCAAAATTTGCAAACCATTTTCCAACCACTTGCTGGTATTCGATTGAGCTGAAATTTGACATACCTATGCAACTTCGATGACAATGTAATATTATTATACTAACGTGCTGATTTGATTGACAAAATATAAAGCCCGGATGTAAGGACTAGAACTCCCTGATGGCAAATGGGATAACTGACGAATTTGGGCTATTATGTTTTGTTATCATGAGTACTTTCCATTAAACGTGTTACGAGGGTTTGAAGATGGATACGGAAAATTGCCACTGGAACTCCTAGATGGAAAGTGCTAAGTTATCGAGTTTAGGCTCGTTTGTTTTGTAGTCTTCAGTACTTTCCATTACACATAATGACGAGGGTCTGAAGATAGAGCCAGAAGATTGGCACTGGAACTACCAGATGAAAAGAGCTAAGATAGTCAAGTTTGAGCTTGTTTGTTTTATTGTCAAAAGTACTTTCCCTGACGGAAAGTAAAGCTTGTTTTTTAAAATCTTTTTTTACTTTTACTAATTTATTTTATTATAATGTTTCAACTAAAATGGAAAATAAATTGGACAAACGAGTGTCTCATTCAAGAAAATTGTTTTGAATGCTACAAGAAAAATGTTTTTTTTTTATTTTGACCTATTTTCTAAAAAAAACTTTCTTTTGATGTAAGGGTTTTTTTACGGGAGATTATTTCACATGGAAAATGGAATTGAAGTCATGTGCAACTTCTTCGATTTAGGCCTTTGTTAGAAACAAAGAAATCTGAATATCCAAAGTTTGATCATAAAAATTCTTTCCCTCACTTACCGACGATTTAATCAAAAAAAGTTGTAGGTAATTTTAAACTCCGTTTTCCATGTAGAATAAACTGCCTAACAAAAAAATCCTAATTTCCAAAAACATGTTTTTTTCAAGAAAAAGTAAAAATGTGTCTCATTTACCCAGTCACCCTGTATTAAGCAACATGTCCTTATGAAAGCAACATCTTCATTTATTTGCACTTCATAATATAAATAAATTAATTTCTAAAGGGAAACATTTTATACCTGCAGCTGGAATTTAATTAGTATTATCTTTGTAGTCCAAATTAAATACATAAAACATACATAGCAAACAACAACATATTAGTTGCTCCGAAATTTCTTACGTTTGTGTGGAAACAATAATATACAAATTCGAATATCTCAACATTTTATTTTTCGAGTTGTCCTTTAGAACTCTGTTGCCGATATGATTGGTTATTATAATAAAATATAACTCCTAATATCCTTTCGCGTAACCTCGTAATCCCTCTTGTCCAGACACGGTATTTCGCCGTGAAAATCCACGGTTATGAATCACTATACTTGTCTACAGACACGGCGGCGGCGCCGTCCGTTTTTCCGTCGTGTACGTGGACAAGCTTCCGTAGTGACCCATACATCACTGACGACACGGCGAATTAACTGTCGATTTTCACGGCGAAAATACGTGTGTACAAGAAGGGCTAAGGCACTCTTTTCCAGTGACACAAATTTTTTTTATTTTTTTTTTTATTAAAACTAGTTGATAGGAGTTCCTACACTTGGTTATGTCAAAGCTAGTAAAAATAACAAGTATAATATTTAAATAAATACCTATTAAGGTATAAGATATGAACGTCGGTATTGCAAGGTTTAGGTATGAACGTTGAACATCCAAGCGCAGATTTTCTAGGTTATATAGAAGAAACAACATTTTCCAATATTTTCAATCAAAATTCTTACATAATTTCGTAAAATTTTCATGTGGACAATTATTGTACTAAATAATCAAACAAATATTGGATAATTTCACAAATTATCATACGGGAAGATATTTTAAAGAAAAAAACACAAATACAAACAAATCAGTAATAATAATTATAGTCAAAAGCTAATAGTTGTAAAATAAACACAATTGTAAAATAGTCAATAATAGAAAGAATAAGGAATAATAAGTCAAGTAGGTCAATAGAGCTGCGAAAAATTGATATTGTCGAAATCCTCAGTGCTATAAATGGGGTTTTTAGTCAAAATATTTGAGATCAGTCAACCACAAAAGGTGTGAAAAATGACCGTAATGACCGTAAACCACAAAAGGTGTGAAAAAAGTTACGTGATTCGTGAACGTTCTCTGAGTATTTCTCGCCCTTCGGTCTGCACGTGATGTTTGTTTTAACTTTCCTGGCCTATGGGAAAGTTTTGTGAACGCGCTAAAAAATCATGATGAGACGGAAATATCCATTTTGACCCTCCTCCCTGAGGCGGTTAGAAAAATTTCCAGACTGAATTATGTCTGTGAGTAAGTATGGTTGTGTGTGTGTGTGTATTTCTCCACGATAGCGCCTGAACGCTTCAGCCGATTGAGCTGAAATTTGGCATACAGGCATCATTTGGTCGTGGCAAGAGTTGTAAAGTGGTTGTGGTTGAAATCGGTCCACCAGAGGGCGCACTAGTCATACATCAATCTCATATTGTAGCTAAAGACCTGAAATTCTGTACACAGATGCCTTCTTGGACCGACTCGTATACAAGCGACGTAAATAATATTTAAAAACCGCCATTTTTTATTTCTTATAATTGTATGAGATAATACGTAAAGTTGCGGGTTCACTATTTCTTCACTATGTCACTATTTCTAGCCGTGGTTCGTGTCTTCGCTTAGATGCCGACGTGCGATTTCGAAGCTTGTTCACTGGATTTCCGCTAGGTAGCGTTAAGCTAAATGCCTTTTTTAGGTCTTGTCTGCTTGTCGGGAAAGTCTTGGGGTGACACACCCGATTTTTTTATTTATGTGACTGTCGTCGTCAGGATGTCATATATGGGCTCGATTACGTTTTTTCAAGAACTAATATCGGAAAATAGGTAAGTAACGCGAACGAGACAGAGCATTGAGTTACAGCTGAATGTAAAATAACGATCGTATCTTTTCACGCACAAAAACTACCTGCCCCACATAATTTAATCTAAATTAGTTTGGAAACAAACGGTTGCGTTTATTCGTGAACTAATATCGGAAAATAGTTCGCGCGAACGAAACAGAGCAGTGCGTTAGAGCGGAATGTAAATAAAATGATCGGACGTATCTTTCCCCCACTAAAACTACCTGCCGAACATAAAAACGTCTGAATTAGTTTGAAAACATTACGTCTGGTCTCAAATAATATCGCTTTATGTTTGATCGGTAGTTTTATGCTGGAAAAGTGACAATAATTGAGGCCACCAGAACCAGAGTGGTGCAAATGCAAAAATCATTTTTGTGGATGTGGGTAACCTGGGCCATTGTGGTCCACTGACCGTATAACTGTGGTCTAATAATACTGCCTATACAATTACAAAGACAAATTTATTTATATAGAGCTATCTGTGATCTCTTGAAGAAATCAATTTTGGGCCACTCTGGATTTGTAAATAATTATTGTTATATGGATTGTTGCATAACTTAAAATCATCAAAATGTCACTTAGGCTCTGTCATTGCATTAAACTTAAAATCATCAAAATTTCAATCTGGTTCTGGTGGCCTCAATTCATTTCATATTTCGCTCTGACGTATTGGTCTATCTCGCTCGCATGGACTAATTCCGATTTAAATTCAAGGAGAAACGCAATCGGGCTTAATATGGGCACATCTACAGTTTTAATTTGACCGAATGACGGCAGTCGTTTGATGTCAGTCTGTGCCTTTGGGGGGTTAACGGGCCCATGATGAGTTGGCCACGATGACCCATGTGTCCAGGGTCGGTCACACTCACGGGTCAACACCCATCCGACGGCCTCCTCGCATGGGGTGCGAATCCTGGGTAGGACACTGGGTCAACCAGTCTCCCCTGGGAATCAAACCTCTGGCGCCCCTGGACGGTCTGCACTCCGTGCGGCGCAAGCCAATCGATTGTGCTCTCCGACTAACAGTCGGGGGAGTCTGGGAACTGTATTGTTTCCTATAGAGCGGGGGTGGTTGCGTACCTTATGGCGACTGCTCTGGAATTGACCATTGGCCATCCGATCCCGGGTAAGAGGCGGGCAAAGGACGCCTTGGTCCGCGAAGATTCGGTGCACTCCGTTTCACCGCTTCATAAGGGAGAGGACCGCGCAAGCGACCTCGAACTCGGAACCAATCGAGAGACCGGAGAAATCTGGTCACAATTGGAAGTGAGGGCGCGAGTATCTCGAGCCCGCCGGGTTTACTCCTGGCTTACTCGCGGTAAGGCGTTGGACTCTCACGGGTTGTGACGTAGCTGGACGTAGAATGTACTGTCCAAAGTCTCTACGTTCACTGCAGGGCGATAGAACGACTAATCGTTAAAACGTCCTGTGGTGACGGGCTCGCCCGTTGTAGTTGACACCGCAAGATGTGCCTTTAGGGCGGGCTAAATTGAAGAACAGTGTTTATTTCAGAAGAGGTATGGGGAAGAGAAAATCTATAAAAGCCGCACATATTACAAAACAAATAGAGTGGTGTGGGAATTGAATGGATCAAAAGTGTATTTCTAGATTTTTAGTATTAACTAGAAATATATTAGGTCCTTATACCTATGTAATTGCTGTTTTTTCAACACTGGCCACTTTGAACTTGGATAACATGGGTTTGAGTGAAATTTTAAATTCAAATAAATTTTAATTCAATGCCATGTTAGTTTTTTTAAAGAATAAGCTCTTTATTTGCCTTTCTGTCACTTGTTTTTGCCCAAATATTTTCGTTTGTGCAAACATGGTATAGTTGAAAATTTGCATTATTTTCAAATATGAGATCCTGTGCCGGTGTTTTCGATTACAGCTTCGTGCAATAGGGTTATATAGTAAACGCAAATGTGTACTCTTAAGAACTGCAAACAATGATGAAGAAGCTCGTGATTAAATAACCGAGCCTGGTCAATCGCTCATCGCCACTGCTTCTGCATGATAACCACAGATTTCACTTAAACAGTCGCAAAGTTGCAGGAATTGCGGCTGGAGACTCTTGGATACCCACCGTACTTGCTAGACGTCGCTCCAATAGTTTCAGTTTTTTTCATAATTTAGATAACTTTTTACAAGGGAATCGATTTTGAAGAGTCGGTGAAAAACGCCGTCAAAGATTTATTGGTTCCTGTCTACGAGAGTTTTCCAGCAGTGGAATTAAGCAAATCCCATTGAAATTACAAATGTGCATAGATAATAGGGGTCAATATTTCTATTAATTAAATATATATTTTAATACAACCTTTTTGGCCTTAAATTTTCATTATAGAACAACAACTTCATAGGTAAGGACCCAATATTGGAAAGTAGGTGATATACATCGAAAATGAAATACTTTTTATTTACAGTATGTTAAGATCAGTCTCGTGGCTATTAAGGTGCAAGGTAGTGCAGTGCACTAAGGCCCGTAATGCTAAGGGGCCCACGAGGCTTTTGGTTGTTGGTCCAAGTGAAATACTTTACGGTATCTTTATTTTTCAAATAAATCTCAATTTCGTCAAAAGCGCCGCTTAGACGCAACTAGTAAAACTATGTATAAACACTTGAAAGTTAACGATATATATTTTTTTTAAATCGTGGTCAAGAAATAGTAGTAGCGCTATTAATAAAAAACAACAACAAAAAGGGAAGAAATTAAACAAAAGTTACACAAACTGGACAAATTTCTGTCAAACAGAAATCTTCAAGACTTGTTACTACTTCTACTTCTCAATTCAAGTGCGAATACAGTAGTTGACAGTTTTGCAATTATCGAGGAACGATAAATAATTAGTAATATAGTGTGCTTCGATTTTTATCTGATTGTATTAGAAATGAAACATTTTTATTTCAATTCAATTCGTTTTGTTTTGATTTGAGGAGATGGGTGACGGAAGCCTATATTACCTCTTCGTACTAGGGCCTTTGACCACCTAGCTACGCCACTGGTAGGTACATATTTTTATTTTTAAAGATATTTTTGATATTTTAACGCTAAGGATAATAAATCCCTCTTATGTGCTCTTTCAAAAATCAACTTACTGGAATGGTAATCCTATCTTAACGCACATTATTAAAAATTAATATAGTTAAATCTTTGTTCATAGTATATGGACACAATGACCTATAGCTATAATATTTGTAGTACAAATATTTAAGAAAATCTTTTTTAAACGAAGTTATTAGTCTTTTTAGGAACATCTGCACATAATGCTGTCCCGACAAAGGGAAGCTTTTGATTGCCGTAAGTCTGGTGAATGCCTGGGCGGTTACGGGCACTCAGAGACAGGATACAGAAGAGCCCAAGGAAGTTGACAATATAAACACCTGAACCAAGCATCCTCGTGCTTCAGGCCTATGGGTAGTTAAACCAATTGCACCCATAGTCCTCCTTTTCTTGTTGTTCGGAAGATTCCGGAAGATTGTCTTTACTGGATTCCTAATTTAACTGGCTACATTTAAATATGTAAAAGTGTATTCTTTCACTAGGTACGTCTTCATTTATTTTAAACTTTACCATATGTTTCCTTTTCGATTTACGACAGAGTCGAGTTTTCGATTATCCGAAGCTGTCTCGGTCCACATTGCCTCGTATAAGCGAGGTCCTGCTGTATTGCCCAATGGATCCATGCAGCTTGGGTGGTGTTGGTCAAATTCTAAGTCATCTGGCTTGTACAGCTCACGGTTCAACTCCTATCTAGTAGCCTCCTCGTAAAAGAACTTAACCTGTTAAGGCCGCTGTGAGCTTCTGCCACGGCTGTAATCTGCAGTCGGAGGCGGTTGGGATCAGAAGATTTCTGGTTCGGGGGAATACCTCTGACGGAACTGGGCGGTTTGCGTTGAAGGTCAGTTTTTCTCAGCCGCGCTTACGTAATGCGGCAAATAACCAGAAAGGTCTGGAGATGTATTTTTTCTGTGGCGGGGGTAGTTGTCGATCTGACGTCATCTGTCTTTGAAACGGGAGCTAACGGGCCCATGATGAGGTGGCCACGATGACCCATGTGTTCAGGGTCGGTCACACTAACTGGTCAACACCCATCCGATAGCCTCCACGCATGGGGTGCGAACCTGGGTAGGACACTGGGTCAACCAGTCTCCCCTGGGAATCAAACCTCTGGCGCTCCTGGACGGTCTGCGCACCGAGCGGCGCAAGCCAATCGATTGAGCTCTCCGACTAACAGTCGGGGGAGTCTGGGAACTGTATTGTTTCCTATAGAGCGGGGGTGGTTGCCTACCTTACGGCGACTTCTCTTGAAATGACCATTGGCCATCCGATCCCGGTTCAGAGTCGGGCAAAGGACGCCCTGGTCCGCGATAGATTCGGTGTACACCGTTTCACCGCTTCGTAAGGGAGAGGACTGCGCAAGCGACCTCGAACTCGGAACCAATCGAGAGACCGGAGAAATCTGGTCACAATTGGAAGCAAGGGCGCGAGTGTCAGCCCGCCAGGTAACATTACTGGCTATCTCGCGGTAAAGGCGTTGGTGTCTTGGGGGTTGTGGCGTAGCTAGACGTCGGATTTGTAATGTCCAAAGTCTTCTACGCTCACTGCACGGTCGATAGAACGATGAATCGTTAAAACGTCCTGCGGTGACGGGTTCGCCCGTTGTGGTTGACATCTCAATATGTCCTTGAAACGATCCGTTGGCCATCCGATCCCGAAAGACTTGCGAGCAAAGGGCGCCTCCGTTCGTGATATATGAATTACCGCTTACGTCAGGTAGAGAC
Organism: Micropterix aruncella; assembly: GCA_944548615.1. Lineage (NCBI taxonomy): Eukaryota > Metazoa > Arthropoda > Insecta > Lepidoptera > Micropterigidae > Micropterix > Micropterix aruncella. Next base: position 6,340,397 of record OX155961.1, on the reverse strand, counting down.
CGCGCAAGGGACCTCGAATCTGTGAGCAGACTGGAGAACAGATAAAGCCGGCCAAATGTTGTAGTGAGGGCGAGAGGTCGGCCCGCTAGGTTTAGTTTCCAGGGCGTTGGACTCTCACGTGCTTGTTGGCGAAGCTAGACGATGGACTGTCCTGTCCTATAAGTCTCTACGTTCACCCAACAGTTGAACGAATAAATTAATGTCGTTATACCTTCCTGGGGTGACGGGTTCGCCCGTAGTAGCTGACAAACCAAACTGTACGTATTTCCTATAATTCTTTCACATCAGAAGAACCTGGATATTTAAAATGTATTATAGCATTGATTAAAGCGAATGAATAATAGTGATTAAAATAGTAAACTGCAGAAATAGGGAATGCATTTCTTATTCCTTCGCTCTATAGACAGTTCCTGAATGGACATGACATTTTTCAACTAAATAATGTTTAAAAAATAAATCTTGGAAAATTACCTATTTTAGTAAAACGGTCTCATTATTTAACATCTCGCCTCACCAAAACGCGGTTGAAAATTAGTGCCTCAAATAAAAGGTAATAAAACATTTTTTTCAAAATACTTTTACCAATATTCAAAAACTGTTTAATAAAATTTCGAAAACATTTCTTGAGAATTATTTTTGTTTTTTATTTGAATCACTACAGCAATTTACTTCGTACGGGAATTTAATCACCGGGATTAGCCGCGCTATTCGCGCCATTCTAGCTTATATGAAATAAATGGTTATGTTCAGTAAACGAATACAGTAAACCTGACAAAGGTGAAGTTTGACTTTAAAAAGTTATAGAGAAACTGTCGTACAATGCAATGGAGTGCTTAAAAAAATACGATTTCTACCTATTTTAGAAATCGGAGCAAAACAATCAGGGAATATATATTTTTTTATTATACACTTTTAGTTTTTTTAAGCCACCTGCTACTACTCCGAGCCCAATCTTCGTAATTTTGTAATAAGCACACCCTGAATTTTAAAGAAACGGTTGTGCTACACCAAGGCTTTCCCGGCAAGTAGACAGCCCCCCCCCCCCCCCCACCAACTTGCGCCAACCCAACCTCCCCCCGCACGGGAATCGTACCTATACCTAATAATAAATGGGTAAAGGTTGGTAATACGGTGATATCCTTAATACAGTGATAAAATGGTCTATATATTACACCGCGAGATCGCGGCGTTTGTGATTAGGATCGTTGCATTCGAAAAGGATGAGGCCGAATAGATACAGGTTCAATAAGACTTGTACAAAATCACAATTTAGATAATATTATATCATTTATCTATTCTTTTTAAACTTTTCCAGACACTCTTATAGGTATCTCATTCATCTGGATCCAATAATCCGGGGTGACTATGTCATCGCTTACCTCCACAAATTGGCCAGGTTAAATAGCTATCCCTCTTTCTCGTAGCTTAAAAAGTGTATTCTGAAGTCTCGATTGATCAGTTAATTGATACAGTAGTAGAGCAGAATTTCACATTTAATATTCATATTAGTTTGGTAATGATACGCCGATTAATAACGAATAATAACATTTATTTCAAACCCTTATGGGTGTATCTAAAAAGAAAGATAATAGACCTAAAGTTAATAAAGTTCTCATCTTTGGATTTGACCTACATAGTTTATACAGACCGAGATTGGTCATTTTGGGAAGAACATACTATAAATACGTATACAATACTATACTAATATATAATATTTCATGATTGTATTTACCGAAAGATAGCACCTGTGCTCCGTTTCTATTTTTGTTTAAGAGGGCAATGCTAAAATAACTTCCAGAAATCGGAAACTCTCCTCGTTTTAGATTAAAAATTAAGTAGGTAATAAAAAAAAGTTTATCTACTCACCTAAGTAATAAAAAAATAGCCACTGTCAATAGTAAATAATATTATTATCCCGCAATAATATTATTATCCAGAAACTTTTCTTTGTTTTTTTTTTATTAATCCACACACTAAAACACCACTTTTGTGCCACTTTACGTTTAAAAGAACACGCTATTTCATAATCGGTGTTTATTGCGAGAAAACCCAACACGCGTCGCGAGTTTCGCTGGACTTTCCTCGGGAAACAGCGCAACCCCTCGTCGACGAAGGTGAAAATCAAACTAAGAGCTTTTCTTTTTGACACCGAGTTTCTGCCCTCATGTTTGAAAGTTCGGCGCATGCGCCTTGCGGTTTTCTGTAGAAAATGCTCGCTTTCAAAATTATTTCACTACAGAATTAAACCAATTTCCAAAAACCAAAATGTATGTTCTATATTCTAATATACCGCCCGAAGAATAGGGACGGTTTACGACTTAAAAGCGTGATGTACCGTATGCGATAGTTAAGTACGATATCTGATTTCATTTTAAGTTGATCTGTTGGGTCTTCTACATTAAAATGACGATTTTTGACAAAAAAATGGCTTTAACACGCCCATAAAACCCTTTTATAATATACTACGAATAATGAATTGTTTCAAATGTAGGACAGAGACACATAATAGATCCGATTGCGTTTCTTTGATGGCATTCGTTTGATGTCAAACTGTGCCTTTACTCGTACGAGGGACTAAATTGAAGGACAGTGTTGGTTTCAGAAGATGGATCGGGAAAAGAAAAGCTATAAAAGGCGCACAGATTACAAAACAAGTAGAGTGGTCCTGTTGTGTTTTTCTACATTTCAAGTACATATTCACTAAAAGTGTATTTGGAAGTAGGGGTATATACACCCAAAATGTAATACTTTTAGAGTAGGTACAGTTACAGTCGAAAATTTGTTCATGCTAGCGAGACAGACGAATATGTTAGAGCGGAATATGTAATTAATGATTGTTACTTTTCCAGAAAAAAAATAACAATCGAACTTAAAGTAGCATAATGGAAGACCGCACGAAATTTTTCAAACTAATTCAGAATGTTCGGCAGGTAGTTGTTGTGTGGGAAAAGATAGGCTCGTTCATTTTACATTACGTTCCAACGCACTGCTCTGTCTCGCTCGCTCCACTATTATTCGATATTATTTCACAAAGAAAAACAATCGAGCCCAAATTACTTTTGATATGTTTTTTTTAAATGTCAATATTCATTTGCAACAGACGAATTTAGTAGACAATATTGCTCTTCGTCGTAGCCAGCGCGATACCCTTCACATCGCATCAATATCAATAAACCGCCCTGCCTATAAAAACGTACGTGATAGGTCCGTTATACACCGTGTAATTTAAATAAGCACAAAACTAAAATTCTATAACTTAAAAAAAAAAGATGAGTTTTTTTTTTAAATCAAATAAAATAATAAAGTATAGCACACATCGATACTTTTTTTTCTATTTTTTGGAATATTTTTTATGGTTTTTTTTTGTGATCTATTTAAAGGGTAGAATCACCCACGAAGTTTTGTGCGCAATTTAAATTCCACGGTGTATTATCGCCCGAATGCAATACGCCGTATCACGTACGTTCAAGTACAAGAACAAAACAAAACAAAAAAAACGAAACCTACAACGTGAACGTGATACGTCAAATTGTCCCTTCGATTCTAAATACAAAAAAAGGTAATAAATTAGTCTATTGTATAAAAAAAGTTGAATATAAAATATATAATATATAAATATAAAAACAAGTATTTTTATTAAGAAATCTAATGAAAAAAACCAAGGATTTTTTCCTAATTTTTTAATAATAGCCCAGAGATATGGCAGTTAACATAATCATTTTTTTCGACATTGAATCGTAGTACGATACTTACGTTACGTACGATGGATAAACTCAGATAGTCCTCGCTTCAAAACAACAAAATCTGTTGATCTGTCAAAGTCGGCGGAAGTAAGCAAGCACATGAATTCTAGCCGCTGATTGGATAAATTATTGAACCGTCGCTGCATGCCAACCAATCAGAATCTGTTTTCATTGCAAGGCCGAGATTTTTTTGGTTGCTATTTTCCGTTTCTCCTTCATTGTTGTTGATGAGGTGAAGTTTGTTGTCTGTCGTACTCGTGTGTTTTTCCTAAATAAATATTCAGTGTAAAGCTTAAATATTTATTACATCAAAATCGGAATGGAGAGAGAGGTCATTCGCTATGTTCCGTTCTCCTCGTGCGTGGACCCCGGGTTTTGGTATAAATTAACCCAAGTCAAGCTCGATATCGACAAATTAAACGAAAGGAGAAAGCACATTTGGGGCAGTTATTGCTTTCGCCCAAATACTTGCCCGATATTGGAGGTGAATTCTACGTCTTTTAACAGGTATTTTATTCATTTTGAATATGGCATCTTGTTTTGTGTGGATATGAATTGCATTTTCCTTTCTTTGTTAATTCTTGCTGATTATAGGTTATAGGTACTTAGGTATAAAACCATGGGTATTAATTAGGTATTGCTGCCAGTTCTATTTTGGCATTAGACCATGTCATTAGACTAGTCTAACTGCATACGAAACCCGGATGTTGGACGCTCCTGATGAACCTGACGCTCTACGGATTGTGAAAATATTGCGTTTCTTTTCAGTTCCCCGGATGTAGCGAAGTACACAGAAACAGCGCACGGAATACTACACAACAGAAACACCCTCGAGGATTTCAAGAATTGCGATAAAGTACAGCTGCTGAATGATGAGGGTCAGCTGCTTTGGGCGGACATCCAAAATGGCCTATGCCTTGACTGCCCAAATTTGCTCTCGAGATTTGTTGTAATATCATTTGCGGTTGGTATATTTTCATTTATTTTATTGATTGTCCAATGTTTTTCTAATGAGAGATAACACTATCGAGAAAACTCAATGATAGATCTTCAAACATTAGAATAGAATTAGGATGTTGCAAAAAAAACAAAATTCTGGCTAGGATTTCGTTCTTCCTCTGTCTATGATATGGAGTGACTTTACGCTGGATGCCTGGCCACACAGGGATTGATGGGAGCGAAAAACTGCCAAAAAGTCAAGACCCTTATTATTTTTATCACAAGAAAGTTATTCTATATGCTATGTAAAAAAAATACTACTAGGCAAGGAGCCATCTTGCCTTAGCTGCAAAGATAGCTCTATATATCTCCATTAGTAAACCTCCTTTTTCTTCTCACAGGATCTAAAGAAATACCTCTACTACTATTGGTTTTCATTCCCTGCTCCGAGTCACCCGATAGTCTACGTCGGCCAAGCCACGGAGCCCATTAGCGACCACTTCAACGCCGACCAGCTGCAAGCCTTGAAAGTAAGCTACGAGCTCCTCGAAGAAAATCAAAGATCGTACTTCGCGTTGAACGTAACGGAAACGAGCGTATCCGTTCTTCCCCTGTCGGAGGTCCTGCGGAAAGACGACATAGAGAGCAATCCAAGGAGCGTCGTCCTCGAATCGCTGGCCTTCGGCTTCCTCGATCCGAGCAACAACGAAAATCCTGGATGGCCGCTGCGGAATTTCGTTGCGCTTTTTACGCATTTCTGCCCAGCGCTGCGCGGGCGCGACGTGCCGGTTGTTTCGCTGCGGATCAAGCAAAACGGCGATATAAAATCGAGCATGTTTTCAAAGATATACATTCCAGAGGTTGGTATCGTTTGCACTTATAGAATGATGTGGAAGATTTTATGTATGGTCTGACTGTTTCATAAACCGGGAGAGTAAAAGTATAGATTAAATGAACTGTAATTTGATTCTTGAATTAATTTGAACTTACTGCATCCAAGGATTCATCTCTGCTATCCTTCGCTCCTGCAGATGCACAAAAACCGGGATCAAACAGTCGTATTTAAATGGATTTATATCACTTTTACTTCCCCGCCCATCAGGCGACGTAGAGGGAAAGTAGTATCTCCTGGCGCTTGGCCCAAACCCACCCCTAACCGAGAAACTAATCGCGCCACCTGAGGCATCGCAATGGAACCCAATCGAGAGAGAGCGCTTATCGATTTTATTTATGTAATTAATCAGATGAAATCAGTCCTTATAAATAGGATAGACAACTAATTTACCGCGTGAAATTTGTAGCACCCGACGTTTCGTGTCGTCCGCCGGCCGAGAAAGGGCGCTCATCGATTTTATTTATGAAATTATTATTCAGATGAAATCTGTCCGTGGCTACTTGCCGGCAGAGTCTTTTTATCTTTATGGAAGTCTTGAATTTATTTATTATTTTAGGATGTTGGAGACAAATGCACTGAAGGATGGGTCGGCTGGGAGAGAAACGAGCGCTTAAGCTTTGGCCCCAGGTTGTCCAATATGGCTTCAATGATGGACCCTATAAAGCTGGCTGAGACTTCTGCTGATCTCAATTTGAAATTAATGAAGTGGCGGCTCTTACCTGATCTCAACTTAGAAGTTATAAATAATACCAAGTGTCTGCTACTCGGTGCGGGGACGCTTGGATGCGCGGTTGCAAGGAATTTAATGGTATGTTTTTTTACAATCCTTTACTCGTGTTAGGGGTTTTTTTTTAAATTTATTTTAAGGTTATTTTCAATATATATGTTTTAATGTATTTAATGCTTGTAAAAATACTTTTTTTGTCATTTATTACCTTGATTATACTCTGAACTATTCTTGATGATTTTAAAATATTAATTTTATAATTGTAAGTATATGTTGACTTTTTTTGATGTTTTTATTTTTTTTAATGTTTTAAATGACTGTATTATTAATAGATTATAATGTTTTTGTGACATTTTGTTATCAGTTTTATTTATGGAATTAGGGTAATTTTATTAAGTACGATGTTTAAAAATTTCTCAAAATTATAACACTTATAATAAATTGTCTACCTTAGAACAGGCGACCGTAATCAAAAAACCAATTGCATTTCTTTGTGATTGCTCTTCCTTGTGAACTAAAATCGGAATTAGTTCATCAACATAAAATCAGAGACAGTCCAATAAGTTATGAAATTAATGATTGTAATTTTTGGAGCATAAAACAACCAATCGAATATAAAGCGGCATAATGTAAGACCGAATGAAATGTTTTCAGACCAATTCAGATCATTTTATATGCGGCGGGTAGTTTTTGTGCAGGAAAAGATACAATCGTTCTTTTTACATTCGGCTGTAACGCACTGCTCTGCCTCGTTCGTATGAACTATTTTCAGATCTTAGTTCGCGAAGAAACGCAATTGAGCCCAATGTCACTAAAATAAAAAAATACAGATTAAGTAACAAACGACAACCATATCAGAAATGTGACAACAATCAGAATAGAAAACGAAATTGGAGATTATTTCTCAAAATAATACTGACATTTTCTAGGATGTCTCGAAAAGTTGACAACCCTTTTTAATTTACTATACTTAACTTAAAATAAAATAGATTGAAGTGAAATTTTGTGCCTTAAAAAGTTTATTTTGTATATTTTGTTGTAAAAAAAAGATGTGCAAGGAGTCTTACGTATTTTTAATTTAACAGGCATGGGGAGTCCGCCATATTACATTTATCGATAATGGGAAAGTATCATTCTCGAATCCAGTACGCCAGAACTTATTCAATCATGAAGACTGCTTGGACGGTGGTAAACAGAAGGCATCAGCTGCTGCCGATAACCTGAAGAAAATATTTCCCGGAGTGGTAAGGTATTATTTTTATAGCTAACCGTGTAGTTTTTTAAAAAAATATTTTCTCTCCACCTGAAAAATTGGTCATTTGCACACCCACATTTTTAAAATTCCCAGTTATTGATAAGTTTAAATTTAAAATTAACAGATGGCTACTAAAATTTGGATACCTGCGTTTAGAAAATGAACTGCTACAAATTATAGTATGAGGAGAAAAACTTTGTATCGATGTATGTGAATTTTGTATCATTTATATATTGTATTTATTATATCACATAAGAGACCGTCCACATATTATGTAATCACGTTTTTGGGATTTCCAACCTTCTCCCTTCCCCATGTCAACAGACATACGGCCTAACCTCCACCCCCTCCCCAAGATTTTGTAATCAACCGAATTTGCGGAAAATGTGAAGAATCGTGAAACCAGCATTTGTAAAGTGTTACGGTAAGTGGAAAAAAACATTTTGAAATGCTTTTAAAAATGTACTTTATTAATTCTCTCAACTCTTTCTTTTATTTTACAGATTATATACCCTATCTTCAGACCGCAGTGGCTGTAAGGAGAACAGATATATTAACCCGTTGAGTATGAGTCAACCAAATCTGGTCGCGAAACAATTATCCGTTGAGTACGAGTCGACCAAATCTGGTCGCGCGTTTTTTTCACTTCTTTGACGTTCTCATATTTATTCATAATATATGTTTTACAAAATGATATTTCAATATTCTATATTCGAAATTTCAATGCAATCATTGTGCAGTTGTTCTTTTTATGATTGGTGTAGTAGTTTCGTAGTTATAGTACTTTAAGTCGAGCGCCGTTGATGTCGCCGAAAATCCTGCAGATGCATCCATGAAAATACCCATTTACTCCAAGGGTTAAAGAATGCATTTAAAAATATACATTTAAAGTGCGTTTAGACCAAAACAATTACGATGCACGGTGACTAAAGTTGATTACGTAATCAGGATGGGCACCCCATCCCCACCCCCTCGTAATCAAGCGTAAGCCTCAGCTCCAAGCCCATCTCCCCTCGGTGATTACGTAATATGTGGATGGCCCCTAATGTGTGGAGAATTTTATTTTTTAAATCTTAAAATATTTTTATTTTTGTAATATAAAACGGTAGAGGGTTTACCCATAATTATTTCCTTTCTTTTCTCTCTTCTTTTTTTCTTTTTGACATATATTAGTTTAATACTGTTATTCATGTTTTTTACACCATCTGCATCTTGTGCATCTAGATACAGGCCTGAGAAGCCTCGTTAGGTGTGCATAACGTAATTTGTTACATAAGCTGTTCTTTACAATGAATACATTCTTTACTTCTGTATCAATGTAACTACTTTTCTTTTTACAAGTATTAAATAAATAAATAAATAACCAAACTCCTTAAGCCTAGGTTCTGGTCACTCCAGGTATTATTTACTTTCAGTTATTTATAAGCCGGGAACGATGACGACTGTGGCATATATGATGCCCTTATATAACTATATCATTTCGTTTTAAAAAAAAGTTTTCGGACATTTTTACCGATGTTTGAAGCTACGCACAAAGACCGCTGATTAATTAATCTGGTTTTTTTTAATTTGTATTTTTTTTTCAATTTTTTGTAGTTCAAGTCGATTTTTCTAATTTATATTCGTTGTATCTTTTGATATAATATTGTTCATCTTAAATTTCTCTTTCATTATTTTATCAATATCTATCCATTTCAGATTATGACTTTGTTAGGTTAAAATGATATTTCCTATATCTATCTATCTATCTATATAATAATTATTATTATTATAAAATGCTTTATTTCTTGAAACAAATCGGCGAGCTTATTACGTTGAAGCAATATCTCACAGGTAACCTTATCTTAATGGAAAAACATGTTTTGCTCTAAAAAAAAAGGATGAAACTATTATTAAGGTCACATAAAGGCAGCTTGTATTCTGTAAAAGTTGTAACATTAAAATCCAGCAGAAAAAGAAACATAAATTTAAAAAAATAAATAGCAACAAACTTACAATGACGCAGGGAAGGGGGAGGGGAGGGGACGAGATATATTTATGAATGCTGGTAAAGTGTTTTTTGAGCCTACGTTTAAAGCAATACAAACTAGTGTCCTTATGTGTGTGGGTGAAGCATTCCAGAGATGGGCTCCATGTACGGAGAAGGAGCGTGAGTCGAATTCACTACTGTGACCAGGGATCGAGACCAGTAGGTTGTCTTCAGATCTCAGAGGCTGGTCGTGAGCTGATAGAGCATTGAACCTGCTAATGAGATAGCTCGGAGCGGCCCTCTCCAAGATTATGTAGAGCGAACCAAGGACTGTCGTACTCTTGTTTCTCAGGTCATTAGCCAGTGAAGTCTCCTTCTGTATTCCGTAATATGGTCATACCTTCTTAGGTCTTAAATAAAGCGATTGCTGACATTTTGCAGCCTTGATATATGTTATGTCCCTTATTCCATATACCTCTCAAATATTTTTACAAATCAACTAAAGTTGATGTCTATATTTCAGGTAGAGGGTTAATAATTATAGTTTCAATTAGTTGAAATCCTATCTTGATAAATAGATAAAAAACATCAGATGGGTTCTAATTTTATGACAGAAGATATAACAAAAATTTTGCTCTTTTTTAGAAAACCAATGGCATATCTCTTCACATTCCGATGCCAGGTCATCCAGTCGGTGACTCTTTGCGAGGGCAGACGTTGAAAGATATAAACACCCTTCGAGCTGTTTTTGAGGAGCATGATGTTGTTTTTCTACTTTTGGATTCAAGGGAAGCTCGTTGGCTGCCTACCCTTTTAGCGGCTAGTAATGGAAAGGTAAGTTTAAGCTGTTTGCTGTGGTGTAGCCAAATAATTTCCTGATTGATAGACTCTGTTTGGGGTGTTAAGGGGTGGGATATTTCAGAGATTAAAGTTTACTGACACTGAATTTAAAATTATTAGATTACTAAAACAAAATAAATTATTTACTTTTAAAAAGTCATTCATCATTTATTTATTTACTTATTTACTTATTTATTTATTTGTTAATATATCAAAATATGTATGTATATACATATACATACATATAATATGTCCAACTCAAAAATTTATTTATATATTTACTTTTTACTTCAGATACACACAATGGGCCCGATTGCGTTTCTTTGTGAACTAAAACTAAAATTAGTCCAAGCGAACGAGACAGAGCGATACGTTAGAGCGGGATATGAAACGAACGATCGTCGATAAATACTACCTGTCGAACTTATACGCGTCCGAATAAATTCGAGCATATTTCGTGCGGTGTAAGATTTGACCTTGGCGGGCAGTTTTAATGCGAAAAAGTGACAACCGGTCATCTCACACTCCGCTTTAGCGTATTGCCCCGTCTCGTTCACACGGACTAATTTCCGATTTTAGTTCACAAAGAACCGCAATCGAGCCCAATGTATATTATATGCTATAATTTCAAATTTAATTTTAAGCTATAATTTTGTTGCCTACTCTTCTTTTCACACCAGCATGTTGGTTGACTGGAAGGTATTGCTGTAGTGTAGCAATAAGTCCGCCATTGTACCTTATTTTTATTGTGCAATAAAGAGATTTTCATTCATTAATTCATTTGCTTTTTAAAGTTTGATTATAATTAAACAGTATTTTTCTGTAGTACAAAATGATTTTCTTCTCCGCCTTGCTAATTTTATGCTAATAGAAAAAAGCTTTCATTGACAATATAATATATATGCCTCCAAGAAGGTGGCGAATCATTTTTATCTTCAACCTCTTCAACTATCGTTTTTAACACTGTTTTTAGCTGAATTAAATCGTAAACGAGAAAGGGCCATGGCAAATGAAAAGTTAAGTAGTTGTCATAGATCAAAGCCTTTCGATGACTAGTTAAGGCATCAATTTTTGACAGACAACTATTAAAACCTTCTAATACACCATTGGCAGAGAGGTCTTTGCCCTTAGAAGTAATTTTGCTTCCTATTAATTTAATATGGCTATTGGGATCAATGAGAGAAATGGAAGAGCCCTTATAGGCCAATTTAGGGTCTTAAGAGGTGAATCTTGTGTCTATGCGGACGAGGCGAAAACATTCCATTTCCATTTTATGCAATAGCTCCAAGGGACATTGCGAGCCCGTAATCTGAATTGAATTATATTTCAAACTAAACTCAGTTATGTATATGGATTGCAATAATTATGTGACATGCTTATTTAAGAAAGTACGATCCTTATCTAATACACTTCCCTTATATTTTACACAGCTGGTTATCAATGCAGCGCTCGGCTTTGACAGTTACGTCGTAATGAGACATGGACGAACGCGTCAAAACGAAGATATCAACATCGAAAACCTGTCTCTGAACAACGCTTCCACATCGAGTGACCAAATAAAGTCTCACATTATACCCGGATACGAATTGGGGTGCTATTTCTGCAACGATGTCACTGCGCCAGGAGATGTACGTTTTGAATTTTTGAAATTGTATTGTGTTGTTGTACCTGATATTTACGTCTGTGCTATATTTTGCAGTCGCAACGAGACCGAACGCTCGATCAGCAGTGCACGGTGACGAGGCCGGGAGTTTCTAATATTGCAGCAGCGCTTGCCGTTGAACTAATGATCTCAGTCACGCAGCATAAACTCGGGTATGTGTCGTTGAGCAACAGCAATAACAACAAAAATTCTTTATTGCTTTACTTACAATGGGGCAGGCTTATAATCTTACGGCAATCTCTTACAGCCAACTCGTAGAATTAACTGTTCCATGGGAATCAAATATCCCAATAGACCACGAGTACAAATTAAATAAATACCATGATCTCGCAAATGCTGTCACCCGGAACGGCTTCACTGTTCACCTTCACGCGGTGGGAGTTGGCGCTCGTGGCCTGCCAGCTAAATCTCTGTTTCACCTTTTTAAAGATCTTGGTCTCCAGGAAAATAATCAACTCCTTCTTAGAAAAAATATCAAAACCGCAATTTCCGCATCTCAAATTCTATTGCTTCGAAGGGGGAGTGAATGGGTGGTAAGGTGTACGCTCACATGTGGCAAGACAGCTGTCCTAAACCTACCACAGCCGGTCGTTAGTCCGGAATCCACTGCTCACCCCCCCAGAAGTGTGTAACACTATATGATGGGCCCGACTTCGGTCGGTGAATTCCATGGCAGCTCCGTTTGTATTTTATTTTTTTATTTATTACAATTGGGGCAGTTGTGATCAGCCCAATGTACAAAAAAAAGAAATACGAGGTGTTTCAAGAAAACAAACCTTTTGCTTAAAAATAATAATTTTACATTATTTTCAAAAACATACTTTTGCATTTTTCCCATTCAACGGGCAGTTTTTTGAGCCGTTTTTGGAAAGACTTGGGACGGAGATTCATCCAATTGAATGTGAGCTCCTCAACCTGCTAACACTTTTTGGAATTCAAGCTCATTTTGGATAATAGAGTGTACTCTTCCAATACTGATCTCCAATTTCTCACTGATTTCAGCTACCGTGAGGCGACAATCACCTTCAATAAGATCCTGAACAGCCTGTCTTAATCCTACTAACCTAATTTATTAGTCTTAATGATCTCCATTGGTATAGACTGGCTGCCATATCTAACCACTGTCAAACGTACAAACCATACGTTTTTACAATTATTTTTGTTTATTTTTAAATCTATGTAGGCATCTCTCCCTTTGTTGTTTAGTTGATTTCCGTCATAAATCACAATCATAATGCACATCACGCTGACGCCGACGCCCCAGATGAGGAAAGAGACAAAGCCTTTTAAAAGAAAAAGTCTGGAATTGGATCCAGCAGTGCTTTTACCGAAGAGCGTTTAACGTATGACAGAAATCACTTTTTAAAAGTCTTCTATAGGACTACATATAGTCTGGGAAAACAGTGCTAAACGTATGACAGAAATCACTTTTCAAAAGTCTTCTGTACAGACTACATAGATAGTCTGGGAAAATAGTGCTTTTACGATAGTTTGGGAAAATGGTGCTTATTTGGCAATCTTGAAGTATTTACGCGACATGATTTATAAGAAAATCAGTTGTGTCCCACCGAGATTTTCCCAGCAAGTAGCCGAGGACTAATTTCACCTGAATATTAATTTCATAAATAAAATCCATTAGTGCACTCTCTTGGCCGGCGGACACACACTTACAAACAGACATACAGACTTCCATCTGGAAATTGTCTTAATCATTTCAGGGGGCCTAAAAATGAATATTTCCAACCATCGCAACAACAAAAAAATGCGCATTCACAATACTTTCCCCGGCTAGGAAAGTAAAAAGGATGCCAATTCTGCGCTAATTTACTAATTTTTTTTAATTTAGATCTGATGCACCATGTCTTTACAACACCACGGCGGAGATACATCCCAGTGCAATAGAGCACCTAGACGGCATATTGGGCCCGGTTCCGCACTCCATCCGAGGTTTTCTCTCGTCGTACCAACAAGTCTTGCCGTCGAGCGCAAAGTTCAAGCAGTGCATAGCCTGTTCTGAAGCAGTCGTCAAACTGTATCGATCTGATGGCGTTGATTTTCTGATGAAGGCCTTCGACAGCGCCAAGTACCTCGAGGATATTACTGGTCTTACTGAATTGCACAAAGAAGCGGATGTGGCTGATGTGAGTCTTATTCATAACAATTTAGCTGTCATTTGGAAGGATGCCCAATGCTTCGGGGCTTGATTGGATTTTTTTATAAACTGAAATTGGAAATTATGTGCATGAGACATGGCAATACATTAGAGCGGAATATCAAATTAACCACTGTCACTTTTGAAAAACTACCCACCGAAAATAAAGCTTCTGAATCTTAGACCGCAAAAAATGTGTTGAATTTATGTTTTAATGCGGAAAAGTGTAAACCGTTCATTTTATATTCCGCTCTAAGGTATTGCTCTGTCTCATTCTCATGAACTAATTTTAAATTTTAGATCTCAAAGACACGCAATCGGATCCATTATCACAAACACAAAAAATGCATTTAGTTTTCTCCATAATTCCTTACCTACTTGTACATACTCTATAAGTCAATACTTGTTTGTGAACTTGGCATTCAGTTGAATTCTCTTATTTTTCGTATGTTCTTCCTGAGTTAGCCATTTATCTAAATACATTCTAAGAGATACTTCATACAGTTCTGTCGGGGTAAGCTGTCATCAGTCAGTTTCACAGGTGGGCAGATGTCTTTTCATAGCGCAGACGGTCATAGCGCAAACTTTCATAGCGCAAACGATTGGACTTGGATGTGCTAGCCTTGATTCTTTATTTGGTGAGCCAATGATGGATATTGTCGAGTTGGACTTAACCCTTCAGGCCTCGGCCCCTCAGCCGATTGACAAGTTGATGCCCCAAAAAATTTTAGTAAAAATTAGTAAAAAAATTGAATTATGACACTGTCTCATCAAAACATTAATTACTGCCAAACCACTGTACCCATAATTAAAATAAAACATTCGACATAATAAAACATAATAAAATAAAACAAATTAAATTAAAATAAAATTAAAACGGGACCGTCACACTGAATCGTATTATGGCCGATTTCGGCCAATCGGGGCCTGAGGGGTTAAGACATATCAGAGGCCTTTTGACAGTTAGGGTCGCTCGAAAGACTAGCAGTGTCAATGCCTTTAGTCAGAGAAAGATCTGGTGTGTAGATGGTGTAGAGGACGGTTTTAAATAAAGTGAAAGACCATTTTGAAAAGGTAACGTCAGTTCTGATGTGGATAATAGTATTTTGAAGTAAACTGTCAAAAATAACGAAAGATACACAAGATCTATGGGATCACTTCTGCGTGGCAGATAAAAGAATCGCTATCAGCATTTGTTAACGTCTTAATTCAATTTTCTCTCCAATAATTTCAAACTATAGAGGAATTTTTAAATATTGGGTATTTTTTACCCGTATTTTTCAATCCATTCTTTTATCTCGCATTTGTAACAAAATCCCCACTTTTTGGGTAATGATCTACAAGCTCGAGTAGACTTTCACAAGAAGTTCCTTACTTGAATCAGCCAGAATAGCACTGGTCTGGGGTATGGCAGTACAACCATGAGCGATGTGGACTTAAAGAAGTCTCTCTTGCGGGGAGTTTACATCAGCAACAGTATGGCTCATGCTATTGACCTTCAATGCCAGAATGATTGGACAACAATTGGACACTTTTGCTTTTCTCCTCCAATGCACTGGAAAGTAAAGTTTTATGACTGGATGCCAGAGATGCTGAAATTTCATTTAAATGCCTTTCAGCATACACTTCCAGACCCCAGTAACCTCGCTCGTTGGAGCTATGCCGAGGATAGTTCTTGTCCCCTTTATAGCAACACCCCTTGCACAGCTAAACATATTCTAGCTGGCTGCAAGGTGGCCTTGGATCAAGGACGGTACACTTACCGCCATGACAAAGTCCTTGCTGTTATTCGCGAGGTAATTAACATCTCAGTGGCTCGTGCCAACAAGGGTTTGACAGTATCCTCCTAACCCCCAATTCAGTTTGTGCGGGATGGCTCTAAAGGCAAAAAAAATTCACTGCAAAACCTTTCTCAATAAGCGAGAAAGTTTCAGATTGGATTCTGAAGGTCGATTCGGTCTCTAAGCCGTATAAATTCCCTGAAAGTCTCGGATGCACAGCCCTACGTCCAGATATAACTTAACTCTCTATCTCGGAAGATAGCCCTTATCGTAGAATTAACTGTTCCATGGGAATCAAATATCCCAAAAGACCACGAGTACAAATTAAATAAATACCATGATCTCGCAAATGCCGACACCCGGAACGGCTTCACTGAAGGTGAACACCTTCACGCGGTGGAAGTTGGCGCTCGTGGCCTGCCAGCTAAATCTCTGTTTCACCTCTTTAAAGATCTTGGTCTTTCCAGAAAAATAATCAAATCTTTCCTAGAAAAATTATCTAAAACCGCGATCTGCGCATCTCAAATTCTATGGCTTTGAAGGGGGAGTGAATGGGTGGTAAGGTGAACGCTCACATGTGGCAAGACAGCTGTCCTAAACCTACCACAGCCGGTCTCTAGTCCGGAATCCGCTATTTTATTTATTTTATTTTATTATACACTGGTCCTCACCCCCAGCTACTGTAAAGGGTCCCCTCTCCCTCTTTTCGGGGCATTTTTTTGCCATCCACATTACTGTATTGTTCTCTTTAAAGTCGCTTTGTAGCAACTCTTCTAGTTTGTAAAATTAGCTGTAACATTGTCAAATCAATAAACGAAACTAAAAGAGCGAACCACGAATTGTACAAATTACTGTTCAATGACTCTGCCATAGAAAAATTCTGCACAGCACTGAAGATGGCTAGAACGCAGGATTAAATTTAAAATTGATGTGTTTTACTCCTCTGAGGAAATAAGGGAATACATCTTCTAGTTTTAAAAAAAAATGTTCGTCCGAATATGATGCAATAATTTCAGTTAAAATTCGAGTAAATTACCCATCTGAGAGAAATCAGTCAAATTCAATCCTTGACAGTGCGAATGTTGTATACAAATATCTCGTTTAATAAATGAATTTCTTTTGTATTACAGATGTGGGCTCTGAGCGACTCGGATGGAGAAACAGAATAAAGAACATATTATATAGAAACATAATATATTTAAAGTCTCCAAAAGCATTCTCAAACTTCTGTGTTATTTTGCCAAATATTTTTATACGCTATTTTAAATAGTTTATTAAACTTTTGTTTCTAAAATGTCGAGTTTCAATTCATCTAGAATGATAAAATACACAATCTCAGACCCCTGCAACTTCCAAATTTTATCACATGATTTTATTATTTTTGATTGATCTCGTTTTTAGTCTGAGAGCTTACGAGTCATCTCCAGGTCTATATCTATTTTTGAGCCAACAATGTATAGTATGAACCAAGTTCAAGTATAGCCAAAGTTAGCTATCAAAAGAGAAAAATGGCTAACATGCGCGGCTCCTGACCATTGTGCGCTCTGCGACTAGTTATCTCGCTAGCTCTGGGTAGCGAATGGTTTCATGCAGCTGGGGCCATAAGATCCATTTTGTCCTCGGATCGGCTCAACTCACGATTCAGCTCCTATTCAGAAGCTACCCTGGGTAAGACTCACACGTCTCAGACCTCAAAGCTGGTGGACCAGTTTCTCCTGGCGGGATTGATTGCATCCCGGCGCTACTGGACTGTTTGCGCACCGTTCGGCGATGCCAATCGGTTGTGCACTGATTAATTGCTGAAGGAGTCTGGAGACTAAGGAAATATACTGTCTCCTAAGCAGTGGGGGTGGATCACCTGTTGTCATGCCACTCTTGAAATGACTTTGGGCCACTCGATCTCGTGTGGCACTATGGGCAAAGAACGCCCAGGTCCGCAATGAATTCCAACTGAATCACCGCTGTAATAAAAGTAGAGGTCGCATAAACGACTTCGGACCCGTAACCAGTCGGGAGGATGGAGGTATCCTGAAGGTTAACTCCAGACGGAGATATCCTACCGAAACTGGTACCTTTCCCGGTGCCTCGCCGGAAGGCGTTGGTATGTAACGGGCTGTTAGCGAGCTAGACAGTAGATTGTTTTCGCTCATCTCATAACTGAAAGAACGATCACATATCGTTATACTAGGCTCGCCCGTTGTAGTCAACACCGCCCTACTGCGACTAGTTATCAAGAGGTCCGGTGGAAAGTAAGGAAGAATGAGGGATTACAGTTAACCCCTCGCGTACCAGACGGCCCGAAACGTCCAGAATTGATATTTACCGTCGAACCCCAGACGGCCCGAAATGGCCAGGCGAGGCCGACCGCTAATTATGTTAGTACAACTTTGACTAATAATTATGAATAATCTTTATTGCTTTACATAACGACGTTACAAATATCTAATAGCAAATTTCAATAGGAACATAAAACAGGTCTTTTTTAGACGATCAGTGTGACAGTTTCGGAGTAATCGTTTTTTTTCTGAAACGCCATCTTTTTTTTGAGACTCGCGAATTTCTTACGGGCCGTAAGGCACACATTAAAATTCAAACCGCGGGCCTCGAGGGGTTAAATTAAACAGTGAGTTCAATGATGTCAATATATTGTCACTATTACAAATGCGTTACTAGTAGAGTACAAATTTCCTAATTACATATCCATCGTTAATTTGATGTATTCGGGTTCTGCAGGTTGAAGTTCGATTTTCATCTGTTTCTTGGGAGGTTTTATCTTCCGTCCGTGGCGTCCTGACTTCCTCTGCCAAAGGCCCGAGCGAGGTCTGTTTCCTAGCCACCTGTTTGCCTGCGCTGAACCAATGTGGGTTTTGTTGTGCAACACATTCGATACTCGACCTGAAATTTTGAAATTTATAGTGGACTATTTTTAAAAAGAAATGGCTTTTATGACGAGTCTGTACATACATCCTGTTTGTTCGCACCTGGATCCTAGAGAAATGGTTAGTTGCAAACGAATGGGTATGGTCTAAAATGGGTTTCCCGATTATTGTGTTTTATTTATTTACTTTTTAATCTATTTCTTTTTTTTTTATTCGATTTTCCGTTGCTTTTGGAAAACTATTGAAGTATGTGCGCATTGCGCTCAGTTTGAAATGTCAAACAAGCCGGTGCCGAAATGCTTCCACATGCATGGTGATTTGTAAGCAAATCTAAAATTTAAGACCATAAAAAACAGCATTTAAATGGACGACCCACCCTACTATGAAGTGTGTATATGTATATGTGCATGTAGCATGTGTGTAAGTGTGTATCTTGTTATTGAATTCAAGCGACAAAATTGAAATAGAATTTCGATAATTTTATCCCAACGGAAAATGGTGACACAGCCGGGAATCAAACACGGAACCTTTTGATGTGAGATAAGGCGACCTAGCCACTATGCCACCAGGCATGTAAAGAAGAAGAAGAATGTTTTGTTCGTAGGTGAAGATTTCAATACCAATGTAAAGAATCCTAAACCCAGCATTTGTAAAGTGTTTGAAGACGGTAAGTGGAATATATAATTTTAAAATCTACTTGAGAAAAATGTACCGCCGTTGAGCCTCCGGTCCCGAGAGGAGTGAAAACGCTTTAGCATATATGAAATCGAAGACTATCGCGGTTGTTTGACATTATAAATAGGATAGAAACGAATTTACCATATGCTTTTGCATATGTACTGAGAAACTATGTGTAAAACCACGATGCGCCATACAAAGATGTTAATCTTTCAAAGATCAAGTTGGAGCAAGCAGAGTTGCAGGGCGCACCTGCCGTGCCGCCGCGAGGCAGAGCGGCCAACAGGAGCAGGCCCGGGCCACTCAATCGCAGATGAGCGCGTGGACTATTAAGCACATCGCGCCAAGGGGTATCTTTGGCACGGCACCGCGCTATTTCTGTGTAGGTTTAACCATAATAATTGCTATGCGTAAACAAAGTTGATTACGTAATCAGGACGGGAACCCCCCACCTCACGTAATCAAGCGTAAGTCTCAGCCATAACCTTCCCCCCTCCCCCTCGGTGATTACGTAATATGTGGATGGCTCCTTACATATCAGTTTTGTATATTTTCAATGCCAACTCAGGTGATATGCTAACGAATGAATTTCTTATGGGGTACCGTCTTTTGGTTCTGATGCAAGTACGCTAAATGATAAAAAATAAAAAATTATCCTTAGCGACATTTCCAAATATTTGCGAGTGTAAAATTGTCATAACCGCTTACTAAGTGATACTATCCTAAACGCCAAAGTCATTATCATAACCGCCTAGAATATCATTAAGCATTCAGTGGAGGTTATTATCATTAGGCTTTATCGTTGCTCTATATGTTGTCGTACAAACCAACAAGCAAACTTTTCAGGGAATGGCAAAAACTGAATAACCTTATTAATGGAATGTTTTTTTGTTGTGTAAATAGGAAAACATTTTGTAAAATTATTAGTTTGCTGTACTAACGATTAAAGCTGTCAAAGAGTTAAGTTGTTTGCGAGGAATTACCACTAAGCACGTTAGAGGTATAACCAAAATGATGGCTGGGAGATGCCACTGCAATTCCGACCTTCGCGACATGGACAGAAGGATCCGGAGTGTAAATTTACACCAACAACAATTAAAAACGCAAACTCGAATTTTTGGTGCGTGCGAGGTCTTATATAGATCGACGTTAAACACTTCTTAACATTCAATGCAAGGTGAGCAACCATTAAATTTGTGTGCCGTCATCGGCCATCGGTGATTGCTCGAATGATAAATCAAACATTTCTCGAGTTTAACTGATGCACTAAAAAATATCAAGCTATTAAAACTCACCGACAACTGCCACGCAGTGTTGATCAAAGTTGAATTCTTGTTTTGTCGCCATAAGTACTATAACCCGATCCCCTTCTTTGCGTAATATAGTGGCAGAAGTTCCCGCCGCGTGGACGTAGAAACCGCCCTCACCTGCACAAAGAAATTAAAATCACAGTAAAAATTGAAGCTGTAAAACTATGCAGAACATGACAATCAGTGAAGTGTATGTAAAGAGCTTGAATATACTAAATCACCAATCGGTGGTTTTCCTGTTGTGACAATTGCAATTATATGCAATAAAAGTCGGCTTCATTAAGTAAGCCACCGTTATACGTTAGTAAGCATGCACTAACACGCCCTATAAACAAATTTTCGAGGGTTGAAAACATGCCGTCGTTAGTTTAAATACAATGGCTGGCTTTCTAAGGGTTAAAGACCAAATCAACCTCCATAATACAATCTGAAGCTTTCTCGATTATTAAGAGAGGTTGCATAGTGGAATGTTTCCCGCCTTTAGAACCATCTTGCACAAACTGTATTGGGGGTTTGATGGGTACTGTTAGACCCTTGTTGGCACGAGCCACTGAGAGCCTAATTACCTTGCGAATAACTGCAAGAACTTTGTCATGGCTGTAGGTAACAGGGACATGTGAACGAAATGTTAGAGTCTGACCGAAATCCCTTTGATTTCTTTGGCCTAAACCAAAAATGACATTCAGCATTTCATGCATTTTTGACCAAAGGCCCCGTTTGGTTTTAACCCGTTGAGTATGAGTCAACCAAATCTGGTCGCGAAACAATTATCCATTGAGTACGAGTCGGCCAAATCTGGTCGCGCGTTTTTTTCACTTCTTTGACGTTCTCATATTTATTCTAAATTATCTAAATGTTTTACAAAATGATATGTCAATATTCTATATTCGAAATTTCAATGCAATCATTGTGCAGTTGTTCTTTTTATGATTGGTGTAGTAGTTTCGTAGTTATAGTACTTTAAGTCGATGTCGCCAAAAATCCTGCAAAAGAGACAGATGCATCCATGAAAATACCCATTTACTCCAAGGGTTAAAGGGTTTTTTAATTATTTTTATTTGTTTGTAGAGGGATTTGCTATCGTCTCTAGTTTAGTTGTAATTGATACTGCACAAACTTACCCCGTATACTGCCTACACTTATCCCAACCAACTATACCAAAAAAGGGTTGTTTTGTGTTAGACGTCATTGTGATTCAATGAATGATGACAAATTTCAACATTTCAAGCTCATTTAATTTCAAGACATTTCAAGCTCGGAGTAAAGACTCAATTTCAAGATACTCAAGAATATACTACTAATTCGCAATTAAACCATATACATTACTTGCCATACTTGCCATACTTTAATTAAACCATATACAAGCCCGCGTTGACTTCCACAAAAAGTTCCCTACTGGAATCAGCCAGAATGGCACTGGTCTGGGGTATGGCAGTACAACCATGAGCGATGTGGACTTGAAGAAGTCTCTCTTGCGGGGAGATTACGACAGCAATAGTATGGCTCACGCTATTGGCCTTCAATGCCAGAATGATTGGACAACAATTGGAGACTTTTGCATTCCTCCTCCAATGCACTGGAAAGTAATGTTGTATGACTGGACGCCAGAGATGCTGAAATTTTATTTAAATGCCTTTCAGCATACACTTCCAGACCCCAGTAACCTCGCTCGTTGGAGCTATGCCGAGGACAGTTCATGTCCCCTTTGTAGCAACACCCCTTGCACAGCTAGACATATTCTAGCTGGCTGCAAGGTGGCCTTGGATCAAGGACGGTACACTTACCGCCACGACAAAGTCCTTGCTGTTATTCGCGAGGTAATTAGTCTCTCAGTGGCTCGTGCCAACAAGGGTTTGACAGTATCCTCCAAACCCCCAATACAGTTTGTGCGGGATGGCTCTAAAGGCAAAAAACATCTCACTGCAAAACCTTTCTCAATAATCGAGAAAGCTTCAGATTGGATTATGGAGGTCGATTCGGTCTCTAAGTAGTATAATGCTCTAATTGTATTTAAATGCCTTTCAGCATACCCTTTCAAACGCCAGCAATCTCGCTCGCTATATCTATTCAGAGGATAGTTCATGTCCCCTCTGCAGTAATACTCCTTGCACAGCTAGACATATTTTAGCTTTATGCAAGTCAGCATAAGATCAGGGTCAGTACACCTATCTACCTACTACCTACCGCCTGGCAATGACAAAATCCTTTTTGTTATTCTCGAAGTAATTAGCCTCTCAGTGGCTCGTGCCAACAAGGGTTTGACAGTATCCTCCAAACCCCCAATACAGTTTGTGCGGGTTGGCTCTAAAGGCAAAAAACATCTCACTGCAAAACCTTTCTCAATAATCGAGAAAGCTTCAGATTGGATTATGGAGGTCGATTCGGTCTCTAAGTAGTATAAATTCCCTGAAAGTCTCGGATGCACAGCCCTGCGTCCAGATATAACTCTTTACTCTCTATCGCGGAAGATGGTCCTTATCGTAGAGTTAACTGTTCCAAGGGACTATAAACAGTCCCTTGGAACAGTAGCCTCTGACTATAAACACTACTGCCAGGAGATAAATCGTTGTAAATTTTGTCAGGCTCGGATATTGCTTTGCGATTGCTGACTACCTACTACTTGTAAGGGACTGCCGTCCGATCTAGGCGAACATTTTTCAAATAAAAAACAATCTCATGTGCAGTAAAACTTTTCTCCACACCTTTATCATTTTGCATATTATCTGTAGCTACTTCCTAAAAACAGTTCCAAAAACTGTTGTGTATATAAATCGTTATATCATTTTCATTAGTGTTTCTTTTCTTACGAGGTGGAGAAGAATCACCATCAGATTTAATACTATTAGACTCATCGCAGCTCATTTTCAGAGGTTCTAAAAAAAATATTTTCTTGCTCTTTCCGTTTGAACCAATTCCAGGAAACTCATTTTAAAATGCAGGTCAAGAAAAGTGGCAACCAAATATTAGTCATTATTATCAAATTTGAACCGTTTTTCAAGCTTAACTTTCAGTGAAGATTTCATTCTCAATAAATTTTCATCGAACATTCGGCAGCGGAATATTCGGCGCTTCGGCCTATAGGTATTTGGTATTCGGCCAAATCACTATTCGTGGATTTCACTAGTATAAATGGAGTTTATCCTGTATTAGATAAATATATTGAAAACATGTCGAGGAAGTAATTTAATATCGATTAACTTACCGGGTATTCTTTCGATGTTGTTGACTAAAGTTCCAACTGGAAGCGCTCCTAAAGGATAAGCATCGCCTTCATTTGCCCGGACTTAAAATAAAAACAAAAATAAGAAATTAACACAACATCCATACCTGTACATATGCAACAATAGGATAAATTTAAAAGGATTATTATTATTATTAACGCTGATGTGTTCATATCTATGAAATTAACTGGTGATGCTGTTTCTTTTTTTTATATATATATCAATTTTTAAATATATATCAAGCCTATTTTTGAATGCGTTTATGGTTGGTGCTTCAATAACTTCCTCGGGCAGTTTATTCCAGCTGTTTACGATTCTGTTTGTCAGGAAGTGCTTTCTTGCTTCAGTTGAAAAGCTTGTAACGTTGAGTTTCAGGCTGTGACCTCTTAAGTAATGGTTTGAATTGAACACAAACATGCTTTCCAACTCTGGGCAGTCGTAGTGTTGCCTCAGTATTTTGTATGTCTCTATGAGATCTCCTCTGTCTCCGTTGCTCCAGAGTTGTCAGTTTGAGGATTTTTAATCTATGTTCATAGGGTGTTTTTCTTAGGGTTTTTGGCAGTTTTGCCGCTCTACGTTGTATACTTTCAAACAGGTTGATGTCTTTGGCAAAATAAGGATTCCAGATTTGAAAACCATACTCGATCAGAGGACGAATGTAGGTTTTGTAAATTTTTAGAAATGTTGGTATCGTCAATACTTGAAAAGCTTTCTTTACCAAATATAGAAGTGAGTTTGCCTGTTTTACAATGTTTTCAATATGGTTTGCCCATTTCAAGTTGTTCATTATCGTTATACCAAGGTCTTTCTGTGCATTTGTGGTAGTTCAGCTGATCGATCCAAGTTGGTAGTCATTTTTAGGGTTGTTTTTACCAAGGTGTAGAACTGTGCATTTCTTAGGGTTGGTTTTAATAACCCAGTCTTGAGTCCATTTTGTGATTTCATCTAAAGCTTCTCTAATATTAATCAACAATATTCTCAACTTATTCAACTACATATAGCAAAATTTAAACCTACCTGGAATCCTGGGCAAATGCCTCGATGTTTTGATGATATCGCCGGCCTTCATGTTTTCCGTTGCGATAATATATTTCACTTCGTCGCCAGTGGCAACTAGGGCAACATCTGCTGTGCGGCAACCGTCTTTTAAAATCTATGAATTTATAAAATAAAAATTACTCAAGATGACTTTTAGATGTTACCATTGATTATATAGCGTATTATATTGCTCAATGTCATACAACAATTTGGCAACCAGGATTTTACTATTAAACGCAACGTGTAGATGGCAGTCACATTTCCAAAAAATGATAAATATTCTATTGTCATGTTCAATATGGCGACTTTTGTAATATAACAGTATGGCGGCACACTCTAGATGGCGCTTTAAATATGCCTATATGGTATAAAATAGTAATAACAACGAATTTTGAAATTATAGCTCTCATTATTTTAATATTATTTATATAAAAATGACAATTTTTAATTTGGTATACAGGATTCAATACGTTATAATTACACTCTTTAATTTTCAAACACACTAATAGAAGGCATTTTATCTCTTCGTTATTATTTCTGTGATGTAATCAGCCTATTTAAAATGCAATAGATGGTGCAATAATTGAATGTAATTTGGTTATTTTTTTTTGTTTTTTATTAGTCCTTTATAAAAAAGTATTCATCAATATTATCATAGATAACCAAAAAAAATGCTATTGGTTTGGCCATCGATGCTATCAGCGCCACCTGCATTGCCAAATTCAATAGAGTTGAGCAATCTAAAACCACATATAATCAATGCTGCTACGCACTGCCGACTTGCCGTCTCCTTAAATAGGACGGTAATACTGCAAGTGGAGTAAGTCAAATACCTCAGTCTACATCTCGACTATTCTCGACCAAACTGGAGAAAGCACATCTTCACAAAAAGGAAGCAGCTAGGAATCAATTTTTATTGTTCTTTTGAGTCGCTAATGTAAAAAATATGTTATAGACTTAAGCTATAGGTTAGCTGATAGACATTGCCGCAAGGCAATAAGCTCGCCTTATTTCTTTAAAATAAAATAAATAAATTATCATTATTATTATTAATAATAATATTTTCCTGGAGACCAAGATTTTGAAAGAGGTGAAACAGATATTTGGCTGGTATGTGTCAACTTCCACCGCGTAAAGGTGAACTGTGAAGCCGTTCCGGGTAATGAAAAATAACACAAAACTTGATGTAAAACTTCAATCGGAGGTGTGCCACTGGTAATAATCTCTAGAAGCTATCTTTAGCCCCTCGCGGCCCGCGGTTTGAATTTTAATGTGTGCCTTACGGCCCGTAAGAAATTCGCGAGTCTCAAAAAAAAGATGGCGTTTCAGAAAAAAAACGATTACTCCGAAACTGTCACACCGATCGTCTAAAAAAGACCTGTTTTATGTTCCTATTGAAATTTGCTATTAGATATTTGTAACGTCGTTATGTAAAGCAATAAAGATTATTCATAATTATTAGTCAAAGTTGTACTAACATAATTAGCGGTCGGCCTCGCCTGGCCATTTCGGGCCGTCTGGGGTTCGACGGTAAATATCAATTCTGGACGTTTCGGGCCGTCTGGTACGCGAGGGGTTAATTCAACAAACTCTACATGTCTTGCACTTACAAGACAGCTTGTCTTAAAATAAAATATATTAATGATATATTTTTGATGCAATTCCCTTCCTCTTTATATAAAAATCAGACCTGTTTTGATAGACATCTAATAACAGAAGGTCCTTTATAATGTAATGCGAAAGGAGGAGGGTGGTTGGCCTGCCGCGTCGACCAGAATCGGGTAACCGAAGAAACCAGGCAAGAAACCAATGGATAGTACAATTAATCATTCACGAAATAATGCTACCGCATCTGAGGCAGCCGATGCGCCAGCTCCGGGGACCAGGGATGCTGGTGAGAAGTTGGCAACTGGCCGAAAACCCAAATATTTTACACCGAAATCGGACATTCGAATCGCCGCATGGAATGTGCGAACGGGGCATCACGTCGGCCAAAAGGAAATCATAGCAATGGAATTAGCGAAATGCAAAATATCGATCGCCGCATTATCGGAATTACGACTCACGGGATCGGGAACAATGACAATTGATCCGCCAACAATCGACGAGACGATGACGCTATTTTATTCCGGAGGCGACAAACGAGAGGCCGGGGTCGGCTTCATGGTCGATCGCCGAGCTGCCGGCAGCGTTATTGCGTTTCAACCGATATCCGAGCGCTTAGCAGTTATCACCATCGATGGAACAATCAAGACCCATATCGTTTCCGTTTACGCGCCAACCGAGATGAGCCCGGATACGAACAAAGATGAATTCTACTACCAGCTTCAACACACGCTGGATACGATACCCCGAACCGAATTAATTATACTAGCGGGCGACTTTAATGCACATACGGGTGTAGATCGGACGGGTTGGGAAGAAACGATGGGAAGATTTGGACACGGCGAAATTAACGACAATGGACTACGCCTGTTATCATTCGCATTGTCGAACAACATGATCGTCGGAAACAGCATATTTCGTCATCCCCGCAAACATCAACTAACGTGGCGAAATCCGTCCGGTAAAGATTCAGCAATGTTGGACTACATTTTAATCAATTCGAGATTTCGATCAACAGTCAAAGACGTACGGACGATGCGTGGACCCGATTGCGGATCGGATCACTATCTCGTTCGAGCGAAATTACAAATGCGACTACAACGAGCGAAGAAAAAAGCGCCACCACCAACCAAGAGAAACTGGGCATGTCTACAGGACCCAGCCATTGGACAGAAATTTCAAATCGCGCTATCCAACAAATTCGCAACGCTCGTAATATCAGACGATATCGACTTTGAAGAAATGCAATTATCGGAGTCCCTTGTGAAGTGTGCAACGGAGCTGTGCCCACCCATCCGTCGACGGACGCATCAATGGATTTCGGACGACTGTTTAGACCTCGTCGACCAACGAAAACGGATGAAACACGTCAATTTCGAAAAATACCGATTATTGAACAAAGAAGTCCGACAAAGAATGAAATCGGAACGAGAAGCGCATTGGAATAACATTGCAGCCGAATTGGAAGAAGCAGCATCGAGGCACGAATACCGGACGCTATACCAAACAATCCGACGGTTAGGCGGGAAAACAACATCAACGAACGACAACATCAAGAAATCGGATGGAACTTTCGTGATCTCCCCCCACGAGCGCCTGCAGCGGTGGAGGGAATTCTTTAATCAGCTGCACAATCACGATCCGCCTCAAGGTCCAGCACCGCAACCGCCGATTATCAATCAGCCGGCGAATCCGTTTTCCGATAACGAACCAACAATAAACGAAGTGAAAACGGCAATAAAATCGCTGAAAAATGGTAAAGCGCCGGGTCCAGATCAAGTTACCGCCGAGATGATCAAAGCCGGAGGTGACATTCTATTACAACAACTACATGTTCTCCTAACGCATATTTGGCAATCGGATCGTATTCCGTCGGCATGGAAGAAAGCCATCGTTGTGCCAATTTTAAAGAAAGGCGATAGCAGAGAATGCAAGAATTATCGCGGTATTAGCCTTCTTTCAATAGTCGGCAAAGTATTTACAAAAATCATACAGTCGAGGCTACAAAAACATCGAGAACAAACGAGCCGAGAGGAGCAAGCAGGATTTAGACCATATCGAGGATGCATTGATCAGATATTCGCTCTTCGTCAGCTAATGGAAGAAAGAATACGGTGCGGCAAACGAACAATCGTCGTCTTCATAGACTTTAAATCCGCCTTCGATTGCATCGATTGGAACAGCTTATGGAGTGCCTTGGAGACAGAACACGTGCCACCAAAAATCATTAAACTTCTCCAATCATCGTACGATGGCTTAACCAGCAGCGTTCGAATCCGTAACGATTTGTCTGAGGAATTCCCGATTCAAACTGGTGTTCGACAAGGAGACGTCGCATCGCCGCTACTTTTTAACGTGGTGATCGACGCGATTATGCGGAGAGCATTCGATGGTCGACGCGGAGTTAGATACGACGAATCAAACTTCATAACCGATTTGATGTTCGCTGATGATAGCGCCGTTTTCGCCGACACTGATGCCGAAGCAACGGACATTTTATACGACATATCCGGAATTGCTCAATCATATGGATTGAAAATCAATGCGGATAAGACCAAAGTGCTCACTACGGACGGTTCGAAGGCCAGCGTTTACCTCGATGGAACCCAAATCGAACAGGTCCCACAATTCAAGTATTTAGGATCGGAAAGAAAGTGGCTTCGACGGCCGATGTCCATAGCCGGATCGGTCAGGCAACAGCAACATTCGCCTCGCTCAAGTGGTGCATATGGAAGCGAATGAATATTACCATCAAAACCAAAGTACGACTATACCGAACGTTGGTTCTTCCCATTCTTCTTTATGGATCGGAAACGTGGACGTTACTACAATCGGACCTCAAAAAGTTCGAAGTCTTCCAAATGCGATGCTTTAGGCAGATTCTCGGTGTCTCACTCCGCGACCGAATTCGAAACGAGACCATTAGAGAAAGATGCGATCTAGTAACAACGATCGAAGAAGAAGTACAAAAACGTCGACTACGATGGTTCGGCCATGTTTGCCGAATGAACGACAATCGCTTGCCACGTAAACTTCTTTGGCGAGACCGTCCGACAGAATGGAGAATTCAGCGATCGGCACCGAAGAAAACCTGGCTAAATACCATCAAAGGCGACCTTAAAAATCAACGATTGTCGGCTAGGGATGCTCGAGACGTGGCAAAAAATCGTCAAGAATGGAAGCGAATCGTGAATGGAGTACGAGATCCAGCGGCACCGACAGCAGCGTATTGGCTGCGAGGGCGACCCCCTCCCCAATCGCCGGCTACGGAATAAATAATAATAATAATAATGTAAGACCTTATCAATTTTACCTGAATTACTTTCTCTTCTTTAGGAGGACCTTCGGTAGGACCATCACGCACCCATTTAATCCAATGATATTTATGCTTAATCCCGCCGCCAATGCCTTTCACGACCACTCGACCTAAAACACACAAATAAATCAATTATGTTGGTTTTGAATTACATATTTTGAATGCATACTAGCCCAGATGCACAATGTGTTGTTAAATATTGTTAAACATTTTAATTTCCCGTATTATTTCTGTAATGTAAATCAGCCTTTATAAAAATGCAATAGATGGCACTAATAATTGCATATTAGTATTGTTACCACTGGTTAAATAATTGGGTTTTATAATCAACCAGTCTTTTATAAAAAAAACATTATCAATGTTATAATAGATGGGCAAATAACATGCTATTTGCTTCGCCTGACAATACTATTAGCGTTACCTGCAAACCTGCATGTCACCGGCATAAAAGGGTTGCCAAAATTTACTATGGCATTGAGCAATCTGATATCTTGAAATCACAAATTATTTAAAAAATAAAATGCCAACCATGTCGCCTATTTGGTGGTTCTGCATATTGGATGATTTCAATTAATAATAGAAATATTACGTTTAATTCAATGCGTAACCAATTCTTTCAGCATCACCTGCATGCCGCTGCCATAGAAGGGTTGCAAAAACTTCCTATGGCATTAAGAAATCTTATAATGAGTGGTAATACTTATTCAAACATAACCTAAGATCTAATCTGGAATAACACTTACTGGCAAAATGAGAAACCCAATCATCCTAATTTCGTCTCGGATCTTACAGCCCTCAAAATTCAGCTCCCACTGTGTGTAGACCATTTTCTCTCCAAAAGTTCTTAAAGTCCTATGTAATTTTATCTCTCTCAACCATCCTTTAGTAACAATATTTCATTCCATAATATGACATACTAGTTTCTACTGTCTTCTTCATTGTAAGTTTTGTGTCTGTTTCTTTCAGCGCTGTCCCACTAACAATCAAGTTCCCAATTGAAAACAGTTCCCAATTGAAAACTAGGTAACCATCTGGCAGAAATCACCCTCATTGGGTGGACAGCCAAAGAGAAAAGGAAGAAGAAAATGAGAAACCCTAACCTTATTTATACCTGTTAATTTCCAATAATTTCTTACACAACCCTTGAAGTAGCGTTTTGCCTTCATGTGGGTAATAAGTGTAATAATAAGACGGAAGTGCTACGTTTGCTAGACTGACCAGTCGGAGACCTAGATTCGCGTGCGCGTAGGCTGGCCATAACTTTCCTTTGCACAAAAAACTAACCAGCCTTTTGCGCGAAAAACTGCAGTGCAACTTTTTGATTGATTTTATAAATAAATACTAACAATATAGCTTTTTCATTAATTCCCTCTTGTTGCCTAGTAATTAATCTTGTTAGTCTATCTATATTATATATTTATATAATATATATGGGGGCGGCCGAAAGGGTTATGCGCGGATCTGTCAAACAACGCAAAATGCCTGTATGTACTGTTGACGTGCGACGGTATGGTACACCGGATATGGTAAGGATATTATGGAAGCTAAGGTTCACTGAGTTGTATAAGTATGTACTTGCCTGTCTCTGGGTCTCTTCCAGCCAAGTTGGTCACATTCAACGGTTTAACGGTGTATTCTTTTTCGAAGTGCACAATTCTCCTGAAGGCTTTGCCGTGGCCGATTTCAGGTTTTGGCTTCTGAGGCCAGCCGGCATAATTTTGAACACGGGGTTGGAGACTTGTTGCCTTTAGTAATGATCCGCGAGCCGGAGCTGGCGAAATAGCCAATGACCTCAGCAGCACCGATAGAGATGACATTGTTATTTCATATGAAATAAGCCTATAGAACTTTTCGTTTTAATTTTAGGCGAGAAAGAAACAAATATAACCAAAGCACGACCAAACAACATAACCTCAAAACATCTGACGGATTTTGCACCAGTGTTGCCCGCGGAAAAAAAGCTTCCTTCCTCACATTAGGGAGACATCAATATCGAAAAACGAAAATAATTTTGAACACAATGTAATGCTAGTGACGATTGGCCCAAGGAAAAGTGAAGTGAACGACGCACCGCTCGAGCGACCACGCGCTGGCACCACCTACAAAACGTTTTGCGCACACATCCCTATTTAACGATTACATATTATAATTTAATTATAATTTGTAATACCCAATAGGTGCCGCGGATTGGTGGAAACTGTCCTCAGCTTGCCACTTTATTAGGACGAACCTTTACTCTACTGTTTGTCGTGTATACCTAATTAATAATGAATATTTACATAATTACCTAATTAATTATACAAATTTTCTACCGCTAGATAACATAACTAAGGATTGACCCATAGAGGTGTCAAGTTTGCACGCACCACGCGAGGAAGCATTCTTATGTAGCTCGGGGAGCAGACTCCAATTCTGAAATTGTAGATAGAAATCCATTTCTTCTTCTGAAGAAGAAGAAGATAGAAAAACTGCGTTACCGAATTTGCAATTTTACCCGCCAAATGGCTTTTTTTTCAATTTTTCGTATGAATGCTCGATCCGCGCTCGCGCGGTATATCGCTCACTTCACACCTCCATGAGGCAATCGCCGCTAGCCAACAAAAGTTGTAAGTTTTTGGCCTCAACGAATGACGGAAAATATTGTAAATCACCATCTATCTGCAGAATAATTTCCGCAGTGCGCGGGGTTCTATATAACTCCATAGTATGGGAAAACACTATAATCATAATCATAAGTTTTTTATTCAAAATAGTACGAAATCGTAACTTTTGACGTCAATAACTGCCAATCTTAAACCACAGGCAGATTCCTTTCTCCAAGGAAGTAAAGTATCTGGGAGTCACGCTCGACCAGAGACTCACCTGGAACAGCCACCTAGATAAAACAATTCAAAAAGCTAAAAGTGCTTTGGGTATAAGCAGAAGACTGGCGGGGAAAAACTGGGGCCTAAACCCCAAGATCTCCCACTGGCTATACACTGCCATTGTGAGGCCGATAATCTCGTACGCCTCGGTGGTATGGTGCAACAAAGCCAACCAGAAAACTGTGATTACCAAACTAAACAATATCCAAAGGACGGCGTGCCTCATGACAACTGGCGCAATGTCCTCCACTCCTGGAGCAGCTCTAGATGCACTGCTGAACTTACCGCCCCTACACATTCATTTGCAACAGGTGGCGAAAGCCAGCATGTACAGGCTATCTGCCCGAGATAAGGTAAACTGGATCTCACAAGCACTAAGATCAGTTCTTGACTCAGTCAGTGAAAATCCAACCCTCAACATGGTATCAGACACCATGCTCCCACTCCTAAACTTTGGAAAACTTTTTACAGTGGAACTGCCGCCAGAGACGACTGGCTAAAAAGCCAACTGCAATGGCAAGGCCGGTAGCCTTAAATGGTATACTGATGGGTCCAAATCGGGACTTGACGTAGGCTGTGGTATATATGGAGAGCGACCAAACTTCGAAAGAAGTGTAAACTTAGGAAAATACGCCTCCATATTCCAAGCGGAGGTTTACGCCATTATTGAATGTGCGGATATCAACCTCCAAAAGGACTACGCAAACCACCGTATCTATATCCACTCGGATAGCAAAGCAGCTCTTATGGCACTAGCCTCGAATACCATTAATTCAAAGCTAGTGCAAAACTGCATATCACTACTGAATTCCCTGGGCGAAAAGAACAGGGTAATACTAATTATAAATAGGATAGAAAACGAATTTACCGCGTGAAATTTGTAGGACCCGACGTTTCGGTGACGATGCTAAACAGATTCGATATAAAAACGATCTTCAAACCGACCCAAAATATAGCTCGATTTTTGAGGCCTGTAAAGGATGTAATACCACTGCAAACCCCGGGTGTGTATAAAGTCGAATGCAGCTGCGGTCTAGCCTACGTTGGACAAACGAAACGGCCCATAGCCACGCGACTGACAGAACACATCAAAGCTGTTAAAAACGTTCAGCGAGAAAAATCGGCGATCTGCGAACATATATTGGATAGCGGAAGTAACCACTGGATGCAGTTTCAAAATCCCATTGTTCTATCCAAGGAACAATTCTACTTTCCTCGCATGATCCGGGAAGCCATTGAAATAAGAAGAACTCCGAACTTCAATAGAGATGACGGCTACAAACTCTCTTCTACGTGGAACCCTCTTCTTAAAATGTTCCCGCCGCCGAACGCCGAACGCAAAGACGTAAAACAGGATACAGTGAGTGTTGTGTGCAAGACGGATTTTAAAAATTCCCGCGCTCCGAGCCCGGCCCCCCACCACCGTTATAACCTACGCAGTGGCGGCAGCGGTTTGCGGCCTACCCGCAAAACAACGGACTGACAGCTCTTTAGTCTACCCTAGACAACGGCGGCTGCAACGTCACCGAAACGTCGGGTCCTACAAATTTCACGCGGTAAATTCGTTTTCTATCCTATTTATAATGTCAAACAACCGCGATAGTCTTCGATTTTATATTAGGGTAATACTAAGATGGGTTCCCGGCCATGCAGGAATCGAGGGAAATGAAAAAGCCGACGAACTTGCTAGGACGGGAGCAAAAGGAACGTTATACGGCCCTGAACCTTGCTGTGGCGTACCAAAAAGCCTTGCAAACCTAATGCTCAAACAAATGTGTTTAGAACAATCCTTCAACCACTGGAACATCACGCCAGGGTTGAATCATTCCAAAGCGCTTATTAAGCCTTACGACCGTAAGACGGCCCGTGAGGCCCTATCGCTAAATAGGAACAATCTACGCATACTGGTAAGGGCGCTTACGGGGCATTGTGGCCTGAACAAACACATGTTCAACCTCAAGCTCAAAGACACAAAAATGTGCAGGTTCTGCCAAGGGGCAGAGGAAACTCCCCAGCACCTCATGTGCGAGTGTGGCCCGCTGATGCGTAAAAGATACAACCACCTGGGTGGTCACTACCCCCAACCTGAGGAGGTAAAACAATCTGGCGCCAAAAGCCTGCTGCGGTTCTTAAATGACACGAGGCTTAGCGCAGAACTATAGTAGGTGGCGAGCACAATAGATCAGCAATGGTCGCAGTGTTACAAGGCTCATAAAGACCTTAGAAAAGCCCCACTCAACAAATAAAAAAAAAACAAAAAAAAAACGGAAAACACTTCCTGTGAAGCACCGTAGCCAATCTGTAGCAATCCACAGAATTTAAATCCGGACCTACTTTTTTCCGTAGTGCTCCCGCTTTTATGTGATTCCATAAATCACAGATTTTTCGAAAATAAAACACATGGAATTTTACCGCAGTTCACGGTTAGCCTTATTTATTTACTACTTACCAACTTACTTTTCTAGCTAAACGTAATAAAATCAATTTTATTCCTTCTTTCGATATTTATTTCTTAGTTTCGTTCGTTCGTAGAATAGTTCGTTCGTTCTTTCTAATGATACTGATTATTTAATTGGCTTTTGTAAATGAAACTGTCGTGAATAAAAGATAACCATTTATCGACTGGAATGTGAGAAGTATATCGATATTAGTACTAAAAATCGATTGTGCTCCTCCCGTCCCGATACTTCTGACGTTTTTGCGACTGGGTGGGTGCTTATCCTGCTTGTCAAAAATGGTTGTCAATCCACGAAAATAGAAAAAAAATGCTTTCGTAGCAACTGTGATATTATAAATAAAAAATACTGCAAACAGCGACATTTTAGTTTCAAATTAAAACAAATCGCAAAGCAGCATATAAAATGGATGAAAACGAAGAGGTATAAAGTGGTTTTTCTTCGGCATCTTCTAATTTGCAACTAATTGAATTTGTATGTTTTTCAGGATTCCGTTAGCGTTCCGGCTATTAAGCAGCGCGGAAACGACTGCGTGAAGGAGAATAAGTTTATGGAAGCGATTTTACATTACACGAAAGCGATTA
Organism: Micropterix aruncella; assembly: GCA_944548615.1. Taxonomy (NCBI): domain Eukaryota; kingdom Metazoa; phylum Arthropoda; class Insecta; order Lepidoptera; family Micropterigidae; genus Micropterix; species Micropterix aruncella. The sequence continues at coordinate 6,304,482 of OX155961.1, read as the reverse complement.
AAATTGACCCGACTATTGCAGCGCTATACAGCAATCGTTCTTTTGCGTTCCTGCGCGTGAATCAACACTATTTGGCACTTCAGGATGCGCAGGAGACCATCAGGTTGGAGCCGACCTGGGCTAAGGTGCGACTTGTTGGTCGTTATAAATGAATCTTGTAATACTTGGAAAATGAAGCTTGACCGTTACCTGAAATGTTATCGCAGGCCTAATGCTTGGCTTTATAAACAAGATCGAGTGATGCTGCAATCGCTGTTGTCTATGTTGCTTCCTTAGCTTCCTAGCAGAGTTGGATGGAACGTCGATCATAGACAGACGTTCCATTTTTGGCACCTGAACTATCGTGGGCCCCGGTGCACCGCACCGGCTGCTCCGGTTTAGTTACCCCACTGACTGCAATAATCTTTTTTCGGCCTCAATAAATAAGCGAGATATATGCATTTAAAGAAACGTCAAACACCTACATTTCGGAAGGTTGAGTTAGTTTTTTTTAAATAATTCATATGGTTAAGTTTTTAATAAAACCACCCAAAAAACTAATGTCAAAATTTTTAAAAACGTGTCCAACGCTATTCGTGTCAAACTATATTTAGTTTATTATTTATTACATTTTAATAATTTGTGTTTTCTTCTCAAAGGGTTATTTTCGACGTGCTGAAGTTGAGGCCGCTTCAGGTTTGTTAGACGAGTCGTTATTTTCATACGGTCGGGCCTTACAACTGCAGCCACAAGATCCCAATATTATAGATGCGATACGTAAAATTACGGCAGAACGCCAAAGAGCAACAGAATGTAAGTTATAATTTAGAGTAGTTATCGAATTATCACTTCTTAAATATTGAACGATTCTTTTTCTTTTGTTACAGTAAACAGAAAAACACCATGGTTGTGCTCCTGCATCGGTCTAATTTTAGGTATCGTCATAGCAATATGCGACAAAACGCTAACTGTAAAATCGTCTTTCACGGTGAGTGCATACTCAATAAAATTAAGCACTTCAATATCACAGGCAAATCAGTTTCTTTTTGTCAGTGTTGGCCAAAATTTAGTCAGACTAACAATTCATGACTAACGATTGAATACGTTAATCGTGATTAACGACTAACGATTGATTCGTTTAATAGTCAATCATGACTAATGATTGATTAGTTCCAGTCGTAATTATGACAAAAAAAATGTGATTGATATTCTTGACAGTGGTCAACTTTGTTTTGCGAGTTTTTCGGCCGGACGTTCAGTCCGTCGGACGGTCGCTTAGTCGGTTGGACAGTCGGCCAGCCGGTGGGTTGGTCGATCGGACTGACCGGCCGACCAACCGATCGAGCGAACCGACCGGCAAAACCGATGGGAATCTAAGTACAGTCAACCAATAGATATAATAGAAAGAATTGTTGGTGGCATCTAAAGAGCAAGATAGTGGCGATTGACGATTAACGACTAATCGATTTAGTCGCGATTACTTCAATCGAAATTAACGTTAGTCGCGACTATATCAATCGTGATTGATTAGTCCATTAAAATATTCAATCGGTTAACCCAACACTGGTAATTGTACTCATTTATTATGACCACTACTTTACAAAAATTACACGTTTAATTTTAATTTGCCAACATAAACTTTTAGTCACAATAACCCTGGCAGTATGTTCGTAAGATATTGCCACTTGGCAATTGGTTCACCATGTTGTACTCTACTGCGTGTGCAATAAAGTTTTTCAAACAAACAAACAACTGCACAGGGACAAACTTTCGGGTCAAACTAGTGAGGCGCAATTGTATTTAGTGTTGCTCCTCCCTTGTGAGACACTAATGTAAGTACTTTTATTTTCAATAAAAATATTTTGTTTCAGCATCCTATAACAATGGTGGCATTTATATTAGTAATCTCTGGAGCTGGATGGGGAGTTGGTAAATTGATAACAATGAAAAAGCAGTGGAATGCAGGGAAGACCTTAATAAAACCTGAAAGTGAAAACGAAGGTACCTAAGCCATTTTATTTACATAAAGTCGATCGTTTGTTGGCTGTATAATTTTCTGTTTTTTGCTTGTATGATTTTCAATTGTTGAGTTGGGCTACTAGAGTTGTCAACTACAACTGGCGAATCCGTCACCTCAGGAAATTTTGACGATTAGTCGTTCTATCTCCCTGAAGTGAGCGCAGAAGACTTGGACAAAACAGTCCACCGTCAAGCTCCGCTACATGCCCGTAAGAGGCCAATGCCTTAACTGCGAGATAGCCAGGAGTGTTACCCAGCGGGCTTACACTCACGCCCTTACTTCCAATTGCGACCAGATTACTCCAGTCTCTCGATTGGTTACGAGTTAAAGGTGGCTTGCGCGGTCCTCTCCCTTACGAAGCGGTGAAACGATGTATACCAAATCTATCGCGGACCACGGCATCCTTAGCCAGGCTGTTCACCCAGGATCGGGTAGCCAATGGTCGTTTCAAGAGCAGTCGCCGTAAGGTCCGCAACCACCTCCGCTATATAGGAAACAGTACTGCTTCCAGACTCCCCCGGCTGTTAGTCAGAGTGCACAATCGATTGGCTTACGCCGCACGATGCGCAGACCGTCCAGGAGCGCCAGAAGGTTGATTCCTAGGGGAAACTAGCCCTAAGGCCAGAGTCCTGCCCGGGCTCGCACTTCATGCGTGGAGGCCGCCGGATGGGTGTTGACCCGTGAGTGTGACCAACCCTGAACAGAATGGGTCTTCGTGGCCAACTCAGCATGGGCCCATTAGCTCCCTAAAGTTGTTGAGTTGGGCTGATATAAATAGTATGCATCTGGTCTTCGACATTTGATGCCAATCAAGGTCGCACATTCCACTCAGCTCAGTGGAATCAAAAACCTCCCTAGACCTCTGTTTTGTTTTCGCACATGATTGAGGCAGACCGCCAAACGTAAATCATTTATTCTCCCTTGATTCCCAAAAAGTCAGCACTGTCCTTCAATTTTGGCAGTTGACTGTTCCTGTGCAGTTTGGGCCATATGACTCGCTCGTTATCTTGGGTCGGCTTAACTCACGGTTTAACTCCCAGTAGCCTTCTCTAAGAGGGTCGAACCTGGAAACATCGATATATAAGGCCTACATATGCCCTCAGGTTCAAATGAGTTGGATCATATCCGTTGTAACAGAGACAGAGAGAGAGCAAAAAACGTGTAACAGAGAGAGAGCAACTAATTGGACAGCATGCGAGAGAATAGCATGGCAATATTCGTCGCGGGATCGCTCACACCGGGAAGTACTGGCGGAACTACTACTGGCGGCGATCCGTATGGTATTGATCATTTTCGCACGCGAAATCTAGGCACTTATGTATATAGCGATGATTGGAAAGGACTCTTTCTCTGTTACGGCTTGTTGTGGACAGGTGGATCGGATCCTCTGGGGGATGACCTTGAGGCGCTGCTGGGCGGTTTGCACATTGTTCGGCGTTAGTCAATCGACTGTGGTGGAGGAGGGGATCCGGATCCGGAGATGGTCTTATTTGTTCCCTAAAAACCAGTGGTGGTTGTTGACCTGGTGCCAGCTACTTTAAAACGATCCGTTGGCAAAGAGCGGCATGGTCCGCGATGTTCGAACTGAATTACTGCTAACACCAGGTAGAGGCCGAGCAAGCGACTTCAAACCTGCGACCAGACTGAAGGATGGAGAAAACCGGCCATATCTGGTAGCGAGGGTGCAAAACTTAATTTCCCGGTGTTGGTGGTTAAGACAGTGGACTGTCTTGTGTCTATAGTGGTTATGTTGTCTGATCTTACATTGTAAGGTTCCGGGTTCGATTCCCGGCTGGGTCACCATTTTCCATTGGGATAAAATTCCTGTTGTTTTAATGCAATAACAAGACACCCACTTACACACATGTTACACGGCCCGGTGGCATAGTGGTTAGGTCGCCTGATCTTACATTGTAGGGTCCCGGGTTCGATTCCCGGCCGGGTCACCATTTTCCGTTGGGATCAAATTAACGGAATTGCATTTTCAATTCTGTCGATCGAATGCAATAACAAAGCACACACACACATGTTACACGCACACATACATATAACATGTCATAGTAGGGTTGGTTGTAAGAGATTGTCATATGACAATAAACCCACCCATTGTGACATTTTCACAATAAAGAGTATAAACAAACAAACAAGCACACATATATACAGGGGTGAGTTTTAAATAACCGGGATTCTTGAAGGGGGTGAACCAGTATGAGCAAGTAAGCAACTTTTGATAAAAAAAAGTGGGAAAATAAAAAAAATAATTTCCGGAAAAATAGTATAAAAAGCGCTGAGCATGATGCACTATCTAGCGGTAGGTAAAATATCGCTAATAATGTTTATTAGCGATATTTTACCTACCACTAGATGGCGCAGCGCACTCAAATGCTTGTCAAACTTTTATTTACTAGTCAAGATCTTCAAATTTTCAAATAAAAAATAAAATTTAAAAAAAACTCACCTGTATAAATACGTTATAGTGGTTGTAAGAGATTGTCATGTGATAATAAACTGACCCCCCCCCCCCCCCCATCATGAAATTGCACAATAAAAAGTAGAGACAAACAAAAAACTTATGCTTATTTTCGCAGAAAACAACGAAGAAGATAACCAATCGGCGAAGCACGTTCGCTACACCAAGGCGCAGGCGAGACAACGTTTCAAAAAGGGCAAATACAGTTAATGTACTGTAACATATGCAAGCAAATGAAATATATTTTGTGTAATTTTGATGTGCAATAGCTTTTTTTGTTTTTCAATATTTTATCGGACTATCGGCTGTACATTCCACTTCTCTGGTGTTTTATAAAAATATATAAGTTTTCAAAATGATCGTTTTTCTCTGAGTGGGTGCAATAAACGGAAACATCGCTAAAATTGACAATTTATTTATAAAATATATTCGTGAAAATGCCAAATATAATAAAAAAAAGAGACTTTTTTATAATAAACTGTTTGTACAATTCATAAAAACAATTTAAGAACAAACAAAAAAGTATTTGTTTTAGTACAGCTCGGAATAAACAATTATCATTTAGTTGTAATCAATAAAAATAATGGCAATTTTAAATTGTACCACGTTCACAGTTTTGGATGATTGTGAAAAATGTATCGTAACACCGGTATTCCATAATAATAATATATATATACACGGAGTATTCTCGATTTTACAATACCTTTTTCTATGGAGTGGATATGAAAATTTTCGAAACTTTTGGGCGACTGGATTGCTGTTTATATAAGTCATGCCTTGAGATTATTTTCTTGTGTAGAAGTTTAGAACCCTTAGAAAGCTAGCCATGGGAATGAAACTAACGATTGCATGTTATCAGCCCTCGAAAATGTCTTTGTATGGGGTGTTAGTGCACACGTACTAATGTGTAATGGTGGCCTAACCCTTGGATGGCCACGCACACCGATCGGCGTTTTTCGTATTATCCTCATTATAGCCGTATTTATTCAATTATCGGCTCTATTTCTCTCTCCACTGCGGTAAAAGCCTTTCATTGAAGCCTGCCAATGAGTAAGCCCCCGTTTTATATTAGTATGCTTGCATACACCAAACAAATTTTCGAGGGCTTCGAAAATTTTGCATGAAATGACTGGCTTCCGAAAGGTTAATCAATGAAGGCGACTTTTTTCGTATATAAATACATAATTGCATAAATACGGAGATCGGCCGCCTGAGAGTTGTTGCAACGGAAAAACCACTAATCGGTAATATTAGCATTCCAGTGGTTAACCCAGACTTTATGCAAAAGATTAGAAACTTTCGAAATGTGGATTTACAGGAATACTGAAAATATCTTGCGACGGATAGTCACAAATGAGACGGTGCCACGAAGAATGCACAAAGAATTGGAATTACTCAAGATCATAAAGAGAAGAAAATTATAATACATGGGCCACATAATGCGTGGTAACAAATACCACCTTCTCCAGTTAATCCTCCAAGGAAAGATGAAAGGCCGCCGAAGCCCTGGCCGAAGAAGAACCCACTGGCTACAAAACCTCGTTGAATGGTTCAACTCAAGCACCACCGAGTTGTTCCGCGCCGCAACATCACGGACCCAAGTGGCCGTAATGACCGCCGACCTCCGATAGGAGATGGCACTATAAGAAGAAGGTTAAATGTAACGCTAGCAACATTAGTAGTGTCATTGATTATACATTGTATTAGATTGATCAACTCTATAGGTATTATGGTTGATCAACTCCATATGGTATTGCGTCAAACTAATAGCAATTTATTTGGCCATTGATGATGAATGGTTCTTTTATAAAGAACTGATTGACTATTAAAACCCGATAATGTAACTAATGATAACAATAATAACATTCAATTATGAGTGCCATCTGTTGCATTTTTTATATAGGCTGATTACAGGACGATTTGGCTACCCTTCTGTGCCAGTGGCGCTGATAGCAATGATGGTCAAAGTTATAGCAATTTATTTGGTCATCTTATAATAACATTGATAATGAATGGTTTTTTTATAAAGGACTGATTGACCATAAAAACCCAATAATGCAACTAATGATAACAATAATAGCATTCAATTGTTAGTGCCATCTGTTGCATTTTTTATATAGGCTGATTACATCACAGAACTTATGCAGAGATAGAATGACATCTATTAGTCTATCTGAACTTTAAAGTGCATAATTATTATGTATTTAAACCTGTATACTAAATTAAAAATCGACATCTTTACGTAAATAATATTAAAATAATAGGAGCTATGATTTAGAAATTCATTTGTTATTATATTATTATTTTATACCGTATAGGCAGGGGGTTTACAGCGCCATCTAGAGTGTGCCGACATACTGTTATACCACAAAAGTCGCCATATTGAACGTAATAATAGAAGACCAATTTTTATAATAATCAATTTTTGCAACTATGAGTGCTATCTACACATTGTGTTTCGAAGTAAAATTCTGGTTGCCAAATACTAGTACGACATTGAACAATCTAATACGCTATATAATTAATGGTAGGAGTGTCGATGCCTTTATTAACTAAGCCTGAAACTTACGAACAGCAATTCAACTCTCACCCTTCAGTTTCCAAAATCTTCATGACTTCTTTTACAATAATTATGATACAATGAAAAATTACAAATGGTAGATCTCTGGCATCCGCAAAACAGTATTAAATGCTGTTTGATTCTTAGTATTAAGCTACTAAAATTACTGTACACATTGTTTCCATTCACAAACACCATTCAAAATCGACACAGGTTGAAATTATACAATAATATCGTACACAAGATTAATATATAGGAGAAACTATACAAACGATATTTAAATATAGAGGTGCACTTTGGTGAACTAATCGTGAAATGCTCTCGGATACTTTTTTAAAAATGTCTTCAATCACTATCCGATATCGCTTTCTTTCGCCTTTTCGCCTGTTTAGGTTTCACTATTTCTTCCTCCTGAAAAAAAAAAAAAGAATTAGGCTTGAGAACGCTAACCGAACCTACTTATATGGAATTTTAAATATCAACTAGACTTAGTGCTAAAAAAACGAACCTGCGTATACGGGATTTTAAATATTAACTAGTCAGTGTCAAAAAATATAACCATGTACTGAATTTTAAATAACAACTATGCTCGGTGCCAAAAAAATATAATCACCCAACATGTCTGATTTTGGGGATTTTTTTAAAATGATGCATTTTTTTTAAACAAATAAAAAAGGCATCATTTATGATGCCTATTTTTTAATTGATTGAGGTTTACTCAAATTCTGTCGTGTCCAAGTAAATTGTACTGTAATTTTCTAGTTAACAATATCTAGTCAGGCTTAGGATAGGATATGATATACACAGATGGCTCCAAAGCCACTCAAGGTACCTGAGCCGGCATCTTCTCAAATGATCTAAACATCAAAATATCAACTACCCTAGGCAACTTAAATACGATCTTCCAAGCAGAATGCATTGGCATCACCAGAGCAGCACAGGCAGTTGCAGCCAAAGATGTCGGAAAGCTTGACATTTGTCTCCGATAGTGCCTCCGTGCTACAAGCGCTAGCAAAAAATACTATAACTTCTGTCCTTGTACTGGAATGCCACAATGCGCTTCAATCCATTGCAAGGTCAAATAGAGTGACCCTGCAATAGATTAAAGGGCACAGAGACTCACTGGGCAACGACGCGGCAGACGAACTGGCCAAAAGGGGATCAAAGGAAATAGTATATGGACCGGAACCCTTGATGCCCATACCCCAGGCTTAAATAAAAACATGGCTACGCAGGAACACCGACGAAACCAACCTTAAAGAATGGAAAAAAACGCAGGATGCAGACAAACAAAGAACGTGGTTCCGGAAATGTCTAAAAACCTCACCAGATTAAAAAGGGACAAAATCCGTAGTCATAGGTACTATGACAGGCCACTGTCCCCTAAACAAACACCTGTTTACCATAGCTGTGACAGACAGCCCTCTATGCAGAGGATGCATGGAGGAAGAAGAATCGCCACAGCATGTGCTCATGGAATGCAGCAGGAAAACTAACTATCTAGTCAGGCTTATTATTTTTTTTTTTACCTGAACGTTCAATAAAAACATAATTTATAAATGTGAAATTTCCTGTAACATTCTGAATGTTGTGGCATTTTCCAAGATCTTTGATACATATGAGTAAAATTTGGACCAAGGGACCGAAAATTTGGTTCGAAACAAGCGACAATCCGATATAAGCGGGTTCGATATAAGCGGGAAAATTAGTACTATCAGCATAGAAAAATTCAAGGGACAGCAAAAATGTTCGATGTAAGCGGAAATTCGTAATATGCGGGTTCGATATAAGCGGGTTTTACTGCAGTTGCAATCACTAAAAGAGCCAACTCTACTCTCTATCTGATAAGGCTTTCCACCATCTGTCAATAAAGGTGTTTATAAAGATCTACAAGACATATGTGAGACCTATTCTTGTGTATGGCTATCAGCTCTGAAGCATCTACTTATGCAAAGATGTAGATGTCCTGAAAAAGGTGCGTGGGCTAACGAATATTTACAAACTCAACGTCGACACAAATCTTCGAGGTCACAGCAAAAAACTCAAGCATAAAAAATTTGAATCTAACGCTCTTTAGAACGTTCCGCAAAATAGAGTGGTGGAATAAACTACCATTTGAAGTGATTAATGCAAGCTCTGCAAATCAATTTAAAAACACGATTCGTACCTAAAAACTTGTTAATATTGTTTATGACTAGCTCTACAAGATCAGATCTGGACATATCAGCAAAACTGCCTGTCCAGAATATGTAAATAATAATAATATTAATAAGAAAAACAACAACAATCGTCGATTAATCGTATCCTAATCAGTTGCATCCCTATTATAAACTATTTTACTAGTTAGAAATGTACTAACTTCACTGTCGTCGTTGGAGGATCCCACGCTGTGCAATGATGACACACTTCGTGGCGGTAGTGCCGCAGGTTTGCGACCTCGCCTCGACAAAGGCGGTTCTTCTTCCCATGCCAAGGCAAACAATTCACTAAACTGTTTCTGAAATTTTTTAAAAACTATACAATATAAGTCGACTTGATCGCCCATGACACTGTATTGCGCAAGGGTGTACCTGTACTATGATACAAAAAAACAAATAAAGTAAATGAAGTGAAACCCCAGGTAACTAAACTTGGATCAACCGAAAACCGGGTTGTCCGAAACACTTCTGAAAAAATTATCCAATGTTAAATCATCCCGTTATCGCCAGGCAAACAATTCAGGACACTCTTGACAAGATTACTGGTTGGACAAAGGAGTGGTTGCTGTCGCTCAATGCCGGAAAATGCACTGTACTCCACTTCGGGTCTAAAAATCCCCAGCACGCTTACCTTATTGATGGACAACTTAAACAAGCAGTTAAAACGCAGCGCGAGCTCGGTGTTACAATATCCGATGATCTGAAGTGGGAGACACACATTATAGAGGTTGCCAAGAAAGCCAACTCCCTGCTCTACATGATTAGGAAGGCATTCCCTTACATAAATGCAGAGCTATTCCTTAAACTATATAAAACATATGTTCGCCCTCTATTGGAGTATGCTTTTCTGATTTGGAATCCGTACTTTAGGAAGGATGTAGAACTTTTGGAGCGTGTGCAAAGGCGGGCCACAAAAATGATCCCACAGCTCAAACAACAAGACTACGAACGCCGACTTGAAGCACTCGGACTCAGCAGCCTAGAGGAGCGTCGACAACGAGGAGATCTTATTGAGACATATAAGATCCTCAATGATTACTACGACGTAACAAAGCTCAAAGAAATATTTATAAGGAATACCAATACACAGCTTAGAGGGCACTGCTTAAAGTTGAATTGTTCAGGATTTAATTCTAACCCGAGGAAATATTTCTTGTTGAACAGAGTTGTGGACTCTTGGAATGAACTACCGCAGGAGGTCATTTGTACTAAAAGTGTGAACGGATTTAAAAACCAATTGGACAAATATATATTTTTAAAAAAAAGTTAAAAAAAAAAAAATTATTATAAAAAAAAAAAAAAATATAATATTAATATTCACATTAAAAAAAAGAAAAAAAGTGAAATGCATGCATCAGCTTAAGCTGCTAATGCTATAAAATAATAATAATAATAATAAACTTTGAATTGTTTTCACAGAGCTTGAAAAATGTTATGGTAACGAGTGGATATAGATACGGTGGTTGACGTAGTTCTTATGGAGGTTGATATCCACGCATTAAATAATGGCATATACCTCCGCTTGGAAGATAAGGGGGAATTTCCCTAAGTTTACACTTCTTTCGAAGTTCGGTCGCTCTCCATATATCCCGCAGCCTAGGTCAAGTCCTGATTTGAACCCATCAGTATACCATTTAAGGCTACCGGCCTTCAAGTGCAGTTGGTTTTTTAGCCAGTCGTCTCTGGGCAGCAGTTCCACTGTAAAAAGTTTAGAGCTATCCTTTGTCTGATTATAGTGATCATCATCATCATCATCAAGAGCAACATCGCCACGCCCAATAAGTGGTGATCAACTCTCAATAAAACCTTTCAAAAATACGTACTGTAATTACAATACAAAATACTGTAGTATTCGATTTTCATGGCTTAAATGCAAAAACGTTATCCGAAACGGCCTCTCCTCCCTTAAGTTCGGTTATGGGCAGTTGTACTGTACCTAGAAAATAGCTTATTATTATGTTTTTAATGGCTTCACTAACCTTTATATTATCAGTGCTATTAGATTGTGCTTGTTGTAATGCTTTCTGCATTGGTTCGAGATTATAAAAAGACATATCGTTCTGCTGGAAACAATAGATCCGCATATGATCCAAATGACCCAATATCTGAAATAAAAGAACCGCTTTCAGTTACATATTCCCATGTGTATGTTCAATTACAGAGCAGTAAGAAAGGATATCAATAGTGGGCTAACAGATCGGTAGTTGGGAGGTGGTTTGTTGCGCAGATGGTAGATGGTAATGAAGGGCTTGCAATGCTTTGTTGACTCTTATCACATGACCAGTCTTGATCTATTTTAATAATTTTTGAAAGTCCTGATCTTTTCCTTAGTTTAACCTGAGACCTTATAAATCACAGGATTCTTCTTGGTATATTGTTGCTGATCTTAACGACCAGAGGGGGCCACATAAACGACACCAAGGAAACCAAGGAAAGCTCTTAATGGAAACTCACTTTCCAAGCTTCCAGGTCTCCTTACACCCAATTGCCGCAGGTAAGAACTCCAAGAGACTCCACAAGCCCAGGGAGTGGGCCCTTGCAGCTAAGATAGTTTATCCTAAAGCAGTATAATGGGCTGTGAAGCCCTTCGACCCCTAAAAATCACCTGGACCGGATGGCATATACTTAGTCATACTACAAAAAGAGCTAAGCCAGCTGCTGGCCCCTCTGACAAAGGTACTCGGAGCGAGCATAGCCCTCAGACACGTCCATCATGCCTGGAGCAGTGCAAGAGTCACTTTCATTCCAAAGACAGGCAGGAACGGACACATCTTTGCCAAAGATTACAGATCCATTAGCTCACTTTCTACTGAAATCACTGGAAAAGCTAGTTGACGGCTACCTGAAATCAACCACCTAGTCCTTTAACCGCTTGCTGATGTTCAGTATGCCTATAGGGAGGGCAGGTTTACGGACACTGATTTTCTTACCAATAGGTAAGAAAATCATCAGGGACTGCTTGCAGCAGGATCATCGGGCATCCTGGAAACAGCCAAGGATGTCGCCAGGCATGATGGAGCAAACACTTCCAGAAAGAAAACCAAGGCCCTACTCGATATGAGCAAGAAGAACCTTAGAACTACAATCGGTCTCCTCACCGGACACACGACTCTCGGAGCATATCTATTCAACCTCGGCTCGACCGAGAGCAAGGACTGCCGAATATGCGGCGAAGAACCCGAAGACAGTCGTCGCCCAGGCTTCGCCGCAAAAATACACATTTTACTGGGATGAGCCTTTCTCGAACCCGGCGACTTGCCCAACTTGAAGGTCAGCGATCTCCGCGGACCGGTAAGCGGTACCGGGCTACTAGCAGACCGCCGATCCGACCGCAAAGTGACTAGTTACAAAAGATCCGATAGATCTAAGTGACATCGAGGGCCGGAAACGAGCCGCCCGCTCCGTTTACTTCTTCTACTATCGCTCGAGCACTTTAGGTACCCTATGACACTCGGGATGACAACGATTCTGACAAAATACTGCATACTTCTCGACCGTTCAGAAGTTACGGTGGAATAAAGAAACGGAAAACATACACACAAATCCTAAACGTATAACACTCTTATTTCGGGGCAGTCGTGTAAAAAGGGAACCTTTCATAAAATATGACATACCTGGTAAGCCGACGGCGGTGCATGCGGAGAAATGGAATGTTTGCCGGGTCTTTTTCTCTTGTTGGGACTGGTGCCGGGATAGCGCGTGCTCAACAGCGCGGAGACGAGGTCGGCCAGCTTCTCCTCGTAGTCTTGGCACCAGTACATGAAGGTGGAGACCACGAAGACATCGCCGTCGGCGCCGGCGCGGCGGCACAGCAGCTGGCGCACGGCCTCGGCCGACGGCCGCTCCTGCTTCAGCATGAGCAGGATGGCCGTCAGCGCCTCGGCGTGCCGCGAGAACTCCAGCTGCGGCAGGATGGGCAGCACGTCGTCCACCGACATGTCGTGCGCCGTCAGCAGCTGCCACAGGCAGTACTGCTCGAACGTCTCCCAGTGCAGGGACTCCGTCAAAACGGTCAGTATGTCTTCCGGTTTGAACATGAGGAGCGTTCCCTGCAACGTGTGACAGACCAGATCTTGCAGCTGTCTCGCGTCCACGCTCGATACGACCGTGTGCAAAACTCCCACGTGATTCTGCAACAGATCTTTGAATTCCCGAAAAACGTCCGGAAGCAACCACGCCAACGTGTTATTATCGCACTCTTGGCACGTTTTCAAGTCCTCCGAGAGGCTCTCTGTCAATTTTAAATCTAAATGCGTCGCGTATTCCTTATAAATCGAAATTTTGAATTTTACGTTTCGTTTTTTCACAGCGTCGCCTTCGTCCCGTTGATCGTTCAAATATGCCACTTTTAAATACAGCAAAAGCAGGTATCCGACGCTCTGGAATGCATTCTGTACGGTGATCTCTTTGAATAAATCTAATACTAATTGTTTCTTGTGATCGGCGTCGCGGCCGCTCGGGCTCAAATACTTGAACATGGAGAAAATGGGTCCGATTGTCGATTCGTTCAGCTCGGCGACGGTCGGGGTCCGGCTCAGCCGCGGTATTGGCGAATCTTGAAGTGCGGCAGTCAATAAATCCGACAAAGCGGTCAGCGTCGCTCCTGCCTCTTTTGCGGATTCGAGTAGTAACATTGTAGCCGAAGCGCGAGCGCCGGCCGGTTTTTCAGACAGCAGCTTCTCAGCATATATCCGCATCGAAACCTGTAAATATATAGTTGTCAGTGAAGCGTTGCTATATGAAATCGGTGAATGCAAGTGCGTATCAGAGAGCAGCTATCTAATGTAAGAGGAACGTTGGTTGCGGTGTACGATAGAGATCACTTCTCTTTTAACTTTTGTTGTTCACATTTACATGCAGAAAAAAATCAGTAGTGTCCAAGACTTTCCCGACAAGTAGCCAAGGACTGATTTCATCTGAATATTAATTTCATAAATACAATTAATAAACTCCCTTTCTCGACCGGCAGACGAACCCGATTGGGTTCCATTGCGACGCCTTGGGCGGTGCGGTTCGTTCTCGACATAGAACAAGACTGGATCAAGCGCCAAGAGATGGCGTTAATATTTAATTAAAATATACATTTTACACAAAATATTAATTAAAATATACATTTTAAAATACGCAAATTCCGCCGTACGGCGGAATTTTAATATTATTACTGCCATACCCCAGACCAGTGCCAGAATGGCACTGGTCTGGGGTATGGCAGTACAACCATGAGCGATGTGGACTTGTAGAAGTCTCTCTTGCGGGGAGATTACGACAGCAATAGTATGGCTCACGCTATTGGCCTTCAATGCCAGAATGATTGGACAACAATTGGAGACTTTTGCATTCCTCCTCCAATGCACTGGAAAGTAATGTTGTATGACTGGACGCCAGAGATGCTGAAATTTTATTTAAATGCCCTTCAGCATACACTTCCAGACCCCAGTAACCTCGCTCGTTGGAGCTATACCGAGGATAGTTCATGTCCCCTTTGTAGCAACACCCCTTGCACAGCTAGACATATTCTAGCTTGCTGCAAGGTGGCCTTGGATCAAGGACGGTACACTTACCGCCACGACAAAGTCCTTGCTGTTATTCGCGAGGTACTTAGCCTCTCAGTGGCTCGTGCCAACAAGGGTTCCACAGTATCTTCCAAAGTACTCCAAACCCCCAATACAGTTTGTGCGGGTTGGCTCTAAAGGCAAAAAACATCTCACTGCAAAACCTTTCTCAATAATCGAGAAAGCTTCAGATTGGATTATGGAGGTCGATTCGGTCTCTAAGCAGTATAAATTCTCTGAAAGTCTCGGATGCACAGCCCTGCGTCCAGATATAACTCTTTACTCTCTATCTCGGAAGATGGTCCTTATCGTAGAATTAACTGTTCCATGGGAAACAAATATCCCAAAAGACCACGAGTAACAAATTAAATAAATACCATGACCTCGCAAATGCCGTCATTCGGAACGGCTTCACTGTTCACCTGCACGCGGTGGAAGTAGGGGCTCGTGGCCTGCCAGCTAAATCTTTGTTTCACCTTTTTAAAGATCTTGGTCTCTCCAGGAAAATAATCAACTCCTTTCTAGAAAAAATATCTAAAACCGCGATCTCTGCATCTCAAATTCTATGGCTTCGAAGGGGGAGTGAATGGGTGGTAAGGTGAACGCTCACATAGTCCGGAATCCACCCTTCACCTCCCAGAAGTGTAAAAAAAAATATATATATATGATGGGCCCGATTTCTGGTCGGTGAATTCCATGGCAGCTCCGTTTGTATTTTATTTTTTTATTTTTATTGTAGCTTGTATATAAGAAATTCCAATTAAACTTTCACAATGTGATTTCGGCCCAACATGTGTACCAAATATGTGTACCAAATTTCAAGTCTCTAAGTCCAATACTTCGAGATTGATAAACGACTAATGCGCCCCCTGGTGGACCGATTTCAACCACAATCTTTTCAACAATTGCCATGACCAAATGATGCCTACTTACCAAACTTCACTCTAATCAGATTAAGCGTGTGGGCGCTATTGTAGAAGAATACACACACACACAGACAGACAGAGAGACAGACACACAGACAGACTTTAATCTGGAAATGGTCTTAATCATCTCAGGGGGCTCAAAATGGATATTTCCATCTTCATATGGAAAAAAAATAATAGTGCATTCACATCACCTTCCCTCCTGGTCGGTTGGTGGGCCGGTAAAGTAAAATGGCACAGAAAGTGCCCGGTTATTATTACTACCATTATTACTACATAATCACAAACAGCAACATGTGGGAAAATTGACTGAGTTAAAAGTCGAATAAACATCACGTTTATTAACGAGAGATGCTGAATGTCATTTTCAGCGACCGAGCCGGGCCCATCATAATACTATTATTATACTTCTCGGGGGTTAGCGGTGGACTCCGGACTAACGACCGGTTGTGGTACGTTCAGCACAGCTGTCTGCCACATGTGCCACCTTACCACCCATTCACTCCCCCCCCCCCTTTGAAGCCATAGAATTTTAAGATGCGGAAATTGCGGTTTTAGATATTTTTTCTAGAAAGGAGCTAATCTTTTTCCTGGAGAGACCAAGATCTTTAAAGAGGTGAAACAGAGATTTGGCTGGCAGGCCACGAGCGCCAACTTCCACCGCGTGAAGGTGAACAATGAAGCCGTTCCGGGTGACGGCATTTGCGAGATCATGGTATTTATTTAATTTGTACTCGAGGACTTTTAGGATATTTCATTCCCATGGGACAATTAATTCTACAATAAGGGCTATCTTCCGAAATAGGGAGTTAAGAATTATATCTGGACTGTGCATCCGAGACTTTCAGGGAATTGATGCTGCTTAGAAATCGACTCAATCTCCAGAATCCAACCTAAAGCTTTCTTGATTATTGAGGTTTTAGGAGGATTTTTTTTGCCTTTAGAGCCATCCCGCACAAACTGCATTGGGGGGTTCAAAGGGTACCGTAAGACCGTTGTTGGCACGAGCCACTGATAGGTTGATTAACTCGTGAATAACAGCAAGGACTTTGTCATAAGTATGACTTTGGTGGTAAGTATAACATCCATGATAACCTCTCTGGCCTGTCAGCCAGCTAGAATATGTCTAGCTGTGCGAGTGTATCATTACAACTAGGACATGAACTATCATCTGAATAGCTCCAATGAGCACGGTTACTGGGGTCTGGAAGTGTGTTCTGAGGCATTTAACTAAAATTTCAGTCATAGATACGCGACGTACCCTAGAAACCCGTAAACAAGTTTTAAAGCAAACAATTTGAAACAGACTTGACAAGCTACTGATATGGGCATATCAGCATATTGCTGCACATGATATTTAAAAATTATATTATTACCGGTAACGCGTTTGCTAATTCTTCTGCTGGCGGTCGCTCTTTCAACCGCATTTCCGAAAGCGGTACATCGTCATCATCCGTATCATCTTCCGTAATCACAGCGGTATTGACCACAGGCGCGGATTCTTCTTCGTCGTCGGAGAAAGCCGGCTCGTCGATCATTCTCGATTCGGGCATTTCGGACACTCCGATTACATCGTCAGGTCGCAACGCCGGCGTCGCATCATTCACAATACAAAACTCTTTAAACATTTCCCGCACCATCGTTCGTAGCTCGCGATCCAGTTTCGGCGAATCGAATAACGGATACAAATTGGGCAGCACGCGCTTCTCGATGATCTGTCGCAGCGAATTGAAAATGCCCTGTTTGACCTTTTCGGAGAGGGCCGGGTAGAAGTTTGGTATTATCCGGCAGAGGAAATCGAGTAACGTGGCGGTGACGGCTGGGTGCGAGCGCATCGAATGATGCATCACTAGGATCGCCGGTTCGATGTTCATTATATTATCCTTTTCTGGGTCGTAGAAAAGCCAGTCGTAAAAGAGGGCGAGTTTGGAGTTCGACGCGGCCACGCTCGAAGTGCACGTCGTCAGCAGCCAGCCGATGACGGCCCAGCGCGGGATTATATCGGAGCATAGAAGCTCGTTCGTCGGATGGATCACGCCGACGATGAATCGTATCATGTCGCTGCGCAGCGACTGCGACTCCGCCGTCGCTAAATACTGTCGCTGAAACCATTCCTGATACCGCTTGTGATTCCCGAAGCGGACCTGCGACGTCAAAAAAACGAGCTTCTTCTCCATATCCGGGGTCAGGCGCGACTGGAGAAACCGCCGCGACGTCCGCGTCTGCAACAACTGCAGGATATTCGTAAACGTCGGGCACAGCGTCTTCGGATTCGTCAGAATGTCCTGCCACAGCTGGTTGAATTCCGGCAGCCGAGCGACGTTTTGCAGTAAGCGTACCAAATCTCGGCCGAGCGTCAGCACGTCGGAAAAGCGCTCGCGTATCAGCGACACGACGAAGGCGACTTCTTTCTGCCGCAGCCCGAGCAACTGCGGTACGTTATGATCCTCGATCAAACGCAGGTAAGTGTAAACGACCGAACAGATCAGCACGGGGAATTTATCGAGCCAGCTGCGATGCTCCATGTAGATATCGAGCAGCGACTCGATGAGGATCACGTTCCTCGGCGTGACGTCGCCGCCGGACGCGTGGCGCATGAGATTCCAGCAAATGTTGTCGATGTTGGTGACGGCGTTGCGGATCATCTCGCGCACGAGCCATATCAGCTGGTTGCGGGCCGTGTCGCTGAAGCGGAGAAACCGCTCCAGGATCAGAGTGGAGAGGTGTGTGAGGACGGAGGCCAGGCCGTCTCTGGTGATGAGCGTGAGGTCGCGGTAGGACTTGGCCGCGTTCTCGGGCTCCGTCAGGATGGTGAGGAGCAGCCCGAGCGACACGTCCTCGTGCGTCTTGTCCTTGCAGACGGCATTGTTGAGGGCGTCGTGGGCTTCTTTCTCGCTCAACCCTGATACGATGCCTTGAAGAACGGCGTAAGCCCTTTCAAATCTCTGCAACAAAAATATCAATTGTGACTTTTATTTTTAACTAGCGAAATGTCACCCAGCTTTGCCTGGTTACCGCTCTTTATCTACCGGTTTTTATCCTTATGGAGTAACTCTCTCTTCAAAATGCTCTAAAACCTAAGTGAATATCGATCTGAAAAAACTAAGAGTATTAATATTAGGGGTAATAATATTTCAGGGATTAGTTGCGTTTGAAGATGTGTTTTGTGTTATTCGGTGACTTTATTTGAGAGGGGTGTATTGTGGTTTGTAAAATTAAAACTTTGTGTCCCGATTTACAATGGATCAATTTTTACCAAGTCTACGATCTACGAGCCAGGGTAAAAACATGACATTGGCACATTCCCCTCCAGCATTTGAGATTAATATTTTTTAAAACTCACAAAACAAATATACTGGGAAGGTTTTTTCGCATTTGGAGAATAAGAACCAGGTTAAAAGAATAGTTGTTGACAAAGCAAACAATGGATTCAAGGAGAAGTATATGGTTCCTTCTCTGCGCGAGTAAAAGCCTAGCATGCTCATGGAGGGGGTGGGATAAGTCTTTAGTTAAGTCTACTGGTGACCTTGATCATGAACTGACCGATGAGACTGATATAAATTATCAAAATGTTTTAAAAACCATTAGTTCCGTCCATAAGTCAACGCGATAAACAATCAGTTTCCCGTCAGTCTGACTCCAACGTCACGGACTGAACTGATGCCAGATTGAATGTGTAACACCCGTACGTGAAAGTATTAAAATGTTTAAAAATCCATCAGTCAACGCAATAAACGATCAGTTTCTCGTCAGTCTCACCAACATCACAGACTGAACTGAAGATTGGATGTGTAACACCCGTCTAAGAGATTGTCGTATGATAATAAACCCGCCCATTGTGAAATTTTGCAATAAAGAGTAGAAACAAAGAAACCGTACGTGTGCGCAATATACAAGTACCCGAGAAACTTAAGCTGTGTTTTTCTCCTAAGACGCATAGTATTTTCCTACTCGAGTGGACCCCAAATGGCGCACTCCTCATTTATAGGAAAAGTATGAAAATGAAACATTTCAAACAACTTCAATGGCTAACGCCTTCCAGCATCTATATGGATGTTGTCAAAGCATTCGACAGGGTAGCCAATGAGAGACTGCTAGTAAACTCGAACACCAAGGCTTCTGCAGAAACTTTCTTTGATGGGGACTGCCTTTCCGCAGAAACACTTGCTATAAGCAGAGTAACATAGGCACAACTAGGGTTGTCAACTACAACTGTCCAACTCGACACCTCAGGAGGTTTTAATAATAGTGATCGTTCTATCTCCCGTGAAGTGAGCGTATATGACTTGGAGATAATACAAATCTACCGTCTAGCTAAGCCAACACGCCCGACAGAGGCCAACGCCTTACGGCGAGGCACCGGGAAAGGTACCCAGCCGGCAGCGTCGCCCCCTGTCTACCAGTTTTGGAAGGATATCTCCGTCTGGAATTAACCATCAGGATACCTCCAACCTCCTATTTAGTTAGGGGTCCAAAATCGCCTGCACGACCTCTACCTGCAGTATATTCAGCGGTGATTCAGTTTGAATCTATCGTGGACCAATGGCATCTTTTGCCCGGCTCTGAATTCAGGATCAGGTAGCCATTTTGTCACTTCAAAAGTGGTTAACGACAGGAACATCCACCCCCGCTGCTTAGGAGACAGTATATTTCCTTAGTCTCCACACTCCTGCAGTAATTTGCCAGTTACCGACAGCAAAAATAATTTCATATGCTGACGACACTGTAGTTATCTTTAAGGGATCAAATTGGGACAGTACTCTCACAAAAGCAAATTTGGGCATGAATGAGATTCGTGATTGGCTAGAAACTGCAAAACTAACACTAAATGTGAGTAAAACCAGTTATATGACTTTTAGCCCTACTAATAGGGGTCAGCCAACAGTAAATCACCACGTAACCATTCACAAATGTCACTCTGAAACCTCGTGTAATTGTGCACCACTAAAGAGATCCCCCACAGTCAAATATCTAGGCATTGTAGTTGACAATAAATTGCGATGGGAAGAGCAAGTCAATGCAGTGTCAAAGAAAGTGAGAACCCTTGGTTATACTTTCAAAGAGTTGAGGAGTGTTCTGGATCGCAGGACGCTAACCATAGTGTATTTTGCATTATGTGAAACCCTTATTAACTATGGTATAATTGGGTGGGGTGGGTGCTGCAAAACCCTCCTGACGCCACTTCTAACAGCGCAAAAATGTATTTTAAAAATCATGCATCGCAAACCATATCAATATTCTTCTAAGGAACTCTTTAAAGAAGCTCAGGTTTTGGATGCTAGGTTATTATTCATTAAAACTGCACTACGTTGGGTTTTCGTGGCCAAACAAAATAAATCTTTTATTATTACGCACACGAAACCCACTAGACAACTCCTGAGTGATAATTTAAATGTACCTAGGATGAAGACGACTTTCGGACAGCGACACTACTCTTTCATAGCTACAAGACTCTATAATAAATTAAGCAGTGACATTAAAACCAGCCCCAGTTGTCATGTGTTTAAAAGCAAAATAAATAAATGGCTGGTGCAAGAAGAGCGTTTATCTATCCATGCCATGATCGATGTAGTAGAATAATTTGAAGTTGACTTAACATATATTGTGTATATATGTATGTATGTGTGTATATGTATATTCTAATGTATTTAGTATTTCTATTTCCTATATAATATTGTAAACTTTATTATTATATTTATTTATTATTATTATATATATTTTAAAATTATTATTATTATTATTGTGTTTGGTTGGTTCAACGACCCTCGTTTTAAATGTAAAAATACAAATTGCTTGCCCTGGAACGGGTATATCCCAGTTGGGCAGCACTAGCCAGTGAATGAAAGAGGAAAGTTTTTGCCATTTGTTTTAATATTATATTTATTGTAAAATGGTTAATTTAATAATTCCAATAAATAAAAAAAAAAAAATTAGTCAAAAATGCACGATTGATTGGCGTTGCCGAAAGGTGCGCAAACCGTCCAGTAGTGCCGTGAGGCAATCCCGCAGGGGAAACCGTACTATCAGCCGTGAGGCCTGAAACGCGAGAGTCTCACCCGAGAAAGCCGTCCACACGAGGAGGCTTCTGAATAAGAGTTGAATCGTGAGTTGGAGCAATCCGAGAACACAATGGATCTTATAGCCCAAGCTGCACGAAACCATTCGCTACCTAGTAACATAGGTTAAGTATACATACAGTAGCTTTTCCTATAATAAAATTTTAATCAAAGGAAGCGACCTCACAATTCCTAAGGGCTATTAAAAATCGAACTGTTGTTGAACTAAATTCGCATATGGCCACCACTTCGCTGACACAGATATTCAAACGTTTGAGAAATTTGACAACCTCAACCCATGCAAAACGCTAACTACCAGCGTTTGCCGTAACGTATCCCTCTGCTGTCTTCCCTCAGCCCCTATCCCTGCAACAGCAATTCGCTTGCAATTCGAGAGTGTGCCTACTGTTCTAACTTGGTATACTATGCCATAGAGCTCCGTTGTGGGCCACAAATTATTCACACTCTATATATACAATTTTTCTATTGCGAATTTAACAGTTTTTTCGATGTAAACATTTTTTTAAAAGTTAGTAAAGAAGAAATGCAATATGACTCGAGAAATTTGAAGTTTGGGTTACTGATTCCCAACACTTAACTCAAAATTTGGGTAATTTAAATAAGCCTTAAAACTTTACACCATAACAATAAACACGATGAAAACTTTTAGTGGTTATCAATAAAACATGCTCTTTCACAACACAGCACGTCCGCTCCAGTATAATAAATAAGCTTTAATAAAGAACAAAAAGAATAACGTATAATCGCCAAATTTGAAACTCCGCGCGCTTTCCGACATTCGGCAGCGCCCCCAACGGCGACCCAAAAGAAACTGCGGATATGGCCGCCTCCTAGCTCGACTCTTTGTTACAAAATATTATTTTTCATAAACTACCTCTTCAAATTCGTCCTTATTTTCGACCGCGGTTGTCACAAACAGTCTCGATGTGCTCGTTTTGATCTGCTCCATGCTCCCAGCGGGCCTCAAAGTATTTTAAAATCGACGCAGAGCGACAAATCCCATCTCCCGCATCGCTACGATTAGCAAAAATGTTTGTGGGAACTTGACGCGACGACGAGCAAGCAATTTATGACGAACGGCGTTGCCAACAATGCTTTTAATATCCGGATAATTGCAGAAAACTCTCTTGATAAGAAAAACTGCACGTCTGTTACTATTTCTTTCTCTAGCCAAATTTAGGATAAAAACTAAGGCATTTGACATTAAAACAAAAAAAATATTCATTCGCCGTATATGTGCTGGAATATGCGCTTGATAGTAAAAACTGTACCTACGTCTGTAAATATTTACTTTCTTTAATAAAATTTTAAATAGAAATTTGACAATATTAATTCGCCATTTAATAACAAGTTGTTTTTTTTCGTAAAAAATAATAAACATATTAACATACCTAAGCACCTATATATTTAAGAAACTACCCAACAAGCACAAAAGCTACATAAAAAGAGCCGAATATAGTTTTAAACTGATTAAAAGTCAATGTATAGGAGTTCAGCAATTCGCCAATGTAAAGCAATTTGCAAGCAATCGTCAATGCCAAGCAATTTGGCTTATATTATATTATTATCATATAATTTAGTCGTATAAATATTTACTCTGCTTTTTTATATAACGAGCGAGTAATGGCTTCTCGACGTTGCCCTATAAGCGCTTATTTAGCTAGGTTATACAGCGTTTTAACTGTATAAGCCTTTTAGTCGAATAAGGGTGGTATAATCGCCATAAAGCATACTTATTTATAACCATTTTATACCTGACAGCTGTGTAGTAGTCGAATAAATAACCTTTATAGAACTAACAACACAAAAGCTACTACATTACCCTTACTCCACCAAAGGCTGTATATTGGTTACAAGACCCACCCTTATACAGCTTATAGTCATATTGAAGTGCAATAATCGATTTACAAAGAATGAAAACTGTAAAGTTGTCACTAGGCCCTCACTTGCGTAGCTTATAGTTTCATAAAGGTTATATTAAATTTGCAGATGCCATATAAGCAAAGCGGACATATTTTTTTTTGCGAATCTTTATAAACTATTTTTTTGTATGACATTTTTAAGGCATTTTAAGTCATAAAATACAAGTATTATAGGTAAATCCTATTTCAAAGTGTGTGAACAATACCCAGCAAATGTTTTTTTTACTGCGAACAATAAAATTAATTTACGAACAATAAAATTATTACTGCGAACAATAAAATTAAACTAAAAAAACAAAAAACTTTTTGAAGTCAATAAAATATATTAGTAGCCATTAGGAATTCTATGTTTGCTACGCCAAATGATCATGCAGTTTCCGTTCGTTTCCATTCTATATAATTTCAAGGTATTGCCGGCTAGAATTTGTAATAAAGTATCAGTTGGAGACACTTTTACAGCCGCTGGCTATATAAGGATACCGCAGAATGCGCTATAAGTGCTTTATAAGCGCTTATTCAGCTTTCTTATACCAACGAAGGTGGCTGTTATGACCGCTATTCAGATACTATTCAGCTAAAAGCCGTATAAAATGCGCCTAATCCGGTGGTGTATAGACATTATATAGACGTTTATATGACTGCTATATTAGTAGTTCTTGTGACTAAAATCTGTAGCGAAAACGTTGCTCTCACCTTTATATAGCCAATTTGTGCTACTTGGGTAATAATTTGTTACTGAATGCAAAGAAAAATAATTAGGTACCTATACTGTTATTCAAGTAATCCCCATCAATTAAGAAAGATGTTTTGGTGGACTAGTATACTACATTCGGAGGACCGTGTACATTTTTACTGTTATTAAAAAAACACGGCATGAGATACAAATATACAACAAAATACTACATTCAAGATGATTTTTTTTAAAATTCTAAAACGCATTCTTCGTAGGTTAAATATATATTTTAAATTTATTCTATATGTGTTAAAGTATACTAGGACCCACAAATAAATCTTCAAAATTGATGCTTTATACCCAGATCATTATTTATATCTAACTAGCATTATGCA
Organism: Micropterix aruncella; assembly: GCA_944548615.1. NCBI lineage: Eukaryota > Metazoa > Arthropoda > Insecta > Lepidoptera > Micropterigidae > Micropterix > Micropterix aruncella. The sequence goes on along the minus strand of OX155961.1, from coordinate 6,279,710 downwards.
CTCATAACAATTAAAAACTTGGCTGATTTGTCACCCTCGCCCTCCTAACCCGTCGAACGCCAACAGTGCGTCGTTTGACAGATACGCGCGTAGACGTTTCGGCTGGCCCCCACATTATGTAATAAATAATGACAAGAGGGAATTCAAGAAAACCCGATATTGTTGAACCGATTATAAGCCGATTATAAAGTTGTGACGCAGTCTTTTGCGAGCGAAGGGTGGCTTTCGTGCGGTTTAAAGAAATATGATTATAATATCATGAGAGTGAATGCTTCTACGTTGTTAGTAAGAAATCTGCTTAAAAAGTAAATTTTAGTAACAATTTTTTATGATGACTGTCCTTGATCAGGAAGCCAGCTTCATTTTCCTTTAGGTATGTATGTAATCTATCTTAAATAATTCCCGAAAATAACTAAAACTGTATGAGCGCTTGGCAACGCTGCTGATAGGGTTGCCCTACGAAACTCGCTAATCACATGCTAAAAAAAATATTGTGACCTCATATCGGTTAAATCCGGTTTATTTTTTTGTAAATCACTATCTGGTAAAATATATAATATTTTTGAAACACCTTATTAAAAAAACACGTTGTGTGTAATCAAAGGGTCCCATCAAACTTGCAGAAGGCAGATTTGCAGACGGCAATCTTGCAGACGGCATTCTTGCAGGCGGCAGTTTTGCAGAAGGCAATCTTGCAGAAGGCAGTTTTGCAAATGTCAAACTGACGTTTCGAGGGTCGGCATTTTTGCAGACGGCATTTTTGCAGAAAATGAAGTTAGAAGCAAAACATCGTATTTAAAATTTAGTGTTACCAGAGTAGAAATCGACAAAAGCCGCGATTTCATATGTCAGGGTAAGGAAACCAGTCCACTTCTTTGAGTGTCCTCTCCATCGCGGATCTCAGCAATCAACTTTCGATTTTAGGGAAAGAAAAACCTAACCTAACCTAACCTAACAGAAAAACTTAAAACTTTTTTTTAATGCTTAGTTTGATGTACTGAATCATCCACTACAAGGATGCCGGTAATTAATGTCACTTCGATTTTAGGGAAAGAAAAACCTAACCTAACCTAACCTAACAGAAAAACTTAAAACATTTTTTTGTTTAGTTTGATGTACTGAATCATCCACTACAAGGATGCCGTTAATTAAATGTGGAGAGGTAAAAATATTCACCACTTTAATTTACCCTGACATGATAATTTGCTACTTCTTTTTCTAAATTTAAAATTAATAACATATGACCGCTTTACTGCTTTATTTTTGGTTTGTAAAATAATATAAAATTATTTTATTCATGTAATCATGTCCTAATGCGCCATTCTCAAACGTTGCTAACTTCGGGTTTGTATGCAAGTTTGCTTTCTGCAAGAATGCCGTCTGCAAAAATGCCGCCTGCAAGGTTGCCGCCTGCAAGGTTGCCGCCTGCAAGGTTGCCTCCTGCAAATCTGCCCTCAACAGATTTGGAACTGTCAAAAGTGACATTTGTGCAAGACTGCCGCATGCAAAACTGGCGCCCCCCTAATCAAATCTGTTGAGTAGTTAGGACAGACGTACCCTCGAATCGATTGTTTTCCAGCGAACACTGCTCTGTCTCGAGTGTCGAGTGTCGTTTTGTGTTTGCCCGGTGTTTGCTTGCCGTCTGTCATTTTTAGTTTTTTTTATTGCGTCCGCGTCTGTTTATTGGGTTTTGCGACTCGTTTTTTACGTGATAAAAGCCGGGTTTTGCATTTCGCGTTGTTATTATTCACAGTGCGTTTTTATCGATATATTGTTTAATTATCGTTTTATGTTTAATGTTTTTTTTTTGGTTAGGTAGCTGAAAGCTATGGATGCTCGCGAACGAGGCATGAAAAGACCGAGGGTCGGCGGCCCTAGAGACTTCTCTCCGGAACTTAGGGAAGCAAGGCAAGCCCATCGACTATTCGTTGCGAACTTGCCGCTTGGTGCCAAATGGAAATCAGTGAAAGATTTCTTCCTCGAACATGTGAGTTTTTTCTTGTAAATATGATTTCTTGGAAGAGGCCGCGGTCACCTTTCGTACCATACCTATCGTGACCATACGTCTCGCTTTGGGCGGGACAGCCCCGCTTTCAGGCTGTCTGTCCCGCTGTCCCCAGCAGTGATGCCAAGTACTAGACTTGAATAGTCGCCGATGTCAACAGAAAAGATAGCCTAAAGTAGCCGTTTTGCAAAAAAGCCTTTTTTTGCCAATGAAAAGGATTGCAGAACATAGCTAGGTTTAAATAAAATAATTCAAAACATTCTAAGCCGTTATAGATATTTTTTTTAAAAATACCAAGATTAGTACATAAAAAAAAACATTGGTTGGAATAAGATTGTACGATAAAATTGAACAAAATTACCTAGTAGATACCAAGATTACCATTTTGTATACAGCTACTATATTTATGAACATGATACCACGAACCATAAATAAATGTACAATGTAATAAATTACCTATCATAACTACATTATGCAAAAAACAAAATTTCATAACTACTTTAAACTTTTGCAAAAACAAATTACATCCTTACATTGCAAAAAACAATTACATAATATTATGCCCGCTCATACATTGGCAAATGTTGGCAAATATTGCTAAGGTGGAAGCGAGTCGGCACCACTGTGACAGAAAAATATATGGGAAAGAGCGAGAGAGACATTGGCGATGCGGCCAACGCTGGTCAATGTGTGGAGCGGGCATTAAACTAAACCATAACAACTTAAGGTTAACAACGGGGTAATTATTTATTTAAAAACATTACAAGTTACCCATATGTTCCGCACCATTGTCTTAGAAATAAGTAAAATCTTTGCACCGCACAAATTAAAATCGAACAACTGGTGTAGCCTAAATCGGCGACAGGCGATTTTTGGTATTTTTCGGTCGCCGATAACCCATTCGAGGTAGCCTAAATGGCGACATATCGGCTAAGTTGGCAACACTGGTCCCCAGCGAAAGCAAAAATGTCCCGCTTTCGCAAACACACCAAAAGATAATGCCCAAAAGACGACAAAATCACAAACTGAAATTCTGACCATGTTGCTGCTGAAGACGGTTGGGTGGAGTTGTTCAAACACTTCCATGATAACAATCTCAACTGTACTAACTTTCGTATAATTACCGAGTATGTTTCATGTCTGCCTGGAAGTAACGCACCTTTCGAAAGAGCTTTTTCTCTAATGAGTAAAATATGGACAAGGGAAAAAACACAGTTAAGGTGATTCGTCGCGGTCCGAGGAAACTATTCTGATAATAGATGGCGTTGTAAGCAATATTAACAGAAAAATACGATTTTTAGCTCTCTCAGTGCAGTAAAAATTACGAAATAAATTTACCGGGAACTTTACATATACACGGTTCGATGTACTTCGTATCACCGCGATAATCAACCGCATTACGAAATTAATGGGGAAAACAGACCAATTTCGGTTCAGAACCGAAATTGGTCTGTTTTCCCCATTAATTTCGTAATGCGGTTGATTATCGCGGTGATACGAAGTACATCGAACCGTGTATATGTAAAGTTCCCGGTAAATTTATTTCGTAATTTTTACTGCACTGAGAGAGCTAAAAATCGTATTTTTCTGTTAATATTGCTTACAACGCCATCTATTATCAGAATAGTTTCCTCGGACCGCGACGAATCACCTTAAGTGTTGCAGTTTTGAAAGCCATTTTGATTACCATGACTAACATTAATAAAACATGTAATCAGCTCTATTCTTACTTAAAAACTAGACCCGATATTTTGAAACAATTTACTCCTCCGACAAATATAAAACAACTGCGTAGATAGTATACTGTTACAACTCATAATAGTAATACTGTTATCATGTTTTTAATTTTTGAATAAAAGTAGTAAAAGACCAATACGTTTTTTTTCTACATCCCGCTTTGACGAAAAAAATAATTGGTCACGTTAACCATACCGGATGTATTAAAGCAGCATCACACTGGTCCTACGTACGCAATGTATTGTGATAGCTGGCCTTTGAATTGGCATAGAAGCAGACACACTTACCCCACGCAACGTTGCATGGGATAAGTGTGTCTGCTTTCATGCCAATTGAAGGGCCCAATTTGTCATAACGCATTGTGTACGTTGCATACGTAGGATCAGTGTGCCGGCATCGTTATTCTATTGGTACCTTTTGCTATTAGTACCTTTTCGATATTGTTGATATTTCTGACTTACTCCTTTTTAATTATGAGTGGAGAATTAATTAATAATACAGTATATTATTATTTTAGGTAGGTGCTATCACGTTTGTGGATATATTTAAGAAGGAGAGTGGTGAACCGACTGGTTGTGCTATTGTAGAGTTTGCCGACGTGGATCGCATGTTGCGGGCTGTACATTCCAAAGATAAATTGGCTTACGAGGGACATATACTATCGCTACGGGACGACACCGGTTTGTTTTAATTTTGTTTATTTTACTTTAACCGCCATGTCTTCAAAATTTTTCTTTATTACTGGAGATTATGGACATCACCAGATGAAATCTGTTTAGTCACAGTAAGTATACAGAGTTAGAACAACTAGAGTTGTCAACTACAACGGGCGAACCCGTCACCTCAGGAAGTTTTAACGAAATGTATCGTTCTGTCTCCCGTGAGGTGAGCGCAGAATACTTAGGACAAAACAATCCACCGTCAAGCTCCGCCACCTGCCCGTCAGAGGCCATCGCCTTACGGCGAGGCACCGGGAAAGGTACCCAGCGGGCAGCCTCGCCCCCTGACTACCAGTTTAGGCAGGATATCTCCGTCTGGAATTAACCTTCAGGAAACCTCCGTCCTCCCGACTGGTTACGGGTCCGAAGTCGCTTACACGACCTCTACCTGTTGTATTACAGCGGTAATTCAGCAACACTCTTACCAATAAAATGATCTTATAACCGCGTTAAACCCTTGTTATTGTTATACCCGGTATAGCCGAGTTATAACGAAGTTGTAAAATCGTGACCAATAAATCAGTTATAACGCGGTTATAACTACTCCCTGAAACCAAAGACAAGTCATATTTCTAGCATGGCAACGCCCGCTTGGAAGCAGTGTGGCCAACTGAAGCGGCATGAAATGCACATGAAATGTCACTTTTTGTTGTCAGAAAGCCCTTGCCCATTGTTTTGTTACGCGAATGCTGATCGAATTTATAGTGGTATTTTGCAGGTCAACTCTCAGGATATCGATGATTCTTGCGGCGTATGGCTTAGTGAAACAATATTTAGTTTTAAAATTGTAATCATCCAAATCGAACGGGTCGTATCGCAATTTGTAAATTTTTGGTCGCCTATCACGACGCATTTTGATTTCTTCCAATAAATCCAGATCGATCATATCATCCAAGTCGACAAAATCCATTATTCGGCTAAAACGCAGGATTTCACAGCAGTATAAAAGGCGTATCCTCGTCGTAACACGGCTATTACAACGAAAGCGCACGATTCGCGAACGAGAAGCTCCACGTCCGCGGCTGTCAGGTGGCTGTCAGTTTGAAACAGCTGTTACGCCGGTCGGTCATTTTTAAGTTAATACTCCGTTAAACCGCTGTTATACCTGGCCTCGGGGTGGTATAGCGGAGTTATAGTGCGGATGGAAATCCAGTACCACTATTCCATGCTTATACCCGAGATGATCAGTGGTGTAAGCTATACCGCGTTTATTGGTCACAGATTTTCTTATACCTAGTAATAACAGAGGTATAAATTTTACAACTCGTTTATTGGTAAGGCTGTTAGAATTTATTGCGGACCTGGGCGTTCTTTGCTCGTAGTGCCACACAGGATCGAGTGGCCCAAGGTTATTTCAAGAGTGGCATGACAACAGGTCAACATACACCCCCGCTGCTTAGGAAACAGTGTATTTCCATAGTCTCCAGACCCCTTCAGCAATTAGTCAGAATGCACAACCGATTGGCATCGCCGACCGGTGCGCAAACCGTCCAGTGGCGCCGGGATGCAATCCCGCCGGGAGAAACCGGTCCACCAGCTCTGAGGCCTGAGACACGGGTGTCTTACCCGGGGTAGCCTTCCTCTCGAGGAGGCTTCTGAATAGGAGCTGAATCGTGAGTTGAGCCGATCCGAGAACAAAATGGATCTTGTGGCCCAAGCTGCACGAAACCGTTCACCACCACAGAGTTAGAACAACTTGCGGTGTCAACTACAACGGGCGAGCCCGTCACCACAGGACGTTTTAACGATTTGTTCGTTCTGTCGCCCTGCAGTGAACGTAGAAGACTTTGGACAGAACAATCCAACGTCCAGCTACGTCACAACCCGCAAGAAGCCAACGCCTTACCGCGAGATAGCCAGTGATGTTACCTGGCGGGCCGACCCTCGCGCCCTTGCTTCCAATTGTGACCAGATTTCTCCGGTCTCTCGATTGGTTCCGAGTTCGAGGTCGCTTGCGCGGTCCTCTCCCTTACGAAGCGGTGAAACGGTGTGCGCCGAATCTATCGCGGACCAAGGCGTCCTTTGCCCGACTCTGAACTGGGATCGGATGGCCAATGGTCATTTCAAGAGCAGTCGCCGTAAGGTAGGCAACCACCCCCGCTCTATAGGAAACAATACAGTTCCCAGACTCCCCCGACTGTTAGTCGGAGAGCACAGTCGATTGGCTTGCGCCGCTCGGTGCGCAGACCGTCCAGGAGCGCCAGAGGTTTGATTCCCAGGGGGAGACTGGTTGACCCAGTGTCCTACCCAGGTTCGCACCCCATGCGTGGAGGCCATCGGATGGGTGTTGACCCGTGAGTGTGACCGACCCTGAACACATGGGTCATCGTGGCCACCTCATCATGGGCCCATTAGCTCCCTCTCGGGTGGCAAGGTACGGCACAGATTAGGTGCGAGGGAAGTAAGCAGAGAGATACGTAACTCGTGGCCTGCCAGCCAGATCTCTGTTACATCTCGTTTTAAGATCTTGGTCTCTCCAGGAAAATAATTAACTCCTGACTAGCTTTACAAGATCTGATCTGGACGTATCAGTAAAGCTGCCAGACCAGAATAATAAATAATAATAATATAGATAAATACAAACGGAGCTGCCATGGAATTCACCAACCGGAATCGGACCCATCATAATATTATTATTATACTACTGGTGGGTGAGTAGTGGATTCCGGATAAACAACCGGCTGTGGTAGGTTTAGGACAGCTGTCTTGCCACATGTGAGCGTTCACCTTACCACCCATTCACTCCCCCTTCGAAGCCATAGAATTTGAGATGCGCAAATTGCGGTTTTAGATATTTTTTCTAGGAAAGAGTTGATTATTTTTCTGGAAAGACCAAGATCTTTAAAGAGGTGAAACAGAGATTTAGCTGTCAAGCCACGAGCGCCAACTTCCACCGCTTGAAGGTGGACAGTGAAGCCGATCCGGGTGATGGCATTTTCGAGATCATGGTATTTATTTTATTTTTGGTATTTTTTAGTCGCCGATTATCCATTCGAGGTGGCCTAAATGCCGATATATCGCCTAAGTTGGCAACACTGATGTCCACTACTCTATTTTGCAGAACGTTTTTAAGGGGATTAGATTTACTTTTGGCACGGTTGAGTTTTTTTGACTTTGAATTTGTAAATTCTTTAGTCCAGGTAAATTGTAATAATTAGAAACAATTATATATGCTTCAATCGGGTCCCCTCTTTGTCTTCTTTGATTGAGAGTAGACAGTCCAAGTAATTTCACAGAATCTTAATAATTCCTATTCTTCAGGCCCACTGGCATTTTGGTTGCCCTTGACTGTTTTTTCCAGGACATCTTCTTTGGATAAGTAGGGGTTCCAGGCTGATAGCCATACTCATGAATAGGTCTCATTTATGCCTTGTAGATCTTTATAAACACCTCTATTGACAGATGTTGGAAAGGCTTCTGTTGCAACCAGAATAAACAAAATTCAAACAGCCATGGATACACTAATTAACCATAAAATTCCATAATAGATGACAAGTTGACAACGCTAAATGTATCATTAATGCCACCAAAATATTATAACCACCTAAATATCTGAACCTGTATTTGAATATACGAGGCCGTGTCTATATGTATTATTATTATTATTATATATTTAACAGGCAGGCAGCTTAAGCTGATGCGCCTGAGTCCGTGATTGCATTACAATTTCTGTGGAATTTCCAGTTTATTTTTAAAGTCATTGACACTTTTGGCTTTAATCACTTCACTTGGGAGAGCATTCCATTCGTTTACCACTACTGCTGAGGAAATGTTTCTTGGGATTTGAATGGAATGATTCACGCTGGAGTTTCAGATGATGCCCACGCAGATGTGTGTTAGTGCTCATGGTGTAGATAGTCGGCAACCCAGGAACGTCATACGATGCAGTTAGGATCTTACATATCTCGATTAAGTCACCTCGTGCCCTGCGTTGCTCCAGAGTGGTCAAACCGAGAGCCGACAATCTTTTCTCGTATGTTATATGCTTCAAGTTAAAAGGCAATTTAGTCGCTCTTCGCTGGACCTTCTCTAGAAGATCGATATCCTTCCTAAAGTATGCATTCCAGATCTGATAGGCGTGTTCCAAAATGGGTCTTACTCCAACTGTTTAACTATGGAAGTTGAAATATACTGAATTGGAAATACGATTGCGGGTTGATCCCCAGAAAAACGGGTTGCACCTTCGCACCCGCAAATGGGACACCTTCCTTATCAGATAGAGAGTAGAGTTGGCTCTTTTAGCGATTGCAACTATGAGATCGGAAGATGAGAGTTTTTCCCATTTGAGATCAACACTGTTATTCCATGATCTTTTTGTTGCTTAACTGCTTCTATATGGGCGTTTGCCAGAGAATATTGTTGTGTGTTAGGTTGCTTTTCCCGATATAAAGCACTACACGGAAAAACTACGAACAACTGTCTGGACTCAACGCTCCGCCTGCTAATATCTGTCTGCGCCTTTACACAGCCTATATTTTCATTTTTTAATATATTGATTTATTTTAGGTGTCCAGCGTAATAAATTTGGGGACATCGTTAGCATAGACAAGGACCCACATCCAAATAGGTGAGAATTTATGGATTTTTAAAAAATATATTAGTTAAGCAATTTCTGTAACTTTGAAATTTGTTGATGGACAACTCGGTAGCATAGTGGTTAGGTTGCCCGATCTTACATTGTAAGGTTCCAGGTTCGATTCCCGGCTAGGTCACTGTTTTACATTGGGATAAAATTAATGGAATTGCATTTCGATTCTGTCAATCGAATGCAATAACAAAACACTCACTCAGCATTGCTACTATATTCTCTTATTGTTCTCTTATTGATTGTTCTCTTAGATTGACGAAACAGTTGAGGCAAGAATATAACCTAGCTTTTGTGTGGAATTTTAAAATGGGTTCTTTAACACTCTGGGACTAACTACCTGACTTACCGAACAATCGACTGACTATAATATGAAATCTCAGTTAATTGTCAATTTTCGAAAAACTGTGAATGTCATTATTTTTCATTTGTAATGAGTAGCTTAAATATAAATTTTGATATCTGTAGCTTCAGCAGTTTCAATTTTCCATACGATAGTAAATTCACTGTTTTCACTCCCTTAGGGGTTGAATTTTCAAGTTTGACAGGTAGTATTTATCGACGATCGTTCGTTTCATATCCCGCTCTAACGTATTGCTCTGTCTCGTTTGCTTGGACTAATTTTAGTTTTAGTTCACAAAGAAACGCAATCGGGCCCAATATATGACAACAGGTGAACCCTAGCGAAGTATGTAATGCAAGTATTTTTTTCAGCAGTATCAACTCTTCTCACCTGGTAGATGTGCCATCTCAAGACAAATTCAACACTTTTGGCCTCAGCATTCAGTTCCTTGACAATCTTGGCATTACACCGCCACTGACTAATGCGGTTTTTATACAAAATGTAAGTATCCTGAAATAGACTACATGTTGATTTCACTGAATAAACGGAGAGTGTTTATATAAACACGAGGCATGTCCAGAAAGTAAGTGTACTAAATGTTTAGTCTTAAAATGGGGAAATTGCGGAAAATGAGTTGATTAGTTTCCTAGAAAGACCGAGGTCTTTAAAGAGATAAAACAGAGATTTAGCTGGTCACGAGCGCAAACTTCCACCGCGTGAAGGTGTACGTTGAAGCCGTTCCGGTGGTTAGAATTTGCGAGATCATAGTATTTGTTCAGTATGTAAACTCAATTCGTATAAAGACACACATACACGTATACATACAAATATATAGAATGATTTTAACTGTTACCATTGAAATGGGCAAATCAGTACAAGCCAATAAGCAGCTTTTAATAAAAAGAATAAATCAAAAAAATGTTTTCAAGAATTTCAAAAAGTAATATTTTGAATAAAAGTATAAAAAGCACTGAGTTCACTGTTATCACTGAGTTCTAGAGATAACAGAGAGTATATAAGCACTGAGTTCACCCGCAAAACAACGGATTGACAGCTCTTCAGTCTACCCTGGACAATGGCGGCTGCAACGTCACCGAAACGTCGGGTGCTACAAATTTCACGCGGTAAATTCGTTTTCTATCCTATTTATAATGTCAAACAACCGCGATAGTCTTCGATTTCATAATTGTTGATAATATGACCAATAAACATGACCTAACGATTTAAATTATTTTTTTAATATAAAAAAAATATATTAAAAAATCACCATAATATCGCGCACTCGGTTGGTTATCGTCATAACTATTCAAATATTTGTCCAAATTTGTCCAAATGATGTACTGTAAAAGACAAAATTTATCTACTTTAGATACCAGATGTGATAAAAGTATTTCTTTTGATATAATAATCAATTCATTACTACCAAATGTGCGTTAGAAATATATATTTTTTTTATTGTATTTATGGTTCACTATTTTGGCGATAATGGCTTACACATAAAATATAGATATATGCTGTCGCTGGCTTTTTTGTAGGACTATTTAAGATAAACATTTCCATTGTATATTATATACGTGTAACTCCAACGGTTTTTGCGGCGCACGCCAGAATAGCTCGCAGATGGCAGATTTTTTCCTACTTCTTCTTCTTCATCATCAGCGCGCATTCGCCCACCGTTAGGCATACGCCTCTCCAATCACTCTCCATCCGGATCGGTTAGTTTGGTTTGGCAGCCTGATCGTACCCAGAGATTCTTAGTACCCCTGCCCCGCCGTTACCGTAACCGCTGCCGTGGCTCGGGCTAGTGGGGCTGCTGGGGACTGGGGGCCGTGGTAAGGTTGTACTGTTCATCATCATGATTGGAGGTATTTAGCCCGATACCCGCCACGTCGGCCACACGTCTTGGCGAGCTCCACACTTTCAGGAAAATATTTCCATTTCCTAGGCTTGTGGCAACCTGGTCGGGTTACTTAACCACCGAATTGCACTATATTTTCTACATTTAATTTTTAATTATTATTTATTGTTGAGAAAATTTTCAAAATATATGTTGACGCTTAGAATTTAAATTTCGAATATCAATTTCTTAGATTTTTTTCCTATCGTTATATTTTAGATAATTCACACTATATATTTATAAATTATAGCCTATATGTTATTCTGATGTGTAAGCTATATTATTGTAAAGTTTCATCAAAATCCATTTAGTAGTTTTTGCGTGAAAGAGTAACAAACATCCATACATTTCTTACAAACTTTCGCGTTTATAATATTAGTAGGATTTTTTTTTACAAGATTTTTATTAGAAGTTGATTCATCGCTCGTATTGATTTACCCACTTTAACCCCTTCTCTCGCGAAGTAAAAATTCAGCTATCACTTTTGCTCGCGACATTTTCGCGCGTAAAATCGACGCGAGTCGACGACCTTGATACAAACGACCATAACTTGTAAACCACTCTACGGATCATAAAAAAAATTACTGTAAAATGATCGCATTGAAATTTGACATATTAAAAATTATAACCTGGAAATTGGGGGAGTCGGCCGTTGGTCCCGCAAGGGATGTTAGGGAGTTACCGGGTTAAGAGTGTTGGTTAATTCAAAATCACCTTGTACAGGGTGCGGCAGCTAACTTTTTCTGATTTGAAAGGTAAATTTTAAATTAAGCAGTAGAGATATTTTTTTTTCCTCGTGTAACACATCATTTAAAGTTTTTTTATCAGAGTTTTAAAGATTGTACCAGTCAAGTGACGGCCCCCATTGTCAATACACTGAGCAAGCCGATTTCTAAAATTTTGCTCAACTTTTTCAAGCATTTCGATGGGTAGATGAATTGGCGTATGTTCTCTTTAAGTTGAGCCAGGGTCTCGGATGGTCCGTATACACAAGGGATTTGGGGTATCCCCATAAAAGAAATCATAAGGAGCCGTTGACCGAGCAGGCCACGGAAGGTCGCCTCTCAAGGAGATAAGGCGGTTGGGGAAGTGTTCCCTCAAAAGATCCATTGAACTTAGAGCAGTGTGCCGTGGGTCCATCCTGCTGAAACCACACATCCTCTAGGAGAAAAATCCTCAATCATTTCGCTGTAGCGAGCTGGTCACCGTAACAGTGCGTTCGTTTTCTTCAAAAAAGTGAGGGCCAATTATCTCCCCTCTCGAAACCGCACACCACACAGTCACACATTCACAATGAAGTGGCTTCTGATAAAGTTCATGCGGATTGCTATCACTCCAATAACGCATGTTTTGTTTGTTAACGCAACCAGAAATGTGGAAGTGAGCCTCATCACTGAAAAACACGAGTGCGTTGTGAAGCACATTTTCAATGAGCGCTTTACATGCTTCTTGACGAACAGTAAAGTCGCATGGAGAAAGCACTTGCACCACAGCCAATTTGTAGGGATGAAATTGAAGGTCACAGTGAAGAATTCATCTCACAGAGCGGTCGGAAATTCCCAAAGTAGATGCATGTTAGCGCGTTGAACGTCTGGGAGAATGCAAAACCGACTGCCTCACTGCTTCAACATTTTCGGATGTACTGGAAGGCTGCTGACGTACTCGTGGGCTTGGTAGCACATTGAAACCTGTCCACCCATGAAACAATCGATTGCGGACCGGGAACCTGACCTCGAGGTCGAATATTGAACTGTGCGGAAGGCACGTTGAGTGGCGATATTGGAGCGGTCGTTCGAAAATAACGCTTTGACGGCAAATGCGCGCTGCTCACCAGTCCACTGCATGGCGGTTACTGACGAGATGGCAAACGAAACTTCAGGACCTCCCCTCCTCCCCTTTCGAATGAAACCATCCCTGCCCTTCTACGACCCACGCTTGGCGCCAAATACAAATCAGCAAAGTTAGTTGCCGCACCCTGTGTATGTAGATTATGTAGTTTTTTTAAGTTGGACTTTAATATGTCAGGTACTGAAATTATGAGTTTCTACCCCTTTTCCACATTATTCGTTTTTGATAGTGATAGATATAGGTTTCACTAAATTAAACTTTTCAATTTTACAAAATCTTTAGCTTTGCTTTGACTTTAGGTCAATCCATTTTTGAAGAGCTCTAGAAAAAAAGGAGTGCACTCTCAGGACTAAAACTTTTACTCCAGGTAGATAAGTAAGTATTCAACACAGGAATAATATATTATCAGTGAGTCTCCTTTCCATCATTAAAAAATATGGCCTTAAAAAGTAACAATTGATATTTTTTTCCCTATTTTTTACACAAAGAGTTTGACTGATTTTATGCATGATGCAATAACTAAAAAATATATTCCTAAAGTTTATTTCTTGCTCAATATATTGGTTTTTGAATTATGTCGATATCCTTATAAATAGATTAGCAATTAAACTTTCCAAAAACCACGTTTTTCAAAAAAAATTGCCCAACCGCCGCTCTATTGCTCTAAATGCAGTCGAGTCTCAGTCATATATTTTTTTTTTAGATATTCCTATGTGTATAAAGAACATTCCGTAAAATTTTCACTCGTTTTCATTCAGTCCCTTTTTAGGTATTGACCTGAGAAAATTGTAAAAAAACTCATTTCCGTAAAACTCATTTCCGTCATTAAAAAATATGTCTGTAACGTAATATAACGTAATATAACAGTAACGAATAATATATTTTTTCCGAGATTTTACAGAAAGAATTTGGCTGATTTCATGCATGGTACAATAATTAAAAAAATATATCCCTGATATTGATTTCATGACAAATATATTAGTTTTTGAATTATTTCAATACTTTTATAAATAGATTAGCAATTAAACTTTTCGCAAACCAAGTTTTTCATAAAAATTTGCCCAACTGCCATTTTAAAATGGCTGCTAAAAAAAACTGTGACTTATATTTTTTTTCAAAAAGTACTTTGTCACTGTCTACTTATAGAGAAAACATACAAAAAATCCAGGGAAATTAAAAATATTGAGCAACATTTCCTGGGTGATTGGAAATGGATTGACCCCCTAGATATTTTCTAAGAGGTCTCAAAATGTTGATTTATTTGCCAGCCTTTTGTATGTTTTTTCAATTTATCTGTAATAAAATATGTATATGTAATCATATTTTGCAGCTTGAATACAGCGTTAGCCGTAGAAAGTTGAGAGAACTTTTAAACTTGGCCGGTCGAGTCTACGAGATCGATATCAATGTGGATAAAGATGGAAAATCCAAAGGACACGCCTCCGCCGAGTACAGCCATCCTTTAGAGGCGGTCCAGGCGATTTCTATGTTCCACAATCAGTTCTTTTTCGGCAGAAGAATGTCAATTAAGATGGATCACTTTGTTGAGAAGAAGCGGATGAAGTTGCCGGAAGGTTTGGAAGCCGTAGGGCCTGGCCTCGGAGACAATGGAATGCCGCTACGCGATATTGCCTTGCGCAAAACCCACGAAGAGAAAATTAGCAGTCAAGCGGGCTTTGCGTCAAATGGTTTAACCGAACAGTTGATTTCCGCATTGAGTGAAGCCATGCCCACTTTATACGCAGCGGTAAATTCGGCAGGATTGAACACGCAAACATTAGACATGCTCAATAACCAGTTGAATCCTCAAGGAATGGGAGATATGCTGGGTAATAATTACTCAGGCTCTGGCAACGGTAACCAAATGCAAATGGGCATGGGAATGGGCAATGTGATGTCTAATCAAATGGGAATGAATAATATGATGCCGAACCAAATAGGTATGCGTAATAATAATATGATGCCAAACCAAATGGGAATGAATAACATGATGTCCAACCAAATGGGTAACATGATGCCGAACCAAATGGGAAATATGGCACCAAACCAAATGGGCATGGGTAACATGATGCCGAACCAGATGGGAAGTTCAATGAGGGGTCAAATAGGGAATGAAATGAGTTCCGGCCTAAATCGAAAGAGTAGCCAGGTCCGAAATGACAAGGGCAAAATTAAAAGTTTCAAGCGGTCACATCCTGAACCCGATTTTAGCAACAATCTATCCCCGAGTAAGCATTTCTATTTCTTTACGATTTTATATGAATTGAGTCCATGAATTGATAGTAAATGTTTATTTTTTATATCCAGGCAATCCAGAGGAGACATCGCGAGATATGGTGGTCATCAATAACGTGAGTGATTAATATATAGGCAGGCAGTTATTGCTGATGCACCTAATTAGTACTGATGCACCTATTGAAGTAATTGCGACTAACTCAATTAATCGTCAATCGTCAATCGCGACTAACTTGCTCTTCAGATGCCACCCGACAATTTATTCTCGTCGGTCGGACGGTCGGCTGGTCGGCCCGTCAGACCGACCGGACCAACCGAACCGACCGACCGACCAAACCGAAGAAAAATGCAAAACTGAAGTTGACCGCTGTCGAGAATATCAATCGCAAACGTTTAATTGTCAATCGTGACTAACGATTGATGACAAACAATCGTTAGTCGCCGATATTGACGATTAACCAAATCAATCGTTAGTCGTCAATAGCGATTAGCGAATTCAATCGTCAATCGTTAGTCAAATAAATTTTGCCCAACAGTGACTTGCACAAACCATGTAGAGTAATCTCAACGCCCTCTTCTCATTTTCTGCAAAGATCGTTGGACCTCTTTGCAATGCATGTTAGGTGTTTGTTGGGGACAATATGTCCTGTCATGAGTTAATACATTGTTCTTATATGAGAAGCCGTCAAAGTATCCATTATTACTTTAAAGGTCTCGATAAGATTGCCTCTTGCACAACGATCTTTCAGTGTTGGCAATCTTAACCAAGCGTTTCTTCGAAGTATAAATCCTGAATCCAATTAGAATTTTTGTCGCTGTACATTGGACTTTTTTGAAAAAATCTATATGATTGACAAAATATAAGTTCCAGGTCTGATACCCGAATTCTAGGAGTGGTTTTTCACATTGTATAAAGTGCAGAAAAGTTTTAGCGTTAAACACTGAAAGGCTTTGCAGATAAGATATACTGTTGTATTTGCCTTTTGTAACTATGGTCGGTATGTCAACGGGTCCACAGGAGACTAGTTGCAGAATCCATGACGGACTAATTTTCTGCCCTGCCCTGCACACGGGGACATCCCCAGTGTGTGCATGTTAAGACGGCAGTGCCCAGTGAGCAGGCCCGCTGTCTTCCTCAAGTTATCCCTGTATTCTCAAGCAGTTGGTGGTGAACGGTTTCGTGCAGCTTGGGCCACAAGATCCACCTTGTTCTCGGATCGGCTCAACTCCTTTCAGCTCCTATTCAGAAGCCTCCTCGTGTGGAAGGCTACCCTAGGTAAGACTCTCGCGTCTCAGGCCTCAAAGCTGGTGGACCGGTTTCTCCCGGTGGGATTGCATCCCGACGCCACTAGACGGTTTGCGCACCGTTTGGAGACTATGGAAATACACTGTCTCCTAAGCATCGGGGGTGGATGTTGACCTGTTGTCATGTCACTCTTGAAATGTGTGGCACTACGGGCAAAGAACGCCTAGGTCCGTGATAAATTATAATTGAATTACCGCTGTAATACAACAGGTAGATATCGGGTAAACAACTTCACACCCGTAACCAGTCGGGAGGACGGGGGTATCCTGAAGGCTAATTCCAGACGGAGATATCCTACCAAAACTGGTAGTTAAGGGGCGAGGCTCCCCGTCTGGTACCTTTCCCGGTGCCTCGCCGTAAGGCGTCAGTCTCTGGCGCCAGGCTGCTGGCGAGCTAGACAGTAGATTGTCTTGTCTCTAAGTCTTCTACGCTCATCCCACGACTGAAAGAATGATTACATATCGTTATACCAGCCTGGGGCGACTAAGTTCGCCCGTTGTAGTCGACATCGCCCTACTGTAGTATCAAGCAGTAACTTGTTAATCTTTGTGTGGCTTCCCTAATCGCCCTCTTTGCCCGCCTCAGGTTTATTCCTCTCCACCTGTGTTTATCTATTCCCTGGTTCTGTAGCGCAAGGCAGTCCTGGCATATATATCTGGTAGTGGCAATGTGGGCTGTGGACCGATCGGTTGGTGTGACGATACCTGACTTTCGAGTCTATCCGCCTCATTTTCTCTCACTTCACTGTGTCCTTTATCCCATGTAAGGTATACAGAGAGTTAGGTTTTTTGGGCATTTTTTTCAAGCAGGTGTAACGACCACTTATTTGAACTAATCCTGAAAGTTTGAGTAAAACCGGATGAGTGGTTTCCAGTTGTTTATTTTCAAAATTATTGCTAGACTTCATATAAACTGATATTATTTTTGCGAGTCATTGCGGCTGCGTAGGCTCAGTATACCAAATAGTAGGTTTACTCTCGAGCTACAGGGCATTGCGGGAAGAGGGTGCGATGAATGTGGGCAGAGGCGTACGTCTCGACGAACGCCTTTGGTTAGCGTTACGCGCAGGTAAAGGCTGGCGACCCAGGCGAGTCAGGGGTAATGAGGAGGCAGACAGACTCGCACGACAGGGTTTGGTCCCAGGGTTTTTGTAATCTTCATCCCAAGGGATTGCAAGTATGCCCCTGCCTTGATCCCTTTATTTATTTTAGAGCCAGGTTCCTTCATTTCATTCTGTAATTAATCAGTTTGTTATAACAAAACTTATTTAACCTAAATTATTATGTATCAGCTTCCATCAACTGTCACATGGCAAGTGATCCGCGACAAATTCGGCGAATGCGGCGATATTCGGTTTGCAGAAATGACAGGCAAAGATTCGGCCATCGTACGATACCGGCAGGATTGGGAAGCTCAAAGAGCTATTCGTATCCTTTTATATAAATAAACAGACATGAAGAAGCTGAAGAAAATGGACCTGAAGAAGTCTCTTTTGCGAGGAGATTACGACAGCAACAGTATGGCTCATGCTATTGGCCTTCCCTGCCCGAATGACGACAACAATCGGGGACTTTACATTTCTCTTGCAACGCACTGGAAAGTATTGTTGCATGACTGGACGCCGGAGATGCCAAAATTTTATTTGAATGCCTTTCAGCATACTTTTTCAGACCCTAGCAACCTCGCTCGTTAAAGCTATTCTGAGGGTAGTTCATGCCCCCCTTTGTAGCCATTCCCCCCTGCACAGTTAGATATATTATAGCTGGCCGCAAGGTGGCCTTAGATCAAGGACGGTACACTTACTGTCATGACAAAGTCTTTGCTGTTATTCGCGAGGTAATTAGCCTCTCAGTGGCTCGTGCCAACAAGGGTCTGACAGTAGCCTCCAAACTCCAAATACAGTTTGTGTGAGATAGCTCTAAAGGTAAAAAACATCCCACTACAAAGACTTTATCAATAATAATGAAAGCTTCAGATTGGATTCTGGAGGTTTCAGTTTGGATTCGTTTCGGTCTCAAAGTAGTATAAGTTCCCAGAAAGTCTTGGATGCACAGCCCTCTGTCCAGATATAACTCTTTACCACCTATTTCGGCAGTAATTGTAGAATTAATTCTCCCATAGGAATCGAATATCCCTAAAGACTACGAGTACAAATTAAATAAATACCATGATCTCGCAAATGCCGTCAACTGGAATGGCTTCACTGTGGTGGAAGTATGCGCTCATGGTCTGCCAGCCAAATCTCTGTTTCACTTCTTTAAAGATCTTGGTCTCTAAACTGCGACTTCAAATTCTATTGCTTCGAAAGGGGAGTAAATGGGTGGTAAAATGGACGCTCACATGTGACAAGACAGCTGTTTAAAACCTACCACAGCTGGTTGTTAGTCCTGGGGGTCTACCACTCACCCACCAGAAGTGTAATAATAGTATTATGATGGGCCCGACTTCCATGACAGCTCTGTTTGTATTTTATTTATTGATGAAACTACTTTCCAGCAATATTATCTTAACAATTTAATTCAGATACTTACGATATGACGCGCGTTGATGGATCTATGCTGAGGGTACACCTTTACTGAATGAGTTAAGCCTACGGTTACACCTACGGTAAATTTTAGGTTTTAATTGTTGCATTATATTTCTTTTAGGTTAAGAAACCTTACGTGCTAATTTAGATCAACTGAACTTTCAACATAGTTTGCAGAAAGTACTAGACGATGTATGTGACAGTATCACATTATAAAGTAGTTGTCTTTTAACCCCTTGAGTATGATACGACCAAATCTGGTTCTGAAACAATTATCCGTTGAGTATGATACGACCAGATCTGGTTCCGCGTTTTTTTCACTTCTTTGACGTTCTCATATTTATTCATAATTATCTAATTGTTTTACAAAATGATATTTCAATATTCTATATTCGAAATTTCAATGCAATCATTGTGCAGTTGTTCTTTTTATGATTGGTGTAGTAGTTTCGTAGTTATAGTACTTTAAGGTCGATGTCGCCGAAAATCCTGCAAAAGAGACAAATGCATCCATGAAAATACCCATTTACTCCAAGGGTTAAAGTAGACGCCTAATTTAGGAGTAGCTTAAGAAATAGATTTGAGATATCAGTTTTGAATAAGATTATGATTTTTATGTTTTCAGAAAACAGCAATTTATGTATGTTCAAAATTGTTTAGGTGAAAGAGTATTCCTTGCAAGTAAATTATAGACAAGTTTGTGTATCCTGTGATGCTCGACTGAGTCAAATACCTCTTCACACAGTCAATTAAGGTCGTAGACAGTCTCTTGTACAACGAAAGTGACCATCCACCCAAAGCCTGCTTTCTCATGGGGATCAAAGACGTCAAGATTGTAGGAGTTTGTATATTTATGCAGGATTATAATTGTGACCTTCAGATGAGTGTCATTTCGGAGGAATTTATTAATCACCAGTTAAGTTGACTTTGTTGTTTTAGGACTAGAGAAAGAGGTTTGCAAATTAGGATATCTCTATCGTGTTTTTTTTGTAATGTAATATTAAGGAGATTTACATTAAATTAGGCACATAGTTTAATATTTTATAAATACAATGGGTGTGTGAAAATATGCATTTGTTTTTTTTTAACAATTTATGAAGCGATGTTGCTGAGAAGCAAAAATCAATGCACCGGCTATCAATTTATGATAAATACAGGGTAGGGCAAATTAAAATGGCCCGGATAAGTGGATACGATTGGACTGAATGATTGACACTGTGTGTAACGCACACCATGTGATCGAAACTGGTTCAGATCTTAGTGCGGACCACAGCTACTTTCAACACTTACAATTACTTTTAACAGGATGTAGCAACTGCTCATACAGCCCGCCGAACCATGGATCACATTTACACAATCTTCACTCCTGACAGAGTTGCTAGCAGAGGTCAGTCTGCTATCGGCCCGCCCAGGTCACCTGATCTGTCAGTTAATTGCACACTCAAGTCTAAAGTGTATTGCAACAACCCTCATAGTCTTCAAGAACTGCAGCAAAACATTTCTGATGAGATTGTAGCAATTCCAGAAATCCAGCTTCGATTTGCCTTCAGCACCTTGCTGACCAGTGACCAAGGGCCGAAAGAGATGAATGGTGTTCATTTTTAACATTTGCTATAGGCAGGTTGGCGAACTAGTATTTCCTTTCCTTTGCTGTGTTTCTTTGTAACCTGGAACTCTGTTCTCCGGGCCACTTTTATTTGCCCCAGCAAGGACAGCCACTTGGTTGCAACAGCTAAAACCTTGGAATACAAAAAGAAACATAACGAGACACTGGGAAATCTTATAGCAAATCTGACGATTTTTCCATTGTTGAAAATGTCTACTGTCAAAATGCTCCCAGTACATACTTTTAAGAATAGTTATCAGATAAATCCTGAAGGTGGACGAAGTTGATGTGGGCTCAGATAGGCTAGAAACATACACTGATGGGTTAAGAACGGAGGAAGGGACCGCAGCAGGTGTATTCTTGCAAGATCTGAAACTAAACTTGAGCGAATTATTGGCTCATCATGCTGTAATTTTCAGACAGAAGCCATGGATATAATGGCTGCAGGTAAAAACGGAGAGAAACCTGAAAGATAAAGACTTACATAGCAGATCGACACAGTATATAGACACACATAGCAGAGCGACACAGTATATAGACAGTAGCTTCTCGTAGAACAAAACTGAAATCGAAGCGAGCGACATCGAGCAAGTGGCACAACATACACATTTACACTCTTGGTATAGTTACAGACCCCACCTGCAGGGGCTTTAGAGTAGAAGAGGGATCGGCAGAGCTTTTGCCATCAGGAGAGAAAGTAATGGACGGTTATGGTAGCAATGGCCGATGTGTGCGACTTCCGGCTGTCTTGAGCTCTACAACTGGTCTCAGGTAGACTAGTTCCTGAATCTGTATGTTGGGAGTACTGACCGTTACAGGGGTAAGCTACAATGGTCTAAGTTCGGGTGGGCGGACTACTAGCCACCTCCCCTCGTATCATCATCATCACACGCTGTGTTTTTTGGAAAACTCGTTAATGCTTCAAGGATTCTACTTATATGTCCAGCAACAGCCTTCTATTTAGGAGATTAAAATTCTCCTGAGACCTTTCTCTTGGAGATCTGATAAGCGCATTCCAGGTGAATGCATCAAATAAGTGACACAAAAACCACGGTACGTGGATGCGGAGAATGCCAGTTTCGGATGTCTTTCTGGCAAATGGATTCCCCAAATCCCGAAGATAATAGTATTTGTAAAAAAAGGACGCGTAGATTCTCTTGTATCGTGACATTTAAAATCTTAGTCGAAGTCATGAACAACACCAGAGACACATGAAAATTATTGAGCTCAGCCGATGATTGCATTGGTGCCCCCCCTCAGTACCTTTAGCGTTGACAACTACTACGGCGAACCGAAACGATATTAGATAATTCTTTTAACCATGGCGTGAACTCAAAAGACTTAGGGATAACACAGTTCACAGTCTAACTACGCCAGCATGCCTATGAGAGTCCAACGCCTTACTGCGACGCACTGGGAAGTGAACCCAGCGGGACGACCGCACACCCTCTATACTAGATTTCTCGATCCACCAGTCTGGTCACGAATTTGAAGTCACTTGCGCGGCCTCTACCTGATGTTAGCGGTAATTCAGTTTGAACTTTGCCCGTCAACTCACACAGGATCGGGTGGCTAATGGTTCATTTCAAAGGTTGGGTAGCTGACATTGCGTCAACAACCACCACCGCTTTTCAGAAAATGTATCAGACTGTTTCCAGACCCTCCCGATTATTTGCCAGAATGCCGAGTCGATTAGTTAACTCAGCAGGATGCACAAGCCGCTCAGCAGTGCCCAAGTTAATCCCCCAGAGGATACACAACTGTGACAGGGTTCACAGTCACACATACCGTGGATAGGTAGGCGACCATGTACACCTCTATTTCTTCCGTGGCACTCAGAGGGACGTGCTCTTTTTTGTCAGTTGCGGCTATAACGGTAGGTTCTGACGCCGACAACTGACTCACACTGTTTACATTAAGTCAGTAAGTCGCTAGTTTTTCATGGTGTCCACACGTTCTTATCTTAATCATTGGAGAGAAATGAGCTTAAAAACGGCAGAATTTGATACGAGTTAATTGTTGAGAAAAAAATCCTATCTGCGGTTAGAAGAGTTGGTGGAAATGTTAGAATATTTAAATGTAAGTGTATCTAAAAAGAAACGTATGATATACGTCATTTTCGGTAGTTAAAATTTTCGACGACGGGATGTCACCCTACAACGCAGTGCCAGGGACTCACCAACCACTGACTTCAGCGTTTAGACAAAGTCAGTACCGCTGGCGCAGATGGCGGAGTAAGCTAACTGACTGCGGGAATATTGAAGTCAGCACTGACGCGACAGCGCTGTACTATCTTAAAATAAATTTACATGACTGCATTTACAGTACCGGGTTAGCACTGATTCAGTACTGGTTCAAATTATAAAATTAAATAACAGTACCGGGTCAGCGTTGATTTGTAAATCTGACTCAATGTAAATCTGCCTTTTAATTGATAAACTAGTGAGGGGGGGGGGGGATTAGTCGATGACAAGGAAATAGGCCACGATTGGAAACACTTATCGCGTCTTGAAAACTTAACATCATCGACACTGATCAATTGCAGAGATTCGAGGCAATTAGCAATTTAAAGTGGTGGAGAAATATCTTTTGAAGTCTTGTTTTTCATGGCCGATAAAAAATGATATCCTCGACAATTAGTATCTGAAAACCAGTAGTAATTCTGGTCGCAGATATCACAATATATGGAGTATTTCAAAAGCCGCTGCAACAATTGGAACTAGTCAGTTCAATCTTTGATAGGAGAGGAAAGCACAGTTGAAAGAGCATAAGAAGAAAGAAGAGTGCACTGCTATTCAAGCCCATAGCAGATAATTCAAGAAGTGACGTTCATTATTCAGCAGTTGGTAAGTTGTATTAATTTATGTATTATAAGCTATTGCTAGATCTTGGTGAAAGTAATAAGAGTTTGAGTCTACAATTTTATTGTTGGGCTATAAGGAGAAAGATCTGTCCGTGGAATTTTCCCATTCCGGCAGAATAAAATAGGAATGATTCTTAAAAAGGTTTTCTTCCTAGCCTTTCAAAATTTTTGTATTTTTTAGCTTTCTAACTAGACGTTGTCGACACCATGTCATTAGCAACGTGTAATTGAATATGTACCGAAAGTATTTGCTGTTTAAATATGTACAGAACTATAATGTGTACAGAAATACCAAGTATTCTAACAGCTCAGTGGAGATCAGGAGATAAAATAGAATGATAGAAGTAGAATAATCCAGAAGCGCATTTATCAAAATTAAAAATGCCACCTTCATGGATATCTTTTTCCAGTCCTTCAGAATGCAAAAACAGACATTCGAATACTAGGTATACAAAAGAGTACTTCATTTCATGGCCTGATAAAATCAACAGGCTACAGAGACTCAAGTAGATGCAAAATGTCTTGGCTGATGAATTTGAGACAATTTCCTTCGCAGATTCAAGGTAGGACAATCTGAAGAATAAGAAAAAGAAAGCTTCTCACTAGACAAAGTAGATCAAAATGTATGCTAAATCGTTTTATGTGGATGCAGGTTAGATATTGAGTACATGTGTACTTGAGTACATAAGGAATCTGTTCAAAAGGTATCCAACCCTTTCTTTTCATAAACAAATGGAGCAAGGAAAGTGCTTTGGTACACTGAGATATGTAGGGCACATCAAAGAAATCAAGCGTGCGCTTGATCTTTTTCAACCCTGCTGAAAGCATCTGAGGAAGTATAGTGAGCATCGTTTCACCAAAAACCTAGCAATATACAAGTGTAAACCATTCACAAGATCAACAGGCTTTTGGTGATGACGTCAAGAGATTCTCACGGATAAAGGAGTGGTACAAACGCTTCAAAGATGGTCGCACATCAGTGGACCACATCCACATTGAGCAAGGTGTAGACTTTGGTCATGCAGTGGTTCACAACTTCCCAACATTGGGTCAAGTAAAGTAAAAAATACTGCTGAAAGGGACTGATTCGAATCAAGAGAAGACATTATTCGTAATGTTACAGCCCAGTTGATTACCATTCTAGAAGATAAATTCCAGAAGCTTTTCTCGCTATGGTGGAAACGCTGGGAGCTGGTGTATGTGTGGACTACTTTGTAGGAGATTATTTTGTATGAATAAGTATTTTTGTCGACCAAAAGTTGGATACTTTTTGAACAGAGAGGTGGTACAAAGCCGAATATATCCAAGGGATGACAAAATGTTATGCTAATCCTGAACATCTGTAGATTATACCACTGTCTTAGAGGAGGTAGAAGCATCTTTTAGATATGATCAACATGACAATGGGCTGCATGAAAATGCTTTAAGGGGGAAGAATCATGAAAATTAACAAGGGTTGTACTCGCTATAATGAGTGACTCTTTCGCCGAATACTAAGAAAAAACTGACCTATTGTATATACTTAGATACTATAACCTTTATTATTACAAGGAAAATTTGCCCATAAGAGAGTTCTAGGGAGATGCCACTCCTGTCTGAAAGGCATACATTACTGCTGCGTTATAAGAGTAGGAAGCTAGCAACATTGATTATATAGAGTATTAGATTGCTCAACGTCGTACAACGATTTAACAACTAGGATTTTACTACGAAACAACATGTAGATGGTACTAATAATTCCAAAAATTGTTTAATTTTCTCTTACTATGTTCAAAATGGCGACTATCATGGTATAACAGCAAACACGCTTATATGGTATAAAAAAATAATATAACAAAGGAATTTTTAAATCAAAGCTGTTATTATTTTAATATTACTCACATAAAGTTGTCAATTTTTAATTTGATATAGGTACCTACAGGTTTCAATAACTAATAATTACAAACTTTAATGGGTTTAGATGGACTAATAGATGGCATTCTATCTCTCCGTGTTATTTATTTCTATGATGTAATTAATTAGCCTATTTTTTAAAATATATATGGCACTAATAATTAAATGTTGTTATTATCATCATTGGTTAAATTATTGGATTTTTATAATCAATCAGTCCTTTATAAAAAAAAAACCATTTATTATCGATGTTATAACAGATGGCCGAATAAATTTCTGTTACATTTCATTTTCGTCGTGTCCAATGAACGACTAAAACTGCTCTTGGATGTGTCAAAATAATTTATATTTCGCTGTCAATACTATCAGCGCCATCTGCATTTCCCCGGCGCAGAAGGGTTGCCAAAATGTACTATGCAGTTGAGCAATTTAATACCATACATAATCAATGCTAGCACTACTGTTTATATGATCAATAATAGTAATTAAATCTTTGGTGTTCCAGGTTATGTCAAAAAGACTCGATAATTATAATTATCAAGCTGTGGCACAACAGGACAATTTTTGGAGTTAATTTTACAATTGAGGTAAGGATTAATGATATCAACCAGCAAAGTTTTATTTTTAATTTGTTTATTTTTTTCGTAAAATGTTAAACTTCATAATTATTTCTGCTCACTCTTCTTCAGTTATTTCATTCTCGACTTCTACAATGTTAACGAAACGAGTTTCATTTTCAATTTTCAGAGTTCCTGATCCACAAGGTGTATTCCAGAACGACTCAAAAATATCTGTGATATTATTTATATGATTAAATAAAAATAAATACATAAATGGATATTTTTCTGTTTTCACTGAGGTTCAGTAATTGGAGAAAATTTACCGAAACAATACTAAAATGTCAGTCTTATCAGCCACTTTCTCTACT
This sequence comes from Micropterix aruncella, assembly GCA_944548615.1. Classification (NCBI taxonomy): domain Eukaryota; kingdom Metazoa; phylum Arthropoda; class Insecta; order Lepidoptera; family Micropterigidae; genus Micropterix; species Micropterix aruncella. The sequence continues at coordinate 6,253,218 of OX155961.1, read as the reverse complement.
GGGGTTGCTTATTCAAGTCATTTGCTAACAGTTTCCGAAGTCTACCCACAAAAGTGGCTTCACTAATTCTAATGAAATTTTTAATATTGAAAGTACAGTCGAATTGGGCAACTTTGAACCACTTCGTTTATTTTATCTCCATCCATCGTTTATTTTATCTATCCACTTTCTCTATTAGTGTTGCTCATTCAAATCTTTGCTGTACTGTTTCCATAATCTACCCATAAAAGTGACTTCATTGATTTGATGGAATTTTGAAGATTAAATTACAGTGAATCGGTTAACTTTGTATCACTTTTCATGTTATATCTCTATAGTAGCCACTTTCTATACTAGGATTGCTTATTCAAGTCATTGCTAACAGTTTCCAAAGCCTACCCACAAAAGTGGCTTCATTGATTCTGATGAAATGAAGATTAAAAGTACTGTCAAATCGGGTAACTTTGAACCACGTTTTATATGTTCTCTCGTTATTTTTATTACCTGCATGATGTTATGTGGATAGTAGTGCATGAGTGATCTTGTAGGCCTCAATATAAATTCGCTGTTAGAATTCATGGGCAGGGATAAGAAATAGGTCAAAAAAAATACTTTATAGGTGGCCAACCTTTTTCTTTTCTTCAAAATAAAGTTTTGTGCTTTTTTAATTCTATGGGTAAGATTATGCCACTTGATTACGGCCCGTTTTCTATGTGACCTGCGAGTAAAAGTAAAAGTATAGGTCTAAAAGTAAAAGTAAAGGTGACGGCTTGGTGCGAGCATCTAATGACAGCCGGAAATCTCTTTGGTGACTCCCGATGGCTCCCTCCCCAACCCCCCCCCCCCCTACCTATGTAACTGCCCAATTTAACAGTTTCATTTGTATCAAAGAAACTTACTGTTAGTTCGATCTACCGATATCGGTTACATATTGAAATGCAAAATGTATGGTATATTGAGTAAACTACTTTTACTTTTACTCACAGGTCACATATAGAAAACGGGCCTAAGACACGCCCAGGGGGGCATCTTGAGTAGCATTTCAACAATGGGAGTTAATATTTTTCTTAGAAAAATGGTTTAACCATGCCACAAAGCTGGTATCAGCGTGTAAATGAAAAGCATATCAATATGTAAAAATATCTGACTGCCTTTCCAACGTTAGCATTCATAACATTTTTTTGTCGAAAACAAAACAAGCAAATACTCTGAACAAACGAATCATCATGCTCTATAGAAGATTTTAAAAAACTATTTTTTTCATTGCATCAGTAACTTTAATCAAATTAGGCTATTTTGTACATAAAACTATTGATTATGCTACAATATCAATTATATAAATAACCATCCTCCGATTTTATTTAAAGAAAACACCATACAGTCCACCAGTCCTCTTTATACGCGGGTTTTATACATTTCCCAAAGAATTGTCTCAGGTAGCACCTCGACACTTATGATAAAATCCCAATATTTATCGGTTTTTTGTCCAGCAACTATACAGATGAGTTTTTAATTAGTGACATCCTTATGGTTTGTGAATCAGTACGGGTAAATAAACAACTTTTGATAACAAATTTTAGAAAAATAAAAAATTCAAAATTCAAAAACTTGACCGATAAATAAAAGTTTGATAAACGTTGAGTGCGCTGCGCATATTGTAATAAATAAAATATCGCGAAGAAATAATATTCGCGATGTTTTACCTACCGCTAGATGGCGCAACGCGATCCCCTTTTTTATGCTATTTTTAAAAACATTAAAATTTTCAAAATTTAAAAAAAAAGTATTGTTTACAAAAAAAAGTTTTGTTTTTGTACTGATTCACCCACTTAAAATATGTCACTTATTAAAAAGTCACTGTATAAAAATCTAAATTGAAAATAATAAACAATGACACAATGACTTAAGTCATTGTTTATTTGCGCCGGCGACATGCAGGTGGCGCTGATAGCATTGTCTGGCGAAACGAATAGCAATTTATTTGGCCATCTATGGTAACATTAATGCAGGGTGAGTTTTTAATTAGTGACATCCTTGAAATGGATGAATCAGTACGAGCAAATAAGCAACTTTTCACAACAAATTGTTGAATCAAATAATATATATATATATATATATATATATATATATATATATATATATATATATATATATATATATATATATATATATATATATATATATATATATATATATATATATATATATATATATATATATATATATATATATATATATATATATATATATATATATATATATATATATATATATATATATATATATATATATATATATATATATATGTATATATGTATATATATATATATATATATATATATATATATATATATATATATATATATATATATATATATATATATATATATATATATATATATATATATATATATATATATATATATATTTCGATTTAATGGCTCGTTGATAACAAACTCAGCCAATTGTATCATATTTTAAATATTGGTGGCATTCGAAATTTGAATTATTTCGTAATGTCACTTTCATTTAGAAAACGGCTTTGCCCAAATGATCAATAGTTTATTTTTTTATTTTTTCGCTTAATTCGTCTCAATTGAAGGCATTTTGTGTTGCATAAGGATAAGCCCTATTTATGAGATATATGGATGAATAGTGATCGTTAGTCGACTGCAAAAGGACCTTTAAACTTACATTGCACCGTCGAAAGTCGTGCACATCCGTAAGTATATCTCATTCAAACATAAGCATTTCCCAATACAAGCTGGGATTTCCTTCGCTACTTTTTAAGTAGCTTTTACTAATTTTATTTTAAATAAAAACATCATCCTATAAACGGATTTCTTTACAAACCTTATCAAATATAACAATATTATACTGTTTTCTACAATATTTCTTTACATTTTTTTAATATTATACAATTTTATATAGGTTTACCCTATTTTGATAACATTATACAATCTTTATTATAAACTCCTCTGCCAGAAATTAAGATTGAAGTATCTTCTTTCATTTCATTGAGCATATGGAGGTTTTTTTATTTTTATTTCGATTTAATGGCTCGTTGATAACAAACTCAGCCAATTGTATCATATTTTAAATGTTGGTAGCATTCGAAATTTGAATTTGTAGCGACGCTACAAACCCAACTATAAAGTTTATTTTTATTTTGATTTAATGGCTGGCTGAGAACGAGCCCAGCAATATTATTTCGTTCTATTAAAAAGTGGATACATTCAAATTTTAAAAACAAATTTTCGAACTGTCATTCTGTACCTTAACAAGAGACGATTCAACTGAAAGAAATTACGCTCGCGTTATCACGTATTATTGTACATTTTTGTAAAGAGAAAAAATATAATTTACACAACAGTTTATCGCGGTTTTTTTTACTATCACGTTCTTCGACACACGAAAGAGACGCGAAATTGGTGACCCCGACGTGATCTGAACACGCAACCTTCTGATCTGGAGTCAGAAGGTTGCGTGTTCAGATCACGTCGGGGTCACCAATTTCGCGTCTCTTTCGTGTGTCGAAGAACGTGATAGTAAAAAAAACCGCGATAAACTGTTGTGTAAATTATATTTTTTCTCTTTACAAAAATGTACAATAATACGTGATAACGCGAGCGTATTATTGTACATTTTTGTAAAGAGAAAAAATATAATTTACACAACAGTTTATCGCGGTTTTTTTTACTATCACGTTCTTCGACACACGAAAGAGACGCGAAAAATTATTTCGTAATGTCACTTTCATTTAGAAAACGGCTTTGCCGAAATGATCAATAGTTTAATTTTTTATTTTTTCGCTTAATTCGTCTCAATTGAATGCATTTTGTGTTGCCTAAGGATAAGCCCTATTTATGAGATATATGGATGAATAGTGATCGTTAGTCGACTGCAAAAGGACCTTTAAACTTACATTGCACCGTCGAAAGTCGTGCACATCCGTAAGTATATCTCATTCAAACATAAGCATTTCCCAATACAAGCTGGGATTTCCTTCGCTACTTTTTAAGTAGCTTTTACTAATTTTATTTTAAATAAAAACATCATCCTATAAACGGATTTCTTTACAAACCTTATCATATATATATATATATAATATATATATATATATATATATATATATATATATATATATATATATATATATATATATATATATATATATATATATATATATATATATATATATATATATATATATATATATATATATATATATATATATATATATATATATATATATATATATATATATATATATATATATATATATATATATATATATATATACATACATACATATATATATATATATATATATATATATATATATATATAGGTATATATATATATATATATATATATATATATATATATATATATATATATATATATATATATATATATATATATATATATATATATATATATATATATATATATATATATATATATATATATATATATATATATATATATATATATATATATATATATATATATATATATATATATATATATTCAAATTACAGTTTATTCCAAATGGTTTACAACAGTTTGAGAATTGATCAGCTGTTTTATTTGACCTTTCAAATGGATCGAAGTCGTAAAACTCGGCGGCATTGAATGGCGTTCAATAACACAATAGTACAAAACTACAAAAATTAGGCATTTTTGGTAAATATAAAAAAAATATTTGCATATTTCCAGCGGTTTACGACTCCCTCCAGCCCGCGACGCGAAGCTTGACAAGCATGCTTGATCGTCTAGAGAGCTCTTTACACACCTGTATGGCAGTTATTTATTTTAAACGATCATGGTACACCTATTTGGCTAGGTTATGTTAGTTTTAAAAATTATATTGGTATGGCACAGTTAGCTGAACTGCATATTTTCAAGCCTGTAATCTTAGTATTTGGGAAATATAAAGTAGGTACAGTACATTTTCATTTGTGATTAACTTCAACGAAAGTTAGTCTGAATCGCGTAGCTACGTACAGTCCGAATCGCGTATCAGTGAAATTCAGTTGTTTTTTTTTTTGCTTGGTCGCCCCTAAAAAAGCGACTCCCTGGGCGAGTCACCCCCGTTGCCTATCTACGACTAAAGGCAAAATACTCGATTTATTCCCGGAAAAGGGTGGGTAGAGACACGTAGGGAATTTATTTTCGTGACGGAAATTCTCCCCAATCGAGAACTCGGTGGGCGTCAATAGGTAGGCAGGCGCGCTTATAGGTATTTCGGTCGGAAAATGTCAGGCTTAAAATAGAAGGACCTGATCAAGCAAGGACGTAAAATTTCCTTGGGCACCAAATGGGGCAGACGCGCTTGCGTACGGCGCTATCCCCCTGTTGCCGCTCAAACGGTCAGCGGTTTTACGAAACAGCGTTGCCAGATAGACAAACAATTATTCTTCTGAATAAAATGATTGTTTCAATAAGTACTGCATTAAAAAGCAAGAAAAAAACAAAAATGATTAACCACTCAGTTTATTAAACCATTTAATTACCTATATAGTTTATGTAATGAAAAAATAAACACTATTTTAGAATGATACCTGATAAATGTCTGTATTTTGCAGTGGAGTGGTTGTAAAATAAAAAAAAATGTAAAAAAAACACGCATTTACAAGTACTGCACTAATAAAACAAAAAAATAATTTACCACTGTTCTCACTGTTTACCCCGTAAGGGGCTCAGTGTGAACCGTTTGTGTAATTAACTATATTATTTGAAATTATAATACATGGGCCACATAATGCGTGGTAACAAATACCACCTTCTCCAGTTAATGCTGCAAGGAAAGATGAAAGGCCGCCGAAGACCTGACCAAAGAAGAACCCACTGGCTACAAAACCTCGTTGAATGGTTCAAGTCAAGCACCACCGAGTTGTTCCGCGCCGCAACATCCCGGGCCCAAGTGGCCAGAATGACCGCCGACCACCGATAGAAGATGGAACTTTAAGAAGAAGATGTAATTTGATTACTCTTTTGGTTTCGGAAATAGCGACGCTTTAGTCAAAAGTGTCTCCTATCTCCAATAAGGCTTTTCTTTTGAGTAAGGGTAATGACCTAACCGCGAAAAAGCATAGCATTATGGTCGAGTAAAAAGACTTATAGTACATATTTCAGAGAAAAATAAAATTTTGTAATTATTTTTGTATGAACTACCTACCTAGATTGATTATTAATAATTTTTGATTATTATTTATTTTATGTGTACATGGAAATAGTTCTGTAATTTTTATTTTCAATTTATCTACTGTGTAAAACTGACTTTAGTCAACGCTCATGTAACTTAGTAGCTCCATAACTTGTAATCATATCAACTTTACTTTCTCCTGGTGTAGATAGATATATTCTACTAGAAATTCTGTTTTTATGATGTTAAATGCTAATATTGTTAAAATCAAATGAATATTCTATTTCATTTTTTTAAATCAATATAGATTTACCACTAGAACGACGGACGTCCCAAAAGTAGGTCATTTGAAGTTGCGTATCGTAATTTCGACTAATAAATTTTATTGAAACGTGCCCTAAATTTATGATTTTTAAACATTTGTCGAAAGTAACTTTGAGGCGAAAGCAAATATTTGTGGCTCAAACTGGTTGAAATATATATTCATTTTACCCTAGAAGGACGGATGTCCCAAATTTAGGACGCATGGCTCTGAGCTGAAATCTCGTTTTTCAATAACAATATTAATATATAACAAAATATATGATATACTAATATGTAATTTAAGTTATCCGGCAGTTTACGGTTCCACCCTCCTCACCTAGAGGAAGATTTCACGAAGGAACTACCTCCTTACCCTTGCCAAAGAATTCGCTATCACTCATCCTTACAATCCACCAGTGGTGACGACGGAATCGTCGGAAATTCAAGTGCCATCCTCATCTAAGTCAGAAGATGGCCGACGCCCGATAATATGACAAAATTATAAATTAGGCAAAAGTAGTCTGGTCTGCGCAAGTTGCAAAAATGTAACGCGCAACCAATGTGTGAAGGAGATTTCTAAAACCATAAAATGTGGAAAATGCGTGCAATAAAGGTTATCAAACTAAAGTTATTATTTTGCTTCTTTCTTCCTCCAAATATCTAAATCCACATTTTACAAAAGAAAGACAAAAAAACTGACAGCTGCGTCACTCAGATTTTAAATTGAGCGAGGTAAAGTTACACAAGTGTTTTTATGAGCATTGACTAAATACATTGCATTCGTTCTAAAACTTACAATAAGTAAAAACACATTTTTTAAAACAAGCTTTTTATTAAAAAAATCTCTGTCCCGAGCCAACCCTGGGTGCAGTAGGTATGTCATAGTGGAACTTAGAACGGGCTATCATAATTGAATGCTACACAGAATGTCATGATTGTGCTGTTGACCGTCGAGGAGTGTACTAGTTGGAAGCCAACGCTGGGTGCAGCATACCTGTCGCGGTGACACTTAGAACGGCCTCTCATAATTGAATGCGTATACAAAATTTTATTTCTGTGCTGTCGACCCTTGAGGAGTCCCCTCGTTTGAATCCAACCCTGGGTGCAGCAGCCATGGTGAAATGTAGAACGGGCTATCATAATTAAATGTGTATACAAAATTGTGTGTCTGTGCTGTTGACCGTGGAAGAGTAGCCTCTTCAGGAACCGATCCTGATTCCACCATAAAAATGCATCGTCATCGGAACTGAAGCAACATGTAAAATTTCAACTTCATATGACAAGAGGAAGTGGTTCTAAGAGTTGATCTAAACAAACATACATTTATACTAGCTAACATACTTTACAAGGTAAATAGAAGCTTGTAAAAAGAAAAGAACATGTGAAAAAAATCAAAAGAAAAATTCTTACTGATGGGCGGAAATGGATAAACATGCCTGTACCAAATTTGGGATATTCGTCGTTCTAGGGAGGTAGTCAACATCCGCTGTTCCAGGGATTATTACGGCATGCTTGTATTGTATATTCTCAATGAATAAATTGATGCTAATACTGATTAAATACTTGATATAAAATTACTGGGTAACAACAAGCTAGTAACTGGGTAACAAAAATTACTTGGTAACTAAATATAATTCTGCTGAGTTCGACAGGAATAATTAGGTATATACGTAGTTATTTTAATATGACCTCTGGCTCTCCATTAATTAAATGCTGGCCGTCAGAAAAACAGCGTCAAAAATGCCTCGAAACCTCTGAAGCGTTCAGAATTTCCGGCCCACGCTTGCGATCACATTGACTGTTTGGCTTATTGGCAACACTGAAAGAGACGCAAGGACGCACACGGCTACAATCTACATACGTACAACACTTTTCCTTCTCGCGGCAAGGAAAGTGCCTGTCTGTGGCGTCGCGGCGCCGTGCGTCGTCCGTCGATAGCGCGTAGTCTTTCGCGGTAAACATAAATTAAAACCACCATTATACCTCGAGTGAGACACGCAGTAAACAAAAAAATCAACATCGTCTACAGTAACTTCGCGCGCAAATAATAACAACGGGCGTTTCGCAATAAAAATACGCTTTTGACACTGCAACAGGGACTTTAGAAAAGGGAAGGCTGATATAATATAATATACAAAATGAAAGGTGATAGCATGAGCTTGAATTTATCGTTCTCTGAGGACGAAAGGGTGGCTTCTTTTAAGAAGAACGAGGAGAACATGAGGATTGTGCAGAACTTCGTGGACGAGCTGATAGCCCTGGCGAAAACCAGAGCTGAAGCTAAGCTGCGGGAGAAAAACGTCACGCAGCAAAAACCGGTAAGTCTCAATCTCAAGACATTATCACATGCTATAAATACACTCGACTTCAATGATATTGATTCGTTAATTATTCACAAATATACATAGCAAATATGCAGTTTCAGATATACTACGTAGTCTCTCGCCACATGTCTACAAATTTACACTTTTCAATAGCCTATAATTTTTGAACAGTGCCTAATTTAAGGTGTACCTATGTGATGTTCATTTAAATCAGTGATTTCCAAAGTGGTTTATATTGACCCCCAGGGGTCGATTTCGAGTTGCAGGGGGTCCATGTCAGCGAGAAAAGAAATAGGGGTGCACGAGATGTAATTGGGGATCCACGTTAGCCGTCCACGAAAACTTGTGTGTACAGCATAGTATTTTAAACTTACAATAATCGCAATAAACAAACGCTCGCGTCACAAGTGTCATGAAAGGAAATCAACACTTAACTCGAATTGTATCACTAGTCGATTGGGGAGGCCAGCGCACATGACTAAAGAGGGAACGCGCGAGCGAGATATGTGAATATATTGTTTTTCAGCTTGTATCCGTGCGAGCGAGTAGGATATACGCTTCACATGAATGGGCAAGCGAGATAATGCTACATAAGCATTTATCTGTGGTTTTCTCAAATGCTTCGTACTTCAAGGTCGTGGTCGCCTATGAAATTAATGCGCACCGTGCAAAATTTAAGTACTTTTCAATAAAGTTATGAATACAAATTGTTCATTATTTTAATTGTTTACAACAGTCCACATCAGCAAAAATCCTATGTAAATTGATCAGTACTGTGCCAGCTGTCAAAAAAAACACATTTAAAGTTAATAAGTTTGGGAAACTTCAATATTACGCAGGCAGGGAGGGGGGGGGGGTACGGAAAACAAAAAAATACAGCAAGTGGTCTACGAGACAAAAAAGTTTAGGTACCTCTGTATTAAATGAATATGTCGAAAAACATATTTCACTAATGCATCATTCAATATCGGTTCTAGGATTAGCGTGTGGCGTTAGTATAAAATGTAAAGGGCTCTCTAGACGATCAAGCATGCTTGTCAAGCTTCGCGTCGCGGACTAGGAGGGGATCGTAAACCGCAGGAAATATGCGAATATTTTTTTATTTACCAAAAATGCCTAATTTTGTAGTTTTATACCAGGGAGTCACGTTAATTAGACGTAATTGATTAATGAATGACGTGACTCCCTGGTATAAAACTACAAAATTAGGCATTTTAGGTAAATATTTAAAAAAAAAAAAATCTTGTGGGTTACGATCCCCTCCTAGCCCGCGACACGATGCTTGACAAGCATACTTGATCGTCTAGAGAGCCCTTAACTCCCACATTTTGGTTTCTTTTATTGTAAAGGATTTTTTTGCAATTTTGTTACTGCCGAACCCGGGCGAAGATTCGTTTATAAAGTTGAAGCTTGAAATAATTACGCTGTTGTGAAATAATGACTCAATTCTGAAAATTTTCAAGGATGGTAAATTTAAATTTCCTTTTAGCATAAACATAATACTGCTGAATTGAATAATATGAAATAGCTGAACATTATAATGTCGGCGGTGACTTTTCAGTTTCCATATTCTTATTTTTTATTTATTTTGGTTTTACTTTATGCTGTTGTTGATGTTGATGGTAATTGATTATATTAAGTAGCTATTTTAATGTAATTTGAAATTGTCTACCGTTTTAAAAAGACCGTCTTGTGCAGCTCTGTCCTCAGAAGTTGTTCTAAAGACACAATCGTTTTCCAGCTGATAAGCCTTAGGCTTGGCTGGGTATGTTATTTAACCGTTTTAGTGCTAAGCAATTTTTGTGAATACATATATGTATATGAAAATTGCTATACATTTTTTGATTATTTTAAAGGAAAAATAATGGTGTCAAATAAAGCACTCTAATTCAGGTGTGGCATCGGGAGAAGGCGTCCGTCTAGGTACAGGAGTCTCAAAAAAAATATTTCTTGCTTTAGAAAACACTTTTGTCGGGGGAATATTGGCAAAAGTTGGTGTTTCGTCTATTTCTGAAGATGATGATGAAATAGAAGACTCACTTGCAATTCTCAATCTTTTTTTTTTTGAGGCATTATAATACTGCTATTATTACTGCTTGTATTCGTTGTTTCACCGTCCGTTCAATCATTAGAGACCGAATCATCGTCCGAAATAATAGCAAGTGACATGGCTATTTTTGCTCAATAAAATATAAAAACTTTAAAAAGTTGTTTTTAAATGTATAAATATGCACTCTCGTAACAAATTATGCGCGAGATTAGAATACGTCCACTACCACGAAGCACCAAAAACACACTGATCACTGATCACACCGATGTGCGCGGCAGTTTTGCGCTGCTGCGCAATTTTCGATTCAAACTATCGCATCGCTTTTGCGCCGCTTAGCACTCTAACGGTTAAATTATGTTTTTCTTTGAATTTTAAAAAATAAGAAACCTCTATGAAATTCTTTCACAATCTGTGGGGATAGATTTTTGCTGATGTGGAACTGTTGTAAACATTTAAAATTATGAACGATTTGTATATTTATAGCTTTATTGAAAAGTACTTAAATTTTGTACGGTGCGCATTAATTTTCTAGGCAACCACGACCTTGAAGTACAAAGCATTTGAGAAAACTACAGATAAATGCATATATAGAATTATCTTGCTTCTCATTCATGTGGAGCGTCTATCCTACTATTCTTTCACACTGTCAACAGTGGATCATTTTTTTTAGAGACAAATTACTCGAAAAATTACAGAATTACTATTTTCTTTTTATTTTGAACGTTAATTATTTAACTTATCATTGTTTTTAATTTAATGTTCTATATGTGTAAAAGAGTTACAGCTAATCTCACAAAAATGAGAAATGACACACTGGTGACCAGGGGTCGTACACAATCACTACAGATGCATACAGCTGTCGCTTGTGTGTATCTGTAGTTCGAAAAAAAAGTTAGAAAGTTAGAAAAAAAAACGTACCGTAAACTGCCATATTTATGTACCAATTTTCATATAATTTTAGCGATAACCCTTTATAGGTTGTAGATATTAAATTGGTGTATTGTTTTTATTCAAAATAGATTATATACGGTATACGGTAACGTTCTAATATATTTGAAAAAGTGTCCCAGGATGTTTCTGTGATTCTACTTTCCTGTTTAATTAAGTAAAGTATTGTGGACGCACTTCTGTGTGTTTGTGTGCCTGTGTGTATTCTCCGATGATAGCACCGAGACGCTTCATCCGATTGCGCCTGAAATTTGGCATGGCATGACATCATTTGGTCATGGCATGAGCTGAAAAGATTGTGGTTGAAATCCGTCCAGCCAGGGTTGACTTCCGACGAGGGAACTCCTCAACGGTCAACAGCAATATTCGAATAACTTCAGCCTTTAAATCAATGGATATACTTAACCTACCCTTAAATTCGTAGTAGGAAAAAAGTAAGAAGCCCGCTTGAATTTGCATCAATTGTGTGGAATTTGCAATATTCAACCTACCTATGTGTCGCTTATTGAGGCGGTGCTGCAGAGAAAATTCGTAAGAAGTCAATCTTATGACCTTTTTGAGGCCTGCGTCGTAAACAAAGCCCTTGAGAATGCACAGCATTATGTCGCTTAAAAATCGACACACTATAATTGACTTTGCGTTCTTGCATAAGAGAGCAACAATCACGTCAAAAGTCAGATTTTAGAAAATATCCAATTGTATGTACCTCCTCGATGTGGTCGAACGCATAGATTCTTTAATTTACCTAAAGTCGACATGAACTCTGCACAAAATTCACACATGTATAGATCGTGCAACAAATACAACAGCAAATTTATGGGTGTTGATATATTAACCACCTCGAAAGACAATTTCAAAATTAATATTAAGACAATTCTTCACAAATTAAATTCGAAATTATCTTATTTATACTACGAGGAGAGGAAATCGGGATTGGAAGGAGAGAGAAAGGAAATAACTGGATACTTCTTAGAAAATTATTACTATTTGTGGTGAATCTTGAATGATTCTGAAGAAGGCGAGTTTCGTTTATTTGCTGGGAGGTCATTCCACAGTCTTGCACTATGGACACTGAAAGAATATTTTATTTATTTATTTATTTCGTTCATTTTACGTATCAAAGGTTACATAAAAAAGGAATTACTTTCTAGTTAAATAAAGCGACGAGTTGAATCATCCCATCCCATGCAACCCGAGGCACGTCACACATCTAACTAGGCTTACGCCTGTGCCTATGTGCGATTTAAGAATATTTGAGGTTGCGAGCTGACATTAAAACTTTATTACTAGAGATTAGATATGAAGTAGAGTTTAAATACATATATTAAAATATAATACACAATATATTCAAATATAATAATAATAACAAATAATTAATAATAAAATAATAGATAAACTCATTCATCGATAAAATATATTTAACAAATTAAACCACAATTGATAGTTAGTTCCCTATCCGTTCCAGAGCACCCCAACTCTGGTAGCCATAAAACTCTCGATGTTATCTAACATTTTAATTCTTTTATCTTATTTATTGTACATTCGGGGTGCAATGTACCAAGCCTGCCTTTGTGCGAATGCCGTTTTTACCCGAGGTAAAATGAGAAGAGTTAATATTATGACGAGGAATTTTTTGAGTAAATTGTCAGAGGCTGACCGAAGCACGAGACCGTGGGTACTTAGTTCGAAAGCTCTTGGGTTAAGATGTTGTTGATTGGGAGAGAACACAATAGAGGAGGGCAAATTTGAACATTTTCTCTTTGGCGTACTGGCAACCACTTGGCAGTTGGCACCGTGCCCTATATTCGACACGTGATCATACTTACGTAGAGCGAAGATAAACCGTTTGCATACATTTTGCAAACCTTCGAGTTGGCTGCGCAGTTCCTCTGATAAAACGAGGTAAGCCACATCTGCATAGTCAAGAAAAGGTAAGAGGAGCGACTGTGTAACAGATTTTTTTTTGTGTCCATAGAAAGAAATCTGAAGAGGGTGAAAATTAGCAAATATTTTGCGCTTACCTCGTCTACAAGTATCCAAGATCATCGACAAGTAGACCAAGATCTTTCACTGTTTGTGACGGGCGTATGGAGATATCGTTCAAAAAGAGATATCGTTAAAAGTGGAAGCGACTTTACGTTAACTCTGGAGATGAATTTACGACCTTTCAATCAATATAACTTGGGAATTCGAAGGGTTGATTAATAGACCTAGCAGCTCACACAATTCGCAAATGGGTCGATGATCGGAGTTCAGATCGGAGCAAGGTTGATAACCCACCTTAATATGTCTGATATGTGAGTTTGAGCTTTCGATGTATTTTTAAGTTTTTGTTTTATCTGTTTCAATTTAAAATTTTATGTAAAATTATTCGGAATGAAAGAACTCCCAATTATTATACTCAAGTAAATAATGATAAACCGCATGCGCGGCTAGACAAGGATAGAGGGGGGGCATATGCAGCTATCTCTTTCTATTCCGCTATCGCGTTTACTCACAGTCCACCTTCGTACCCCGCGGTCTATTCTGGTAAGTTTATGGTTTAACCAATCTATAACGGTCTGCGAACAGTTGAGAGTTTGTAGTCGTGCACAAGCAAATCAAATTATTCACCCATCCATACATTTATTCTTGAAGATTAGCGAAAAGTGAATCTCACACTACTTATTTTCCACATTTTATCAGTAGTAAACCAGACAGATTCAACTGTGAATCCTAAATAAGTTCAAGGTTGAAAAATATTTTTGTCGCGTCACATTCGCTGATACTGTATCACTAGGACATTTATTATTCAATTCAGTGATAAGTATCTATGTACTCAATTATGCTACCTGAATTAGCAGATATAGTTTGTTGATGCTGCGGGTCTTTTATTCTACTATCTCAGAATAGTAGAATAGAATAAATTTATTGTGCTAAAAATTATAAATATTACACTGGTTTAAAAAAAAACAATATAACAATATCTTACAGACGACTATTTGATAACCTATTTTTAACAGTACACAAAAAAGTAATACAGTTAATTTAAAATAAACTAATACAAATATATGCCAATAACATAAACTAGGGATATTATGTATATCTCATGATGTTATCATGATCTTGTTGCCTTGTCACCCTGCGGTGAGTCGCAGACTATGAGAGGTCATATAAAATCGAAGACTGTGAGAGGTCGTATAAAGTTGGACAAACGAAAAGGTCCATGGCCACGCGACTGACAGTACACATTAAAGCTGTTAAAAACGTTCAGCGACAAAAATCGGCGATCTGCGAACATATATTGGATAGCGGAAGTTACCACTGGATGCAGTTTCAAAATCCCATTGTGCTATCCAAGGAATAATTTTACTTTCCTCGCATGATCCGGGAAGCCATTGAAATAAGAAGAACCCCGAACTTCAATAGAGACCACAGTTACAAACTCGCTTCTACGTGGAACCCTCTTCTTAAAATGTTCCCGCCGTTTTGATTTCAATGTTGTTCTAAGAGAAGCTACTGTCTGGGGTATACTGTGCTTTATGCTAGATGACGCAGCGTGCTCAAAGCTTCTCAAAATTTTATTCACAAATTAAATTGTTAAAAGTTACAAAAAAATAAAGAGAAAACCTTTTTATTTTTTATTTTTCCACCAAAAAATATACAAAAGTTGCTTACTAGATCGTACTGATTCACCCACTTCAAAACTCACCTTGTAAGAGCAACATCAAATATCCATTAAAATCAAAACAATCCTAAAATATTGTTTTAATCTTCTTTGGAAGACATTAAATCAATTGGCATGGATGAAGAAGCAAATATTTAGACTTAATACTTATAATATTATAGTATTAAGTATTTTTATTATCATCCTCGACAGGCGTTACAATTCTGTTTGTTCCGCCTATCCAATTTTGTAACAATACACTAATTCCAGATGAAGTCCTAAAATATTAACATCATCATCATCATTATATGTCTCTCCACTTTGTGATTACTTCTAATTGCAATTTGTTGTCATAACTTCTGAACATTCATACTGATCTTAAGTGACATATTTTTATTAATTTACTTACGTATATAAGAATAACTCCACCACCTTAGTAGATTATAAACCTTTATATCTTCTCAATAACATTTTAAAAACATCGCCATCCTTTTAACCCCTATCGGTCGTAAGTCACCTCTGACGTGACAACAGTAGTTTTTTTGCAGCGGTCGTATGGCACGTATGAATTGACTAGGCGGATCATGTCGAAACACGCTGTCTATATATACACGAATCACGAATGTGCATACGATTGTCTTTTCTGTTTATTATTACTAACAGAGCATGACTGTTATCGCTCCAAGTGTGCTTGTCAGGCAACTCTGATTTGAAGATCCACTTCAGATATTGTTCGGGTCGTCAGGGTTGCGTCATGGCTGCGTCATGGTTATCGGTACTTTTTTAGAGATAAAAATAATACTCCTCAGTCAGTTGCAAGCGAACAGTGAAGACAGACAGATCTAAGTCGGAGTTGCCCATCGATACACACTTAACAAAACTGTTTAATTGAAATGAATATAAATAAATGCTAAAATAAAATGTTTTATTCATATATTAAAAATAACTACAACCTGGTGAGAATCAAGAATGCCAAAAGTCGCGTTCTATAAGGTTTAATATTAGGATTTCACTTAGTGATACTAATTTGATCATTCTTAAGAGCTCATTCTATATTAGTTCTGATATAAGAACACGCACGCACACCCCTTTTTTAAAACCTGAATTCGTCAGTAAGACTTAAATTCGTCACTTAGGCTTTTCGTCACTAAGGAGATTCGTCTTTAAGGGGACTCGTCACTTAGGAGATTCGTCACAAAGACTTAAATTCCTTTTTATATACCTGATATATTGTGGTGACCATTTATTTTTATTTATTTAAAGAAAGCACAATATTTTAAACGCAGTACATTATAATTACATTATCACTAGAGGATTCCTTGTAAACAGTAATAACCTAGAGAGCACCACAGACGAGTGTTTCTTCAAACTAGGCATAGGCATATGCTAGCGTACCAAAAAAACAATGGCTTGTGCATACTTCAAGCTAGATACATAATTTAATAAATAAGTGAAGTATCTAATAATATTGTAAATAACTAATAATAATAAACAAGGTAGGTACAAATTAATCATTTAATCTAAAAACTAAGTCATTAATGTGTCAATGCGTCTTTACTATGTCTAAATTGAAATCCTTTATTTCCTATTCACTTTTGAGGATATACTTACTTGGGTAATTCAAGTGTGGCTCTGACATTCAAGCGATATTTCCCCCTGCTATTTTTACCCAAATCATAATACTTACCGACTTCTTTTGCATAACAATGGACCGGAGGATGAAGGCCGCAAATACTACGCATAACTCAGCATTTTCTCTCCAGGCAAAAATATACACATGAATATCAAATCGAGTTAGGTGGATAAGCATCGCCATACATACCTACCACTGTACATATTTTTTTATGTTTGTGCTCGTTTGTTTAGTTGTTATTAGTACTTTCCATTACACCTGATGACGAGGGTCTGAAGGTGGAACCAGGAGATTGCCACTGGTTGGAATTTAAAGTTTGTTTTTAATAATTCTATTTTAAAAACAAGTTTTTAAATGTCGCACATCTGGTAGAACAAAGTCAGAACATACATTTTAAAAATTTTACAGGAGCGCAAATTAAAGTGATTTTATTATTTGGAACCAAGATTTCGACTTTAAATCATTTTTTTATTATGATGACTGACTGACTTGAAACATGCGTATTTCCGTGTATTACATCGTTATATTTTTCTCAGTGCAGTTGACAATATTGCGGCTACATATTGCAGTAAAAGTTTAGCCAGTTTAGGAGAACACAATAGCAGCAATGTACGCAGCGTAAACTTTCGATAACATAACGGTTCCGGCGCGCCGCCTTCAAGTTATACCAGGTTGATACAATCGCTGAAATCAGAAACTACTCGTGTCGTGTTTGTATCGTTTGGCAAAACATTGTTTCCGCAAACATTCACGGTGTTATTCAGAGTCCGGCTTAAACAGCGTGACTAACCTCTGATTAACAAATCACCAAACAAGCCTTGATTAACCCCACTCCTCCACAGGCTATGCAGAGTCATTCCTACAGATGTTTTGTAAATCACGGGATTAAGCTCCGCCCCCTGGCAACAACCGTCATTTTAAGGAATATTGTCTATGGTAGTGAAGGGAGCCACAAGGGAGCTGTCACCACTGCTGTCACTTTCGAGCATTATTTCGCGCCATTTGTGTGTTGTCTTTTCCACTGATCGTCTTTTCGTTCTTTCCGGTAAAACCAGTGGACGTGAGCATTTATCGCGGAGTTCGAAGCAACTTTTATTTTAGATCATGGCCAGTGACAGTGCAAAGCGCCCGAAATTTCAACGGCAGCAAAATTGGGACGACAATGAACGCGCCATTCTGTTCGACCTCGTTAAAAGTCACATGGACATCGTTGAAAACAAGCAAGCGGACACCAATATTACCAAGATGAAACTGTCTTCTTGGACTGATATACACAAGAAGTACGTATTTATAAGTATAAATGGCGCCCGGATAACTAATTATCCTGTATGTAGCCTTGATTGTTTCTTACTGAAGTTTGAGCCAAGATCGTTGTTTGAAGCTAGCTCCAGTTGTAACATCAATCGTTTCTATTAGCCATTTGACAAATTGTATCAATAGTTATGTTATGAATTACATTTCCGATGATAGTAATATATTTTGAACCTTTTTTTTCAGTTTTTGTTTACTGGTCGGCAAGGAGAATCGAGCGATTGGTAAATTGAGAGAGCAGTGGCATAGAATGAAGCAAGCGGCGAAGAAGAACATTTCCATGTTTTTAAATGCGCAGAAACGCACTGGCGGCGGTTCGAATGAAGTAAAGGTGACGTCGATGGACTGGGCGATTAAGGAGGCCCTTCCACATATATTTGTGGAAGATCACTTCAGTTTGGATAGTGACGGCCACTACGAATCCACCGGTCAACACCGACCCCTTGGACGAGATTTCAATTCTCGACAATGTGATCATCGCCTATTCACAGGCCCCTTCGCCTTCAACACCCCATATGCCCATCGCAGGGTGTAGCATAGATATTAATGCTCCCCTTATCGTGAATCGTTCACCGTCGTCAGATGCGGACAATGTCATCGCAGCAGGCAGTCAGTAGGAATTTCCTTCTCCCCGCCGCATAGCTAACTTCACTTGCATAGGAGATAGCAGCCAGCAGGAACCCCAACTTCGAGATATTGTCACACCTCATCGCCCGCAAACTGGTCTACTTTCAACCATGAATACAATGGGCGAACTCCGAGGAATCAGCAGCCACCAGGTCACATCTAATCGCGTTAAAGCTGCTGTTAGTATGAATTATAAATATTATATAATTTAGATGCTCAGTAGTCCAGATATAAAATATATATATTTTTTTTAAATAAATTGTTTATTTTTTGAGGAATGAATTTTTATTTTTTTGTTTACCATATACAACAATATCTGCCATGTGAATTTTACGCTCCCTGTATAGAGTGCAGCAATACTCGAGAAGCGACCAGAATACTACTTACTAACTATAAATCTCAAATCGTATATATATATATATATATATATATATATATATATATATATATATATATATATATATATATATATATATATATATATATATATGTATATATATATAAACCTACATCTCTGTTCACAAGTCACAAGACAACCAATCTCGTTTAAACGTATAGCATTCCCAAATCCACTCAAGGAACTCCTTCGTCGCTATGTAAGTGGCTTTTATTATTATTTTCTTTTAAAACATCCATTCTATAAAGAATTCTATAAAGAATATAATATACAAAATATCATCAAATATATATTATTAGAAACAGAAAGGCAATCATCTCATTTCGTAGAATTTTATTACAGAACATTATTATTACCAAAAATTACAGAACATAATATAAGTACACTAATTAATTAGAAACATTTCAACCACATCAATAAGCAAGTAGGTACTTCGTCGCCATTAGTGCCTTGGTGTTAGAACCTTCACCCGTTACCCTGGGCAGGGACCCATGTATATACCCCATGGGCGGAGGTCCCCGGGTGGAACTCAGCTACTGCGAAGCACGACTCACTCACTCCCGCGACTAGAATACGTCCACCGAGAATTGCCCAGGTGAGACTGGAAAACCTCCGGGCCCCCGAAGGCCGGGTTAATAGCTCAGTTTGACCTGAAATTGAAATTGAAATACATTGCTAGGCTCACTTTCCTACTCTAGCTCTGTCACGAATTGATAATTCCAGGAGTTTGTTTATGTATGGATAGGTACCTGAACATTCAAGGAATAATAATTCTTTCTGTTGATGTACATCTGGGCTAAATCTCCACCAGTTTTTTTAATCCGGATGTGCGTGCAGTCAATGGCGCTTATTATTTGGGGCATATTGGCAATTGCTTGAAAGCCTTGCATTGCCTTTACCTGCTCTGGCAAACTCGTTGGGAATCTAATCACTTGCGGCAATTTCAGCGCTAATGCCCTCGACACCTCTACATTTATACGGCTCACGGTGGATTGACTGAAACCATGCATTTGGGCAGTGTCATCTTGAACCTACAAAAGCATAAACGTTTTTAAATACGCAACATATAGCAAACAGCACAACATAGCAACCTAACCTTACCTTTTTACGTGCGTAACCACTGAGGGTGGCTAGCACTTTCAGCTCTACAGAAATGGGCTTTCCTCTCTGACAAGCACTTTCAACCAGATCATCGCGCACCAGGTCTATGATTATTCTGACTTCTTCCTTAGTGAAGCGATAGCGACGACGAAATTCCTGCGCGTCGTACATCTTGAATGGATCCACTCTGCCTTTATATCTTCTCGGAGCGTCGACGTAGATTTCGTCTAGTTCGAAAATTTCATCCATTTCAAGCTATGTACGATGAAAATAGTGAGAAATACCGAAAAAACCGCTAAAAACGAAAACAAATCGTGTACACACGAAACGTCAAACTGCTGAGCGATCTTCTTCTTTTTTCTTGTTTAAGGTGTCCGAGAACTGTGATTTCGGCCAGTATTTAGTTCCAGTTTCGCCGACAGGCGCTGATTAGGCGCTGCGATCGATTTAGACAGACTCTACAAGGCCCATAAGCCGTGATTAAGGAATGTATGAACACAAATCACATGTTTAAGCCGTGATTAGCTTAATCACGGCTTGTTAAACGTTTCTGAATACAGTTTTTTGCAAATCAGGGCTGACTAACTTAGTCAACGTCTCTGAATAAGACCGTCAGCGTTTCAAGTTTAAGTACATACACATTGACATGGTGTTTACACGCCGGAACATTTGAGTTTCTCTCCGCCCCCAGTAAATACATGCACCCCTTCAAATATCCATTAAAGTTAACCAAAGTTATGGGAAAAATAATATTATTATGACGCGAATATGGAAATATGGAAAAACTCTTACCAATTTATGATTACGCGGAAACGAGTACGCCAGCATGAACACGAATAAGATAATTTAAAAGTTTATGAAGGTAAGTAGTACTTATCTCAGTTTTTAATTAAAAAAACACCGCAACGATAGGTATATAACTTACAATTAATTTATTATTTATAATTCTTATCTTAATGCAGTGGCGTAACTACATAAAATCGGGCCCGGTGCAAAATTTTACCAAAGGCCCCTCCCTCTACTTACCTCCATTGTCAGGTTAAGACAACGCTTTGGAACGGCCATAGATAAAACGGTAAAATTTAAAAATTTAAGACTGGTTCTTAATTTTGATGAAACGGAATGCCAACAAATTAACGAAGGTGCTTAAGTTCCTAATGTTAAGCACCAGTTTAGTTTGAGCCTGCGATAAACGGAATACGGGCCATTATGGCATATAGGAAAAAAACAAGTAAAAAATGAGTATTTGGGTGGTATTGCCTCAAACATGTTGCGGAATCGAAAACGAACGTTCAGCTGTTGACAGGTGACGAGAATAGTTTGAAATAATATTATTAACAAATAAACTTCAGCAAAAATTTGCATTGTCTTTTATAATATCTGATTAGGCAATCTCAACAATAGTTGCAAGTTTAGCAATTACACTTGTAGGATTTAACACAAAGTAATAATTGTAATGCGCGTGACTCCGAAAGGTCGCTTCAAAATTGTTTTTGTACTTTGTTACATGCGTCACAATTGTGGTTTCTACCATTTTGGGCCGCCGAAATACCGTGGGCCCATGTGCGCCGCACCGGCTGCACCGGATTAGTTACGCCGCTGTCTTAATGATATATCTGGCAAAAAAAATATCACTTGTGCATTTCGCTCGCCGAGGATTTACAATATGTTCATATCTGAAGTCGGGGGAAATGTATTGACATCAACATCGACAACCGTGCTGAAGAAGTTGGTGGTGCGTTGGCTACCAGACAAAGGGAGAAGGGAAAACGAAAATCTACTAAAGGTTCTCGCCTAAAAAAATGCCTAAAAAATCAAGATGCTTATAAATGGGTAAATAATAACTATTGCTACCAATCCTATCATATTTTATTTTGTCATGATTAACTTATTGACATGTTAACTATTATTATTATTGACAATTATAATAGAATAATAACAAAAGAATAATAATTGCTATTATTATTGACATGTTAATTATTATTATTATTGTTGTTGTTATTTTTGATATTTGCTTTATATACATTTAATAATTTATTAGATAAATTAAAACTAAATATGCAGTAATATGTTAGTATAATGCTATTTCATTTTTAATCAACATAAATATATAATTATTGACATCGACAATAATTATATATTTATGTGATAAATCATTATGTTATAAATATCTATTAATAGTTATATTACTGTTATATATTTTTTTGGTATATTTTTTAAAGACACGGATGCTCTCGGACCATCAAACTACTTCCTCGACAGTGGCCTAGACCTTGTGAGGCAGTAAAATCCACGTGGGCCTGTACCTTTTTTTACTGATTAGTTAAGCACTCTACTCATTTCTTACTCCACTACTAGTGTTAATCAATGGTTAGTATTTGTTCATTTATTAATTATTTATGTTATGGATAAAAAAAATTAAAAAAAAACATTTTAAATCGAGATGGCAATAAACTGTACTAACTAAATCAACCATAACATTGACTAAATATTAAAAAGAGAATTTAAAATACCCAAAATAGAAATATCAAATCCAGGACAAGCTAGCAAAAAGAAAATATATAGAATATAAGAAAGATTTATAAAATAATCTCGCAAAAGAAATACTAATGAGTAAAAATGAAATATGAGTATATATGAAAATGAAATATGAGTAATAAAGACGATATTCCTAAATCATGTTACAAAATCGATAAATTTATTGTCTATAAAATGAAATTTTGAAAATATGTTTAAATTAACATGTCAAAAATAAAACAAATTCAAGTAGACGAGTGTGAATATAAAATTTTAAAAGTCTGTGCCATATAGATAGATATTATTGTAATAAAAAATCATTAGTTTATTTTTTAAATTGTGCATATGATTATATCTTTATTAATTCTTCTGTCAACCTGTTTTAAAATTTCTACATACTTCTATATTGTGTTAACCTTTGAACTTTTGAAGTTGTCGGTTATAGATATATGGGTACACACTAGTAGGTACACAGTGACTTTTGCCTTGTGTTGTGGGAATGAATGTGGGCCTAGGTTTGGTGTTTTTCTTTGCTTTTGTTTGTTTAAGTTTCTTTCTTCTTCTTTCTAAGATTTTATTTCGTCAATAAGAGTAAGGCATGTACGATGGGGATCTTTATTTCGCGAAATAGTGGTTTGCAAGATTCTCTTATATTTAATCCGCGTATTGCTCTTACGGATCTTCTCTGTAGAATTAGAGAATTTCTGTAGAGATACAGATCTTTTCTGTACCTCTTTAATATAATAATAATAATAATTTTATTCATTCAAAAACATAAATTTACAATTGTATTAGTTGCAGAATCTGCCTAACTAGGCCATAACCCGTACCAAGGAAAACTCTATGTATGGCAAAGATTTATTCGTGTGCACATAATATTAAAATGAAAAATACAAAATATGATAAAATATAAAATAGATAATCGAATTCAAATTAAACTTATAATTGTATTTAAAATATTGATATAGCATGGTCATGGAAATAATTATTAATATAAAATGTCGTAATATGAAGTTTGTAGAACAAATAAATAAATAGTTTTAAAATATAAAGTTTAGTGCAATGTATGACAATAATAATAATGCAGACCTTTACTTTAAAATATGACTTATTGCCTTTTCCACCTCATTTCTACCAAGTTTAGCAAATCCGTATTGCGTAGGAGATAATAAGGTTATGTTTATTTAGGAACGACATCAACCTCGATTTGACCGCCGTTTCCAGACAATGTACTCAATATGCTGATTGGCCGATAACAGTTAACATCACTAGCTAAACCGCCCTAATTAAATACTGGAGTAATTTCAGCTTTTTTTAGGCAACGGGGGAACACTCCAGAAGATATACTTATATTAATAATATATCTAATCGGGTTTATCAGATTTTCGCTGCATTCTTTAAAAAAATTAGCAGAAATACCATCTTCCCCAGTAGACGTTTTATTTTTTAGACTTTTAATGATTGTTTCCATTTCACTGCTATTGGTGGGCCGCAGAAATATAGTCTCGTGCAGATATTTTACATTCTTTAGGTTACATGACAATTTTGATTCTGTAGTTTCAAGGTTATCCAATGTTTTCCTGGCTAGCTATCATATATTTGAAAAATAATCATTAAAATAGTTTCTGGGAAGAGAACCATTCTGCAAATAGATTGTACGATCGTGATAAAAATACTGATCTTCTATTTATTCGCTATATATTATACATTATGTAGGTATTTGGGTTATCAACAATGAGATGGATCAGTTCAAATACATGACAAGAATAATAAGCAGGCAAAGAATTTAAATAACCGGTGGCATGTAAATAAGAGTATGTACCATTAATTACATATGACGATTTGGCAACCGGTCCTACACGGCGACATGCAGGTGGCGCTGTTAGCATTGACGGCCAAACTAATAGCATATTTATCTATCTATAATACCTCAACACAGGTTCACACCTAGTGAGGTGGTAAACCGATATGTCAACGATGAATTTCCTTTCTAAGCTAGGTATAATATGTACACTTATTATAAAATGTTTTTGTATTAGGATAAGGATTTTCTTTTTGTAAATTGTAACTTCAATTATTATGGAAATAAATAAATAAATAAAATAAATAAATAAATAATAACACTGATAATGAGTGTTTTTTTTTATAAAGGACTGATTGATAATGAGTTTTCCCTAGGAGTCAACCTTCGGGCGCTCCTGGACGGTTTGCGCACCGTGCGGCGTCAGCCAATCGATTGTGCATTCTGACCGACAGCCGGGGGAGTCTGGAAACAGTGCCGTCTCCTTTAGAGCAGTTGTTTACCTTACGCCAACTGCTCTTGAAACGACCAATCGGGTACCCGATTCCGGGTGAAAGCCGGATAAAGGACGCCGTGGTCCGCGATAGAATCGGTAGACACCGTAACATCGCTATGTAAAAGAGAGGACCGCGCAACCGACCTCAGCCTGTAACAAGTCGGGAGACTAAGTAAGGGCGCGAATGTCGGCCCGCTTGTTGATTGGCCTGGTTATTTCGCGGTAAGGCGTTGGCTTCTTACGGGCATGTGGCGTAACTAGACGGTGGACTGTTACGTCCCAATGCTTCTGCGTTCACCTCACTGGAGACAGAACGATCTTATATAGTTAAAACTTCCTGAGGTGACGGATTCGCCCGTTGTAGTTGGCAACTCTAGTTGATTGGTAATAAGGACTAATAGATTAGGAATGTGCGATTAGGATTAGGAGGTAGCGAATGGTTTCGTGCAGCTTGGACCATAAGATCCAATGGACCATAAGATCCAATGTGTTTCAGGTCGGCCTAACTCACGATTCAGCTCTTATTCAGTAGCCTCCCCGTGCGAGGGACTGCCCCGGGAAGGACTCTCGTGTCTCGGGCCTAACGGTTGGTGGATGGGTTTCTGGAGGATTGCCCTCTGGCGCTACTGGACGGTTTGCGCTCCGTGCGGCGTCAGCCAATCAGTTGTGCACTCTGCCTAATTACTGAAGGAATGTGGAGACTATGGAAATATACTGTATCCTAAGCAGCGGGGGTGTATGTTGACCTGTTGCCATGCCACTCTTGAAACGACCTATGGGCCACCCGATCCCGATCGGCATTACGGGCAAAGGACGTCCAGGTCCGCGATAGATTCATATTGAATTACCGCTGTAATTCAACAGGCAGAGGCCGCGCAAGCGACTTTGGGTATATTGTGTAAAGTATTATATAGTTATGACGGACGTATTTTTTCTCCTGAATCAAGGACTCAAGGGTAAGTGCAGATTTACATTAAGCCAGAAATAGGCGTCAGTGCTGGCGCTGAGAACGGACTCGCACTGTTTACAGATAGTCTATCAGTCGTAGTTATCTCTTTAGGTTGTACGCACACTAAGTCAGTCAGTGGAGGAAATGCGTCATTTTCGCTAGTGAAAATTTCCATCCGACGCGACGTCCCCCTACAATGCAGTGCCAGTGACTAATGTAACCATCTACTGACTTCAGCGTTTAGACAAGGTCAGCAGTGTGTGGTGGGGAGAACAGACTGACTTCAAAATTTATACGGGAACATTGATGTCAGCACTAAGGCGACTGGCTTTAAATCAATTTACCGATGGCAGTACCGGGCACTGACTTGTTTTGAATTTGAAGTCAGTAACTGAATCAATGTAAGTCAGCCTTAAAACAGTAACGAATGAGTACCTTGTATTTGAGATCACTTCTTAAATAGATTCCCACGCCTCCACACCTCCATCCAACTCTGTCAGTTTGTATCCGGGCAAAGGGTAAAGGTGTGATGCGAGTGTGGGCTCGAGCAAGGTTTCACTAATAAGCAATGCGTACATGTTTACTCTGAGTGGCTAACAAGTCAGAATAATGGCTTGGGATACTCTGTGCATTAATTTTCACATTCACATTTACAATTTCTTAGTATGTAAGTACCTAATTCGTGGTTTGATTATAATGAAGTACGAATTGAATATAATTCGATGAGCGACGACATGCAAACGACGCCAGCATTTGTGCCTAGCGGGTGCCTCCTTCATTTTCCTCGTACACTTACCTATTCATTGAGCGTATATATCTGCTTATTTGTCAGATGATAATATGCGAATCTAGACACAATCATGATTAAATATGGCATGTAGAATAAGACCTCTCTGCGTGCCACAGAGCCATTGTCCCGGAACTAGTCTTACTGCCAGTGTTTTATAAATAAGTGCATTGCGTTATTTTTTGCTCCAATTGCATATTTTATCATATGTGATTATGCTAGCGGTGCACACACACAGGTATATGTAGAATAATAGAAGTGAATGTGGTTTTTATAAAGACAACTGCCAATGAATCAACATCAGTAGCGTCTGTTACCACTTTGAATCACCGGTTTGCATGTGTTACAGAAGTTAAGCAGCGTTGGACGCGGTCAGCATACCGATGGGTGATCGCCTGAGTGTTCGTTAGCATGATGCTACAAATGCCCGCCTAGGTGTTGCTCCTAGACAACAAGGCGGCTTACACAAAAAAAATACACTAGCAGCATAAGTCGGATGCGTGTATTGGGTTCTTACCTTCTTACTTATTTGGTGTTTTTTCACACTGATTTTGAACTTGGATAACTTGGGTTTGAGTTGGAATTTCAAATTCAAATAAATTTTAATTTGAGGCCATGTTATACTTTTTTAAGAATTAGCTGTTTATCTGTCGTTCCATATTTTATTTTTGCTAAAATATTTTCATTTGTGCAACCATGGTAAATTTGAAAATTTTCATTTTTTTCAAATATGAGATCCTGTGCTGGTGTTTTCTATTACAGTTTCTTGCAGTCTGGCTATACAGTTACCGTAAATAGGTACTGTTAATAAATGCAAACAATGATAGAGAAGCTCGTGATTATTTAACCGATCTTAGTCAATCGCTCATCGCCACTGCTTCTGCATGACAACGTATAACTACAGATTTTACTACAAACAAATGGAAAATTGCGGGAGTTGAGGCTGGAGACTCTTGGTCACCCAATGTACTTGCCAAAATTTTACAAGCTTTTTTAGATAGCTTTTAAATATATATTTTTATACAAAGTTTTTAGCAATAGAACAGCAACTTCATAGGTAAGGTCCCAATATATCACGTGGACTGGTTTTTAAACTCGTGAATGTTTTGCAATAAGAAAAAAAAACAGTTTGTTTTTAAAGCTGATGACAGAGTCACCACTTATCACTCTCTCTGCCAATGCATTCCAAGCATCCACCACACGATTTGTAAAAAAGTGTTTCCTTGAGTTCGATACTGCAATTGCCTTATTCAGCTTCAAAGATTGTCCACGCAGTTGCTTGTTGGTGTTTATGGTATACATTTTCTCAAGGTTGGGCACACTATAAAAACCGTGAAGAATTTTGTAAGTTTCTATTAGATCTTCTCGCTGCCTACGTTACTCTAATGACAGAAGTTCTTTCAGTCGTACTTCGTACGGTTTGTACCTCAGTGATAGCGCTAACTTTATTGCTCTTTTTTGAACTCTTGCCAGATGCTCTATATTACTATATGCTTCCTAAATTAAAGAGTCCATACCTAGTTCCTACCAGGTATGTAATCTGGTATATCCAGATTCCATACCAGGTAGAAACCAGGTAGGGTATGGGTTCCATACCTGGTAGGAATCAGGATCCTCGAATACTCCTGTATTCGAGGTCCTGGATGGGGCGAACGAAAATTTTATACAGGTGAGTTTTTAATTAGTGACATCTTTGAAGTGGGTGAATCATTACGAGCAAATAAGCAACTTTTGATACAAAAAATTTTTTTTTTTGGGAATTTTAATTTTTTTTATCGATTAATAAAAGTTTAACAAACGTTGACCGCGCTGCGCCATCTAGCAATTGGTAACATATCATATTGGGATTTTGGTCACACACAAAAAAATGGGATTTCATTTTCAAAATTTGACAGTTCTACGTTTTGAAAAATAGTATAAAAAGAGTTATCTCTTTTTCTCAAAATAAAAAAAAATAAATTATTTTTTTCCATTTTTTTTTTTTTACAAAAATTTTATATTATAGTTGTTTACTACGTTGTACCGACTGACCTACAGAAAAATGCCCGTGCAGTAATAACACCCCGTATTACCTCTTTTACAATGGGGGTCGAGCAGTTCATATTAGTATAATCAGGCATACCACGCGATTCGTTTAACCTGAATGCGCCGATTGAATTTAATTTTCTGTAGCAGCGCGAAAATCGACTGCTGAAAATGAGTGTTCGAGCGCCTGGCCTACTTTACTCTCCTTTCGTGCAACCCTATCTAGCCCCAATTTCTACCGAGTGGTCGGAAATGGCGCCAAGTTTATTGGTGCGCCCTGAATTTACTAAATATGTTTTATCGGTCGCGCGCGTGGTTGAGAAGTAATGGGTGGCCCAAAAGTCCTTGGAATGACGAATGTCGAGAATGTGGACGATCAAGCTGGAGGAACACGAGCTCGATGTGGCATGAACGACTGGTTTATGGAAATTCAGTTGCCATGGAACACAGATGAAAGCTTAGGTCTGAAAGAAAACCCAACCTACAAGAATAAGAGGCATGAAATCGAAGACTATAACCACAGTATATCACACAGTAGATTTACTCTCGAGCTACAAGGCAATGCAGGAAGAGGGTGCGAGGAATGTGGGCAGAGGGGTTCGTCACGACGAACGCGAACGGTATGCATTAAAGGCTGGTAAAGGCTGCCGACCTTTTTAAGCGTTCGGCTATCTGTGTAGGCGTAGTAGCGAAACATCTGGCGACCATCCGAGCCCTTACGACTTGTGACGTATATTCGCTAAATTGATTTCAATTTTGTTCTGAGAGACGCTACTGTCTGGTATACTGTGGTATAGCGCTTGTTTAAGGGGACAGTTTCTGGGGTATCTGCTGAAACCTACAACGAGCGCGCGTATTAAAAAATAACTAAATATGTACCTACATTTCTTGTAGAAAAAGAAGGGGAAATGAAACCTCAGAAAAATGGGATATTTATGTCTTAGTGACTATTTGGTTTTACATTCTTTGTTCTTTAACTTTATATGATAGGTTTATATGATAGAGTAAATGTTTCTTATTTTTTGTACTCCACATTATTACTTAAAATCTATTGACACCCATTCCTTCCTTTTCCTTTCCTTTTCCCCTCCTAACCCCCAAAGTATGCACTGTGCGTATTGGAGACTTAATAACTAACTAAAACTATTGTTGAAAGCATGTCATCAGCCAGAAATATTGTATTTAATGTATTTGTAATATTTTTTGTAGCGCTGTATGTTTTCCCTGTTAAATAAATAAATAAATAAATAAAATATCCGAAATGGGCACGCCAAGAAATAGGCGGGGTCAATTTCGGAGAGTTTGACCAATAAAAATCCAGCGTCAGGCACGATTCCACGTGCAATTGCGCTGGCGACCGGACGCATACTAAACGTTCAATCGCAGTGCTAGCACAGAATAACTGTCTTTGCGCAGTTAATGGTAAAGCATATTTAGCGTAACTTTCAGAGCGATCTAACGTTTTAAATAATTGTATTTAATTTAGGGCCTAATTAAACAATGTGGCTAATCGCGACGCTAGAGAATTAACCAATCAATATAATAAAATTAAAATAAAACACAATCACCGCTTACATTGTAGAAGTAATCGCTCCTGAAAGTTGTCGAAATCAGTTTAAAGCCTTAATGTCCAAGGCAATGAGCAACTTTTTGTGTCTAAATTGTTAATTAGTTCCTTATCAAGAAATATTTTTCAAAATAATCATAAAACTAATGTTTTTTAGATTATGGTCATTTCCAGGTATCATTTAATATAATACGACCTTGTCTGATGATGTGCGAATAAAATTGCCGAAATTTATATCGCTTCGATAAAACTCCCGTCCACAAAAGGCACGCTCTGTTTTAATGAAACGCTCAAAGGCAACTAAATTTCCAAGAATCGGTCTCTCATTTGTGGTTTGTCGACTACAACTGGCGAACCCCTCACCCCAGGAAGTTTTAACGATAATTATCGTACTATCTCCCGTGAGGTGAACGTAAAAGACTTTGTGGACGGTACAAATCTACCGTCCAGCAAAAACCCTGAACCCGCCAGAGGCCAACTACATATTAGGAAGCAAGACACTAGGAAGGTAACCCACTGGGGCCACCTCGCCCATTGGCTACCAGTTTCGGCCAGATTTCACCGTCCTACCGACTGGTTACGGGTTCGAGGTCGCTTGCGCGGTCCTCACCCTTACGTAGAGGTAATTCGGTATCTACAGAATCTATCGCGGGCCATGGCATCCTTTTCCCGGCTCTTCAACTGGTATCGGGTAGCCGATTGATCGTTTAAGAGCAGTTGCCGTAAGGTTAACAACTACCCCCGCTCTATAGGAAACAAATCCGTTTCCAGACTCCCCCGGCTATGAGTCGAAATGCACAGTCGATTGGCTGACGCCGCATGGTGTGCAAACCGTCCAGGAGAGTCCAAAGGTTGATTCCTAGGAGATACTAGCCCGCAGGCCAGAGTTCTGCCGGGCTAGCACTTCTGCCGGATGGGTACCCGTTAGTTGGGCCGACCCATACACAAGGGTCTTGGTGGTCTAACTGCAATATGGCCTATTAGCTCGCCATCCGTTTCCGGTCTCTCAGTCCGTTTCAAGCATGCATCCACGGATGCAGGACTTTTGGACCATCTGTAGGTATATCCAACCTTCAGCCAAAATCGACTAAGCGAACTGCCCCTTACGTAACGTCACACACGCAAGAAACATTATATAGGTCCTATTATATAATTCCGCACGACACCGCGGCTTCGCTCGCGTTTGACGTGAAAACATCTTTAATCAATGATATTAGATTACTCGAAAACACCAAATTCAAAAAAGTATTTTTAATTTGGGTTTTTTTAATGATGCAATCCTTAACACTAGAACGACGGACGTCCCAAAAGTCAGGATCAGGTAGCCTAATGGTCATTTCAAGAGCGGTTGACGACAGGTCAACATCCACCCCCATTGCTTAGGAGTATATTTCAATATTTTCCAGACTCCTTTGGCAATTAGTCGGAGTGCACAACCCATTGGCGTTGCCGAGCGGTGCGCAAACCTTCCAGTAGCGCCGGGAGGCAATCCCCAGAAGAAACCGATCCACCAGCCGTGAGGCCTGAGAAGCGAGAGCTTACCCGGGGTAGCCTTCTGCCTGAGGAGGCTTCTGAATAGGAGTTGCATCGTTAGTTGAACCGACCCGAAAAGACAGTGGATCTTGGCCCAAGCCATTCGCTGCCAAATAAACGAAATTATATTTTTCATCTATACATTTCATATTTTCATGCATAATACAAATACAAAAATCCAGAGTTTGAAACCAAGCTCGTGGGTAGGTGTCCATGTTTTACAAGTGTAGAAAAGTGTATAAAAAGTCGTATTTGCTGTTCGGTTTTAAAATAAATCGACCTCGCCATTAAAAGAGCACGAAAAGTTTTATTTGAATTCACTTCTCTTTTAATTTTGACCTGGCTGACTTTGATATTGAGCTACTAACATGACTGTTTCCAAGGTCAGATGTAAACATTGACTGAGCTATGGTCTATGAATGTGGATTCTGTTGCTGATGAGATGGAGAGTGCAATTTCAATATGCTATAAGGTTCTTCTTCACTTTGGCCAATATATGCGGCAATTACTCTGGCCAATGCTTATGGCAAACGTGTAGAGGGGGACTTATTAGTCGCCTTGGTAGGTATTGTAGAGTTGGCCCATACATTTGCGCGAGATCCGCGGTGTTGTCGTTTTTCAAAACAAATCAAAGGGCGTTGTCGCAAAGTTGGTTTCCTTTCGGTGGCCGCGCGTTTAGTAAGCAACGAGCCCCAGTATTACTGTGCACACTTAGGTAGTACTTAAACGCTGTAAATAAATAAACCGAGGCAACCAGAACCAGCTCGACATCCATTTTTGATGCGCGCTTTGATGTTCGCACATTGGTTTGCACCGACACAACCCGAATTTCCTTCCAATGTGTGGAATGAGCCGAAAATTCCTGCCAGCGTGCTGGCAAAAGTATTGGCCAAAGTGTAAAGGCATTACACGATCGACGTTTTCAATGAAATAAATGAAAAGATACCTGGCGGTAACCAGTTTGTGTTGGAATTGTAAGACGAGGTTTTTATTAAAGTACCTATGTATGGGTGAGGCCGCCATTTTTTGCTGATATGGCGAAGAAGTAATAGATTGGTGACGTGGACTCTGCTACGCGTCGGTGACGTTGAGTCGCGTATAAAGTGACGGATAAAATGTTAAGGGTTGTTCTACACAAGCCTAATTTTTAAATTATTTAACTAAATTACAAGAATCAAAAAATGTCATGAGTCGTCTTTGCCCGTCAGCAAAGCACAGAAAACCCATTTAAGTAATGAAATCAACTTTATTAAAGTAGAATTTTGTTATTAGGCACACATACAAAATTTACAAAAATGTGAATACGCTATTGTGAGAGGCATCAGCGTGTATTCAAGCAAGTTTTCATAGGTTAAACTAAAAACCGCATAAAAATCTAAATTGTACAATGACATTCCCTCTTTTTTTCTTACTCTTACTCTATTATTATGCTCAGATCTTCAATGTCAAAGGTTTTTAAACCTCTTCTCTCTGTTTTTGGTTTCTGAAGTATCTGTTCGATGTCGGATCTGTATACGACAGATTTGTCTTCGGTAATTGGCCAAGCAAATTTCCCTTTTCCTTTGTTTCGTAAAAACTTCACTTTATAACCATTTTCATATATTTCTGTGACTTCTCCAATATAGCGTTTAGTCCTTTTCTCAGTAAGAAACTTAACCAAAACAAATGATCCTACAATTATTTCTATGTTTGTGTCCTTGTTGCGTTCAAAATCATTGTCATCAGTCACTTCCGAATCCGTCCCAGCGGCAAAATCAGAGTCCGATGAGTCATGAACAGAATAATTATCAGACTCATTTTCTTCGTCAGAACTATCAATCAGGCTACGTTTTTCTTTCAGGAATGTATTTCTTTTCAAGCGTTTATTTTTCTTGTGATTAGTTGTCAAGTTCAAATTGTCTTCTATTTTTCGTTTTTTCGAAAAAAAATCTTCCGTTATTTCGTCGATATTTGGTAACAATGTGCTTGCATCATCTAAATATTTTGTTTGAAAGATGTCTTCTTTATTAAAATCAACAGGAAAGATGTCTTCATCATTTAAATCAACAGTGTTGTGTTTATTGCATATTTTTTTACTTTTTATGATATTTCCCGTCACTTCGTCTAAAAATATGCATGATTCGTCTACCTTTTCCATTTGACAATCATTGGGCGACTTTTCATCAAAATTAAAAACGTGTAACTCAGGATTATGGCATTCGCATTTTCCTTTCAAACTTTGGCAAAAACAAGATAGAATGCGGTGCTTCACAGCAAACTTTGAATGCGTGATGAGTTGATGTATCTTCAATGTATTACGGATAGGAAGCAGTTTCTGTACAATACTGGTATCTAAACGCTGAATGTTTTCAGGTGGTACCAAAAACATTTTGACTGTCGATTCTGCATTCTGTAAAACTTCAAATGCTGTTTGAGCGTCTGGTATATCTAGACCATGTGAAACCTTAAAATGTAAGGCTCTTTTAACGCTACCACCAATTCCGTCCGCTGCCCCCTTTCCATGGGAAGCCTCAAAAAATGACCATGTTGCGTTAAATCCAAGCTCATACATTTTTGTGCATAGAAGATAAAAATTCTTCTTTTGTTTATACTGAGTTGTCGGTCCGTCTGAATGAAAATGAAGATTGTTGATGTTTGGATGTGCTGACCTTATATGTTTCATAATCTGTTGAATTGTTCCAGTCAGGAAGTTCCGCGTAAATTAAAGTCCTAGCAAAAATGAAAACGGGACGCGATGAGAGAAAAAACACAGCGACTCAGTTTGAGGTTACAAACATTTATTGTGACAGTTCTGTGCTAGTGTTGCCAGACTTGCAACGAAAAACCATAATATTCAATACTCCCACTTTTTGTTACAAGTCAATGCCAAAATCAAAATAAAATTGAGAATACAATTAACCAACAAATTCAAAATTAAGATTAATTCCTTGAATACTCTACGTTAATTATTTGGCATGACATTCATCAAAGTACAAAAATGTTGATGTTTAGGCCTTGATAATGCCTTTGTCATTATATCAGCTGTCTGCTCATCCGTCTGAACGTATTTTAGCTCAAATATTCCGTCTTCGAATTTCTCTCGGATGAAGTGATATCGCACGTCGATGTGCTTTGTCCTCTTGTGAAATTCCGGGTTCTTCACAAGTCGAATTGCGCTCTGGTTGTCCATGAAAAATATTGGCACGTCCAATTTCGATTGCTGTAGCTCGCACAACAAATTTTTCAGCCAAACCAATTCCTTTATGGCATGTGATGCTGCCATATATTCGGATTCTGTTGTAGACAGTGCAACCGATTTTTGTCGTTCTGATCCCCAACTGATAACGCTTCCTCCGAACATGAAAACGTATCCTGACGTCGATCTTCGCGTACTGACATCTCCGGCGTAATCGGCATCGCTGTATCCACAAAAATGTAAATCGTTTTCTGTCTCGAAGCGAATTCCCATGTCCACCGTGCCCTTGACATACTTTAAGATGCGTTTTACTGCATTCACATGGCCTGCAGCTGGTTTTTCCAAATATCTGCTGACACTTCCAACTGCAAAGCTGATATCTGGCCTGGTAGCGACAGCCAAATACATCAGACTTCCAACTGCTTCACGATATGGAAAATCGGTCTCTTCGTCTGTTTCAAAATCTCCAAGATTCTGAGAAATGTCCAATGGTGTTGACACTGCATTGCAATTCGTCATGTTAAAACGATCAAGTATCTTTCTTGCATATCCCTGTTGGTGAATGTGAATCGATCCGTCAGATCGCTGATCAATTTCGAGTCCCAAAAAACATTTCAGCTCAAATATTTTTATCTCGAATTCCTTTTTCAAGTGTCCGATGACTGGAACAATGGCTTCCTGCTTTTCCGCCGCAATCAATCCGTCGTCGACGTAAATTGCCAGAATTAGCATGCCGTTTTCTCCGTTGCAAACGAAAACACATGGATCCGATTCACTTGCTTTGAAACCAAATTTGTTGATGAACAAAGTAAACTTTTTGTTCCAACAGCGCGATGCCTGTTTCAAACCATATAAGCTTTTTGATAGCTTACATACTCGCCCGCTTTCATCATCATATCCAATTGGCTGGCTCATGTAGACATTCTCCTCTAAATCTCCATTTAGAAATGCCGTCTTGATGTCAAACTGCTTCAACTTCATTTTCTTCGATGTCGCCAACGCCAGGATTGCTCTGATCGATGTGAACTTTACCACCGGGCTGAAAGTTTCGTGGTAATCGATGCCATATTGCTGCGTAAATCCCCGCACTACCAATCGCGCCTTGTAGCGATCAATGCTTCCGTCTGGATTCTGCTTGACTTTATAGACCCATCGATTATCTATAACTCTTTGATCAACTGGTGCCTTAACCAAAGTCCACGTACGATTTTTAATGAGTGAATCGTACTCCTCGTTCATGGCCTGTTTCCACTGTCGGTGGTCACTCGATTTAATCGCCTCTTCAAAAGTTCTTGGCTCTTCGGTGACTGCTAACATTGCCGAATGATGTCCCGATGCGTAATATGTCAAACGCTTCGCTGCTGTAATTGTGTTTCGATCGCGCAAACGCCGATTTATGACATTTCTGTTGTCAAGGTCGCATATCGCACCACGTTCCTCGCGTTCCTCTGGAGTAAAGAGTTCCTCTACATCCTCATCATTTACATCATCTTTATTTGCGTTTGTATCGCCCGTGCTCTCAATAGTTTTTTTTTCAGCTCCGATGTCCAGTGTGGCCATGGATTCCTCCAACAAAAATACGACGTCTCGTGAGATTTCGATTTTGCCTGTTTTCGGATTCCAAACTCGATATCCCTTCGAATGGTTGTCGTAACCAACGAACATACATTTTTCTGCCTTTGGATCCAACTTCTGCCGTTTTTCCTTTGGAACGTGAATGAACACTTCCGAGCCGAAAATTCGCAGATGATCGACCTTCGCTTCCTTGTTGTGCCACAATTCATACGGTGATTTGTCCGCGACTGTGCTCGTTCCAGTTCTATTCAGCACATGAACTGCTGAATTTACTGCCTCGGCCCAAAACTTCTTTTCTATTTGCTTCGACTGAAGCATCGTTCTCGCTGATTCGACGATTGTTCGCATCTCCCGATCCGCACAGCCGTTTTGCTCAGGCGTGTATGGTACAGTTCGCTGGTGATGAATACCAACTTCCTCGAAAAATGCTTTCAATTTTCCGTTGACGAACTCTGTGCCGTTGTCGGATCTGAGAATGCGAATTTTGTGTCCATATGTCCTCTGAATCAGCTTCACACACTTCTTGATGATGCTTGCTACTTCTGACTTTTGTTTCATGAAGTAGACAAAACGAAAATGTGAGTAATCATCTTTCAATAGTAAGAAATACTTGGCGCCACCTATCGAATTTTCTTGGAATGGTCCGCACAAGTCAGTATGAATGACTTCGCCACACGCTTTCGACTTCTCCTCACGATTCTTGAAGGTACCTCGATGGTGTTTTCCAAGTACGCATGCTTCACATGTGAAATCTTCATTGATGAATTCAATATTTCGAGTCTGCAGAAACTTCTTCACATGTATGACGTTTTGATGTCCAAGTCGCTCGTGCCACGAACAAAGCGATCTCTTCTTTATTACTACGTTTGCTGTATCCTCGATTCGTGAAATCTGATTCACCTTGAACAGCATCTGGAACAAACCGTTTCTACGAACTCCCACTGCAACTACGTTTCCGTTTTTCAGCAGTTCGCAACGTTTGTTGTCCATGCTCAGCTGATGTCCATGATCTGTCACCTTTCCTGATGAAAATAAATTCATCTGAAGATCCGGTACGAATAGAACTCCCATGACTCGCTTGTGAATCCAATCATTGCCATTGAAAGCGTGAATGCTGATGTCGCCTTTGCCTCGAGCCACAATTCTATCGCCATTACCTATCTTCACTTGTTCGGATATTTCAGTGAAATTCTCGAACCAATCGCGCCGGTGACTCATGTGATCAGTTGCCCCTGAATCTAATATCCAAGTGTCTTTGTCTCCACTCGTCGCTGAGTGACAAATGAACGCGTCGACCGAGCCATCTTCTCGTTTCTCGTCAGAGCTATGCTTCTTCTCTGGGCAGTCCCGCTTCCAATGACCTCCTTTTCCGCACTTAAAGCACTTGCCTTTCGGTTTGTGGCTTTTATTCGTCAATTTGTTGTTGCTGTTCGACGAATTTCCCTTTTTGATGTTGTAGGTTTTCTTGGGAAAAGTTCGCTTAGCTATCAGCGCTTCCACCTCTTCGACTTGTCCCTGCGATTTCAGGCGAAGCTCTTCTGCCATTAATCGCGCTCGCAGATTTGTCAAAGTTTGACTTTCAGAACTTGCAGATTCCCATGCACTGTGAAAATGATTGAATTCAGCAGGTAACGTTATTAAAATTTTCGAAATTACCATGGAATCGGATATGGTCTCCTTTTGATCTCGCAGCTGTTGCACAATTTCCATTAATTTCGATAAGAACGTCGCAATATCATCTCCTGCCTTCTTCGCATAACTGTAATACTTTTGTTGCAAAAGTAGTGCGTTTGCCTTTGATGTAAGCTCATAGGTTCCTCTGAGCATTTCCCACATCTCGTTTGCTGTCGCACAGGTCATAATTTGCATTACCGCCTGCCTTCTGCATGCTGTCGAAATGATTCGTCTCGATTTGGCGTCTTTCTTCTTCCAAACGACGATTTTTGTTGCATAGTCCGGCTCTGCAGCCGTTGGCTTCTCTTCGGCTCCATCGACAATATCGAATAATTCATTGTCCTCCAGAATTTGACGCATTTGGAATTTCCATGTCAGCCAATTGCAAGACTCACCGACACCTTCCAATTTTTCGATATTTATTCGATCACCTTCCATTTCTTCTGTTTTCGAATTGCCGGATTTGAAATTTTCCGAAAAAAAACTTTTCAATTTCAATCCAAAAGAAACTCGCTCCCGAAAACTGCGCGTTGAGAAAAACGTTTTCCTTGTACCACGCGATGATGAAATCACGCACAAAAAAAACAGCTATCGACGCACCACAGTTTTTCAGACAGAAAAATTGCTGATTCTAACCTCAAAAGTAATCGGTGCACCCACTAAAAAATACCGCACAAAACGAAATGACACTTTTGTTTTTGTCCGTTTATCTAAAATCGCACTAATTCAGTTGAATTATTCCACGCGATTTAAAACGATTCACCAGAATAGTCACTTTCTCCGCTTGCACTATTTCAGTCGCGAAAACCGCGTTTTCAGCATTTGCACTTTTCTTTACACAGTCGTCGTGAGCTGGGCCCATAACCTGTTGAATTGTTCCAGTCAGGAAGTTCCGCGTAAATTAAAGTCCTAGCAAAAATGAAAACGGGACGCGATGAGAGAAAAAACACAGCGACTCAGTTTGAGGTTACAAACATTTATTGTGACAGTTCTGTGCTAGTGTTGCCAGACTTGCAACGAAAAACCATAATATTCAATATAATCGGATGAAGAAGCCCCCAAATAGCTTCTGGACCATGTGAATTTTCCGCTGAAATGGAACAAAATGAGAATGGTTTTGCATTTTTGACGTAGAGAACGCCAGTGTGCAGCGTTATTTGTGTTTTTGATGCCCCAAAATGCATAGCTTGCACCTCTTCGTTATATTTAGCAACCCAATTCTCTGAAAAGTCTATATGAATAGCAGCTTCATTATTGTCCAGGTTTTCTATGCACAGCTTATATTGTTTATATTGATGGCGTACGTTATAAAGGTGAATCTTGAAAGCCTTTAGTTGGACGTGAAAGGAATCTAATAATTCATTTATAGGTCCAGTTTTTTCCATCTTGGCCATGCGTTTCGAGGTTTTAGTGGTGCCCTTTTCATTATAAACATAGTTTTTAAATTTCCAAGCAAACCATTTGACTCTTTTGTTATTTTCAATTTCATCAACTTTAATAAAGTTTTCTGCACAAGCATTGCACTCACCATACATACACCCCTTGAACGTTTGGTCGCAAACAAGACTTGCAATTATCATATTCAGATCGTTATTTTCTAATATACCAGCAGATTTCAGAGCATTTATTATGAACTGCATGTTTGCATGTTTTAAACAAGCACATGTTTCTAAATTTTTCAAATTTGGAGCCACCACATAAAAAGGTCTGTGCTTTTTAAATGTGCTGAAAGAAATTTTACCAACTTCAATCATATACTTAAGATGCAGATTTCTGAGTTTATCTAATAAGTATCTCTTTTGTTTTTTAACTTTTTTGTTTGTAAGACATTCTTTTTTCCCAGCGCTTGCTCTGCTCACATCATCTCTTTCATAAAATTTTCTTAATCTTTCTTTTAATTCTTCTGCTACCTTTTTGTTTTCTTTTTTTTTCCTTATGTTACTTTTAAGTCCAATATTCTGAGTTAGGTTTGTGGTGACTTTATATCTCTTCACAAACTCGTTGTCGAAAACCTCTTTTAAAACATTTCTTTCGGTATTATTGAAAGATTTATAAGTTTTCTTTAATGAGTCCGTGAGAACGTTGTATTCAAATATTTTCCGTTTAATTAATTCCTTTTTGGGAGTTTCAAGTGCAGCAAGATGTGTTACTGCAAACTCGTCACTTCTTTTGAGAGGAGTGTCTTCTTGTCTTGAGACAGTTACATTTTCGATGTTTGTTTGTACTTCTTGTTTTGTGTCTTGATATTTCTTTTTCAAATCGCGCATTTCTCTGCGAAGTGTATTAAATCCCCTTTCTAAAGTAAGGAGTCTTTGCGTCAGTTCTGCGTTTTCTCGTCTCAAAATATTGACAACGTTTCTTCTTATTTTACTTACTTCAGTTTTATCTAGTTTAGTTTTTGGCTGTATCTCGGCGTTGATATTTTGCACCTGGTAACAAAATAATATAGTGAAATTTGTGTTCATACGCCAAAATCTATAATTTTCTACTATAAATAATAACTTCACTCACCTCACTGTGTACTTCGTTAGAATTAGTTTCTGTGCTATTACTATTGCCTCGAAGATTTGTATTACGCTTTCTTGAAGCATATTGTTGGCGCCATTCTAATCTCATATCATTTTTCTTGCTTTCATCCAAATCCTTCATATTTCTTTGATACTGTTTAGAAGATCTTGCTCTGCTTTTTCGTTTAGATATATCATATTTTTCTGGGTTATTTTTAAGTCTCTCTCTATACCTTTTAGATTTCTCTGCTGATGTTAAAGGCATCTGTAATAAATGTAGAATCTTTGATGTAATCAAATTAGGAAGATAAAATATGATAACTCCCTTTACATCACTTAAATGTGTGATGCAAAACCAAACAATAAAACTGTCAGCTATCAAATTATGTCATGCAGAAAACACAAAAATCTGACTAAGCCGTTCGGAGAACATGTAGGTACGCAGTTTCGTTGTGCCACATTTTGAGTTCGATACGTCTTCCGATTTGGTTTTATCAAAGTTAATAATGAATAAATTTTCAATAACTGACAAACGTTGAAAATTCAGTGATATCAACAATAATAAAAACATAAGGACAATGAGAGTGAAAATTATAGCTAACGTAAACCAGGGGCTCGATGAAAAATAATTAATTAATTTAAATCCATCATATTGACAAGCCCGTAATATTAGTATCAATCATTTAAGTCTGCTCAAACTCGACCAGTTATTCAGTCGGTGTCTTTGTTTAAATAGCAATAAAAAAACAAGTGAAAACTCACCTTTATTTTGGTAGCGTATAGGAAGTGACGAATATATACGTCACCAGAGGTGGCGAATACAAAAAAAGGTGGCGTAGTGGTACATATACGCTACCGGTCGCGTTGACAAAACCGGTCAGAACTCTGTAAATAACGTACAATTTCAATCGCATTACAGCTCCAAACATGAATTTCATCTTAACACACAGTGTACACTGATAACTTTTATGAAAACACGAAAACTCACCTTTTTATTTTCAAAAATCTTCCTCGGGAAACAGCGTGCACATTCACTCGAGGTGACGTTGACTTATCGACTGTCAAAAAAATGGCTGCCTTCAAGCCGCTGACCACAGATTATCTAAACTTTGGTGTTGCCAGCCCCCGATCGTGACCCTAAAAACTTTGGTTTTAATACGTGCCCGGAAATATTGGTGACGTTGATAGAGTAGCGTATAAGTAAAGTATTACGACAAAATTGAAAATTGTATATTTTTTCACGGAAGGTCCTAGAAACAACGTTACGAAATTAAAAATAATGATAGCTATTTATATGAGTATTCTTCACACAACAGTCGTGTCTCAAAATATCTCTTACTTTTTGCTACAGCGTCACTTAAAGTATACCTCTACCGTGGCGGATAGGTGTTTTTTTGTAAAAATCCTTCTTTTTTTCACGTTTCATTCGACACATCTTTTTATTTTCCCAACTAAACTGAAATATTTAAAGTGACAACGTGAGCCCTATTGTTGCTTGCCTCGTTGCAATTATCGTAAATTACAAAAGAAACGTAATTTAAAAAATACAGGCAGCGGAGGTTTTTGTTAACGAAATCAGCAAAAAATGGCGGCCTCACCCGTATACGTAACGAACTATCAAGAATGTAGACTACGTATGTACAGGTGCCTACCGTGAAATGAGATGATATTGGGACATGCTGGGATGAAGTAGACCACTGCGACATAAATTATGTAGCTACTTTGTCGACAAACTGGAGCCCAAAGATAATGCTGGAGCCGAATGAGATATCAGAAACAAGCGAGCTTACTTTCACAACATTGATCCTGTTTAGGCCCCACTACGGTACCTACTAATTTACCCTCATAGGAAATTTATTTCTTTTTAAATAATACATTGTTATCCTTACAGTAAACCAGAAGATTGACGACATGAAATACTGACTATCAGTAATTTGAAAAAAAATCGGTTGTCTGTAAAGTCGGTTTACTGACGATAGTTGAACGTGACAACGTCATAAGAAAATACTGATGGAATGGTTGCATTTGAAGCAGTTTCATTTAAGATTCTGATATTGTATATTACAAACACCCAAAAATATATGCTTTTATACTCACCGATTTGACTACAACTTGTATAGCAGTATAATTGTATAATTGTTTATTGTTTAAAGTTTATTGTTTTTTTTAATTTGAAAGTTTGAAATCTCAAACTGTTAAATAACGGTTTGAGAAGCGTTTGAGCACGCTGCGCCATCTAGCGGTAGGTAATACGTCGTAAATAAACAATATCAGCTACATTTTACCAACCGCTAGATAGCGCATCGTAATGATAACTTTTCATACTTTTTTATTTTTTTAAAAATAAAAGTTGCTTACTTCGTTGCACTTCGTTGTACCCACAAGAAAATTGTCCGTTAAGTAATAACATTCCGTATATCAAGAATACATATAAAATTATGTCAAGAATTTAAATCTAGTGCTAAATTCGTACTATTTTAGACTGAGGTTAGTAAATAATTCTTGTCGCAACCGGTAGATGGTTACATTTATATTGAATAATAAATATAATAAATGGAACGCCTCAGAGCGAGGTAACGCCGCATGAGTCTGTTTTTTCGTGCGTGCAGCCGGCTCCATCGAATTATAAGACGTTGTCACGTCAAAACTGATTTTGGTAGTTTGAAGAACAAACTCTTATTGTAATTGCTATTAATTATCAAGTTTTTAGGACCAGGTTTCAGACTTTATGTAGATAGGTTAAGGTTAAAATCGGGTGTTAGAAAATGAAATAGAGAACATATTACGATGTAGGTCGTGCAAAGACTGAAATGGAATTGCTTCATACAATAATTTAAAATATGTGTGTATGTAGTGTATGTGTATGTGTGTATATCATATATGTATGTATGTATGTTTGAATGTGTATATGTTTGAATGTGTATATGTAACTAACCCTTTATCATATTTATATTTGTATTATTATGTTTACTATTTTATTCCATTACCTTAGTGTTAGTATTGTAAGTAGTCTATTAGTCAAATAATGACAGTACTACTCAAAAAACAAAGGCAGTATATTTCTTATGCCCAGATACAGGCTGTTCGGTCTAGTTGGGCATTCGTCTAGAATGATCGTATGGGTTGTGTTCATTTCCTATTGCTTATATAGTAGTAGTAGTAGTAGGTAGTAGTAGTAGGTCACCGGGTCACCAAGGCATACCCGGAAACGAAGAGGCCGACAGACTGGCAAAACTGGGCACACTGGAATGCCCAGTGGAGCCAGCTGTAGGGGTCCCCTTCGCTACAGGTAAGAAAATCATCAGGGACTGCTTGGAGCAGGAACATCGGGCTT
Source organism: Micropterix aruncella (assembly GCA_944548615.1). NCBI lineage: Eukaryota > Metazoa > Arthropoda > Insecta > Lepidoptera > Micropterigidae > Micropterix > Micropterix aruncella. The sequence continues at coordinate 6,208,808 of OX155961.1, read as the reverse complement.
CCTGGAAACAGAGTCAGGGATGTTGCCAGGCAAAAGCCATGATGGATCAACCACTACAGAAGAAAACCAAGGCCCTACTTGACATGAGCAAGAAGAACCTTAGAACCACTATCGGTCTCCTCACCGGACACACGACCCTTAGAGCTCATCTATCCAACCTTGGCTTGACTGAGAGCAAGGATTGCCGAATATGTGGCGAGGAACCTGAAGACAGCATACACATTGTTGGTCGCTGTCCAGGGCTCGCCGCCAAAAGACACAGTTTACTGGGACGAGCCTTTCTCGAACCCAGCGATCTGCCCAACTTGAAGGTCAGTGACCTACTTGGACTGGTAAGAAGTACCGGGCTACTAGCTGACCATGGACCTAACCACACTGTGGGTAGTTACAAAAGACCTTACAGATCTAGGTGACATCAAGGGCTGGAAACAAGCCCCCCACTCAATCTACTACTACTACTTGCTTATATAAACAGTTACAAATTATATTTGTACGATCACACTGTTAACTCTCTACCACTCGTGGCACTGGTCGCCAGACGGCCGAACACATCGTTTGGACATGCCCCAAGCTCGACGCCGCACGGGCGGAAATGTTGTTTGTGGTTGGTTCGTGCGTCGGCAGTCTGCCGGTTTGGTATGCGGACTTGGTAAGTTGTAGGATTGCTTTGCTGCGTTTCGCGAGTTTGTGGATCACTGGGTGTCTCTCTGGGAGGATCTGAGGCAGAGGGGCTATCCTCCTCCGGGGGAGGGCCCCCCTTCTTAGCGGTGCGAGCCGTGGGCTGCTTCATCATCCGAAGTCGCCCGTACTGTATCGTCCCTAATCGCCCCTGTGGGTGCGTGCCCTTTCACAGGATCCCGGTCGTCGACGTCTCCGACGGCGCCCCTGCCGTTTGCTGCCCGTTTTTTTTTTTCGACACGCCGCATGGAGCATACCTTTCACCGCCTCATCATCATCATTAAAATAAAAATAATATATTATACTATATAAATAATGAAATATGTTACCGCTTAGTCGCCTAGTTTAGTTTAGTAATTAAGTAATAATTGTAAACATTTTAAAGTTTAAATAAACGGTTTACGGGGTGCCGGCGGGGGCTGAAGCACGGATAATCCTTCCTAAGGTCTCCGTTCGCTCACCCCTCACGCGCTACCCTTCCGGCACGCGTGAGGTTGTCGTTGCATGACATCCTGGGCAGATAAAACGACCCACGTCGTTAGAACTGCCCAGGTGGTGGGCGGGGCTTTCAACCCTCGCCTGTCTCCGCGTAAATATTAAATGTTAACTCTCTACCAGTTATAATAATATTTTTTTTAAAAAATAAAAAAAATATTATGATTTTTTGTTAATTTAAAGGTTTAACTACAATCAAAAACTTATTTACTGTATATGTAAGCACTAACTGCTCCTTAGTAATATTACATAACAAAAATAATTTTTGAAAGTTGCCTATTGTACACAGCATTTTAAAAAATGACCTAAGGTAGAAGCTTCTTTTTTTTTAAAAGTGGCAAAACATTGAAAACCGTAGGATTTTTTTATAGAGGTCACGTTTTGATATTAAGATAGTACGTGACCTACCTACTGGCCCTCGTAAGGCCTGGATCTATGACAATTATCTAACGTCACATTTGTCATGGCCCTTTCTTATTTACGATTTTACCAAAACCCAACTGTCCCGTCTAGATGCACTGGTGACAGCTAGTTTAAAATCCTGGCTGTCCTTAGCCAAACCAGCTGACCCCTCGACTCTCTTCAGGTCCAAACAAAATTTTGGGCTAGCGCTTAAACTGCCCTCTCTGCTCTACGCCAACTCCAGAATAACCAAAAATTCGATTCTGTGCAATTCCAAAGATCCGGCAATATCGAAGCACGTAATAAGTGGCTGTAGTGATTCAAATGAACTACAAGCCCGCGTAGACTTCCACAAAAGGTTCCTTACTGGAATCAGCCAGAATGGCACTGGTCTGGGGTATGGCAGTACAACCACGAGCGACGTGGACTTGAAGAAGTCTCTTTTGCGGGGAGATTACGACAGCAAGAGTATGGCTCATGCTATTGGCCTTCAATGCCAGAATGACTGGACAACAATTGGTGACTTTTGCATTCCGCCTCCAATGCACTGGAAGGTAATGCTCTATGACTGGACGCCAGAGATGCTGAAATTTTATTTGAATGCCTTTCAGCATACACTTCCAGACCCCAGTAACCTCGCTCGTTGGAGCTTTGCCGAGGATAGTTCTTGTCCCCTCTGTAGCAATACCCCTTGCACAGCTAGACACATTCTAGCTGGCTGCAAGGTGGCCTTAGATCAAGGACGGTACACTTACCGCCATGACAAAGTTCTCGCTGTTATTCGCGAGGTAATTAGTCTCTCAGTGGCTCGTGCCAACAAGGGTTTGACAGTATCCTCCAAACCCCCAATACAGTTTGTGCGGGATGGCTCTAAAGGCAAAAAACATTTAACTACAAAACCTTTCTCAATAATCGAGAAAGCTACAGATTGGACTCTGGAGGTTGATTCGGTCTCTAAGCAGTATAAATTCCCTGAAAGTCTCGGATGCACAGCCCTCCGTCCAGATATAACTCTTTACTCTCTATCTCGGAAGGTGGCTCTTATTGTAGAATTAACTGTTCCATGGGAATCAAATATCCCAAAAGACCACGAGTACAAATTAAATAAATACCATGATCTTGCAAATGCCGTAACCCGGAACGGCTTCACTGTTCACCTTCACGCGGTGGAAGTTGGCGCTCGTGGCCTGCCAGCTAAATCTCTATTTCACCTCTTTAAAGATCTTGGCCTTTCCAGAAAAATAATCAACTCTTTCTTAGAAAAATTATCTAAAACTGCGATTTGCGCATCTCAAATTCTATGGCTTCGAAGGGGGAGTGAATGGGTGGCAAGGTGAACGCTCACATGTGGCAAGACAGCTGTCCTAAACCTACCACAGCCGGTTCGTAAGTCCGGAATCCACTGCTCACCCCCCAGAAGTGTAAAAAATAGTATTATGATGGGCCCGACTCCGGTCGGTGAATTCCATGGCAGCTCCGTTTGTATTTATTAGAGGTTTTACCGGACCACCTGTATATGTGCTCAATGTATTTAATTCGAATAAAGACTTTTTGATGTGCAAAATTTAAGTAAAATCTGTCCAATTAGCTCTATTCTTGACTACGGCAAGGACGTATCCAGGGGGGGGGGGGGGGGTAGGGCACCGGGGACACCCCCCACCCCGATTTATTTTCCGCGGCTTATGTACCCAGATTGGGGAGATAGTTGGGATTTAACCCCCGTAATGTCCCCCCCCCCCCCCCCCGAAACTGAAGTCTGGATACGTGCCTGGACTACGGGACCACAAGCAGACGTATGTACACGGTAGTGATGGGTCATTCCAGGTGCACCCCGGTTCTAACCCCACTCATCTACCCGAAAGAAATCCACTTCTTTCTCCTTCAAAAATTATTCTGACCACTCCAGTTTATTTTTATCGAAATAATTTCCGCAAGATTCAAAAGATATCGAGGATGTCTAATTTCGCTAGTTTTAACAACTCTCTTATCTGATATTATCAATGGGAAATATCCATAGCGTCCGGACGCAGAATGAATTGAAAATAATCGGAATGATCAATTCTCGAGGAACCGACTCACAAGAAAAACGTTCGCACAAGAGAATGATCAAAGGAAGGAGTCGGCTTTTCGAAATGGAATGATACGTTCGGCTCGGTGGAATCAGCCCTGGTTTTACAATGTTTTCGAGCTGGGGCAAAAACTCGACATTGACGCCTCTCTTCTTCAGCATTTGAGATTAAAGATTTTAAAAAACTCACAAAACAAATATTCTGGGTGGGTTTTTTTGTGACTCGGAGAATAAGAACCCTTAAATAAATTTGTATTTATTACCTATTCGCTAATAACTTTTCCTTATGGGTGATGTTAATATAGACAGCATAGATAACGCAGAAGCCAGAATGCACATGCACTTTCAATCATTATGTCCCAGCAAGTTTTACTATCCTATCTTGCTACAGCTTTACTGGTCGAGATTTCCTTTCCACGGAAGCATTTATTATCACATCAACTAATAATTATAGTGACACATTTAATAAAGAAAACCAGCGCGAATTACTCGCACACTTAACCAGCCAAATAAATACGGAACGCTTGACGTTCGGGTTTATTCAGCTCTGCTCGCATAACCTCGTCTCCTTCTGTTTGTGGGGTAGAATTTTTTTAGACGCGACGGGAATTACCCTGGCAGAGACATCACATACACTGTTGATACACTGCGCACGTGTTTAAAAATCAACTTAGGATGCGTTCCAAAATCAAATCAACAATCAGGATAGGCGGCAAAAAAACATTGTCAAAAATAGATAGGTACTTCATCATTATCGCCAATTTTTGTAAATGGAAAAATTGACAAATATACCAAAACTGTTAAGAACCTTGGACTTCTAATAGATCAACATCTTTCTTGGCAAGATCAAGTAAACCAAGTAAGTCGTCGCATTTTCCATGGTTTTCATAGTCCCCGACGGCTTCAGCGATTTCTCCCACATATAGAAATAATTGTGTCCACACTCTTAACGCCAATACTTAACGCCCTACGGTGATGTTTGTTGTATAGATGTCAGTGAGGTTATTTTGAATAAGCTGGAGCGTCTGCAAAATATCTTCCTCAGGTATGTCTTTAACTTGCGAAAGTTCGACCACGTTAGCTGCTTTCGTGCGCAATTTTATTGGCTTCCTATTCGTGATCGAAGAAATTTGCATACGTTGTCGCTACTCTATAACATACTCAATAACCTCACTTCACCCTCCTATCTCAAGGAGAATTTCCATTCATTGGGAGGCCACGGTCTTCCACTTCGATCAAGCCGGGATAACACACTCGCCATTCCGATACATCATTCTTCTGTTTACACGCAGTCTTTTACAGTCCATTCTGCTCGTTTATGGAATCAGCTCCCTCACTCTATCAAGCCATGCACCTTCGTTGCATGCTTTCAGAAAGTTATTGTAGAAACATTTATTTTTACACAGCCACTAACCAAATACCTCACCTTGTCCTCTCCCTTATTCTTCCCTGGGCAACCATAACATAAGTTATTGACATATATTTGTATAAGTTTATTTTAAATTTAACTTCACTACTTCTGTGTGTATTGTACGGTGACAATTAGAAATTAGTTTATCAAATGGTTGACTGTAAGATATCGTTATAGCGATAAGTCCGCCATTTGTGCATAAATTGCCTTGTTATATGTGTAATATTCATTAAGTAATGTTTTGATAGCACAATAATTTTATTCTATTCTATTCTAGTGGCGTAACTAAACAAATGGGCCCCGATGCAAAATTGAACAAAAGGCCCTTGTCCCCACTTATTTATATTCATTATGGCGTATAGGATGTAATTACTGTATACCTAGCTACATTATAAACTTAACCCCTCAAATGAATGGCGATTAGCTCGGGTTGCCTACGGCAAAATGTTTATAAATTTATATTTACATTTACATTTACATTTACATTTACATAGAGCGGGGTTTACTATAGAGCTATAGCATTACTATAGAGCGGATTACTATAAAGCGGCGCACCTTTACATTTATATTTACATTTATATAAATTTATATACATTTTGTATACATTTTGCCAAGGCATCCCTTAAGGGACGCCTCACATTTGAGGGGTTAACTTGCAGATATATTATAAATCTTCGTATTCATTTGTCGGCATTGCCTCGAACATGTTGCGTATCAAGTCCCCAAGAACTTTAGCGGGACACGCGGGATCACATAAAAACATTTTTTGCGGGAAAATGGGACGACTAGTCGGTGGGACGTATGTCGGATTCGAATTCGGACTATAGCCCGCTCTTCCGGATATACCCTGCTAATGGAACGGGCTCCTACTAGGAGTGGAATGACCCATCGCTAGAATATGGATAATATAATATATTAATTCCCGTTTTTCTCTATTGTTTCAGCCAATCACCACTCAGCCGAGTCGAGAAGGTAAACTTAAAAAATATATTTTTGATTTAAAATATTTATTTTGTTTTTTATATATTTTTTATCCCATCAGTTGACGATCGCCGGAACCCAACAATCTACTTTACTGCGAGCGAGGAACCTATAGTTATCTCTGATCCTGATTGTGAGTTTTGCAAAACCCACGTGTTTATTCGTCTTGCACCAGTTACTAACAATTTTTTGTCTAATTGCGGGCTTTGTTTTATTGTCCTTACCGATAAAGTTATCGTAACTAAAAAAACAATAATTTTGTATTGAACATATATATTTACTTATTCCAATTATATTATCTATATATTTCATTTATTTATTACATAATATGTCAATCTTATATTTCCCTTGGGATTAAACTAAGAAAAAATAATGACAAAATAAATAAAGCGACAAATTGATTCATCCCAATCCCATGCAACCCGAGATATGTCACACAACCAACTAGAATAAGTGTAATTAGGCCAACCTTTTAAGCTAACCAGTCAAGCGTCTTTCAGGCATCAAGTAATGTAATATCACAATTAACCTCAACCAACCGAAGTTCGTCAAGAAACTATTCAAAACAATTGAGCCTAATAAGCTTGCTTGTACCTAAATTTGATAAACTATGTAACAAACACTGGTAACAAACACACAAACTATTATAAACATATTCTTAAATCTAACCCATTCACTTATTTTATCTGAAATGATAGATAAACTCGAATTCATCGACATCGACTCGATTCCTCTTCAGTCTACAAATTATGGCCATTTATATGAAATTAGGGATCAATTGAATTGGTTGCCCATACGCCAAAGGAGAATTCTATGTTCACTCACTTTCGCTGCTTTTTCGCATTCTGTCATTGTCTTTACCGCCCTACTTTTCGACATCTTCAAGCCATTACCTTTCCAGGGCATACAGCTTCTTTCGGTCTCTGGCAACCTTTCGAAAATCCCTTCCCACAGGATGGATATCCTTCTCATATTCTTTTAGCATGCACGCTGCAAGACTTTGGAATGGCCTCCCGGTTAACATAAGGGATTCTGTATTAATCCATGTAGAGCCAGATTAATCCATGTAGAGGCCCTTAGGCCGTCGAAATTTTGGAGCCCCTTTGCACTTTTCTCCTTTGGGCTGTCAAACATCATGACGACAATATAGTGAAGATTAGACGTGTATATAAATAAAGCACGATCGCACTGGCAAAATAGACCGTTAAACATTTCTGACAACGCTTACGTCTTTTGGTAAAGACCCTCATATAATATAAACAAAATACAACCGCACAGGCTGGCAGCGGCCAAATGTCGATAATTTATAACAATGATACTATTAGTCGGATTAAGTTTATTAAACATTTTCTCGCTAAAATTTCAATTCCATGATTTTCTGTTAATGTGATATTAGCAACAATTAAAAAATAATTAATTATAATGATCCCTAGTCACGGGGCCCCTAAAAAACTTGAGGCCCATAGGCCGGGGGCCTACTTTGCCTATTGGATAATCCGGCACTATCTCAGATATAGGTAATCAGTTTTCCCTTTTTCCTTCGTCTCTCCTTTCCAAAATTTCTTCCTCCTCAGTTTAAACTAGTATTTTTATTTTATTTTTAGTTTTTAGTATTCTTGTAAATACATATGTAATTCGGTTTAAGACGGTTTAATCTGCCTTAAATCTACCACAGCAGGTCGTTAATACAGTCACTGCTCACCCTTCAGAAGTGTAATAATAGTATTATAAGGGGCCCAAATCCGGACTGTGAATTCCATGGTATCCATGGCAGCTCCGTTTGTATATTTATTTTTATTTATTTATTATGATAATTTCTTGCTTTTTATAGTTTGGTGTTTTTCAAGGTTTTGTAGATGACTAAACATCCATTTTCACCTAAACTGGTTTCATCTTTGTGGGTTTGATATTTGTTTCAATTTTAATATTTTATAAAATTGTTTTTCAGGTGATATGAAGCGTCGGTTCGGCACCAGAGCGAGAGGCTTCATGACACGGCTCGTTGATGTAATCTGTCACTGTGCGAACACTGCCCGAGCCGCTGCAGCCAACGCAACAAATCGTTAAAGCTATTCTAGTTAACGCCCATTTGATTTTAAAAGTCTTCCGGGAGGTTCAAATACTATTACTATGCTCAAACGAAACGCATCACTCGTGTCAGGTTTCTGAAACTTTAGGTCTATTAGTTGGGGAGCCAGCGACAAAAAAGGGCAAGAGTTTTGTAAAAGCTGATACTTTCAGATCAGACAGTATTTTGGCAGAATGCTGTTGTAGTCAGCAGGCCAGACTCCGGGACACCTGGCGCTGGCGTACTAGGAACGGTATAATTTTAATTAGTACCCCCAAAGTGTTTTGGAAAAGCTGAAAATTCATCAGTGGATGCAATACAGAACTCGAAAAAAATGGTCACTTGAACTCGAACTCGAAATAAATTATTAGTTTAAAAAAAACACTACAAACACGCTTTTATAACTGCACGTAAAAACCAAAAAAGGTTTTTTATAACCTTGAAACCTGATCGTGTTCAAAGTCCATTACGAGACCTTTCTCACAAGTGCAAACACGACTATGATACTAAATTCCATCATGGAATACCAGTTCCTGTCTTCCGGCTTCATCATCAGACCTTGAAACTTAATTGTGGTCAAAGTTAATTACAAGACCTTTCTAACAAGTTCAAACACGGCTATGCTACGATATTCCATCATGGAATGCCAGTGCCTATCTTCCAGCTTCATCATCAGACCTTGAAACCTAATCGTGTTCAAAGTTCATTCCAAGACTTTTCTAACATCATCAGATCAGTTCGACAGTACCATATTATGGTATTGTCATCAGAACTACATACAGCTGCCAATTTTCATGACGCTACGATCCTTGGAAGATGGTTAAATTAGTTACCTTAGATTCCATTACATAGCTAGTTACATATAGGTCGACCTAATAAAAGCGTGTTAAAAATAGTATGCAGTGTCAGCATTTACTCCATATATGTCGCAATAATGAAGTCCCTGCAAATAATTCGCGGTATGTATTTGTTGGTAACTATTATGCATCGGTTTAATGTGCCGCGCAATATAATGGATATCATTTTTGTGATATGTATGGAGTAATGCTGACGCTACGCATTTTATTGTTAAGCAGTCTGACCATATGTTTCGAGTTCTTTATCACATCCACTGTCTACTGATGAATTTTCAGATTTTCCAAAACACTTTGGGGGCACTAATTAAAATTATACCTTTCCTAGTACGCCAGCGCCAGGTGTCCTGGAGTCTGGCCTGCTGACTTTACAACAGCATTCTATGGCGAAAATACTGTCCGATCTGAAGGTATCAGCTTTTATAAAACTTTTGCACTTTTTTGCCGCTGCCTCTTGTACTATATAATTTGCGAGTTGTTTAAGCAATGCTTTCTTCCGCAGCTGAAAACTTTCTTCTGAAAGCTGCACTCAAAATACAGATTGAAAAGTATGATTGCAGAATATTGAGATGCCTTGATGCTCGAAATGCAGCATAATGAAGGGTCAATTTATATAAAACTCTAGTTCAAAAGCCGATCACTAAATTATCTTTAAAATTAGATTTTAAGTATAGTCCGTGTGATCCCAAAGCCTTCATTCGATTCACTTTGCGAATCTTATCGTGTAAGATTCATCTATTGTTGCACTCAATGTGAGATATAGTAAAGTAAGTGTTAAATTATGCACATTACATGACAAAAAAAAACGGTTGTCCCCCCAAGACTTTCCCAGCGAGTAGCCAATGACTGATTTTATCTGAATATTAATTTCATAAATAAAATCGATGACCCCCCTCTTTCGGTCGATGGACAAACCCGGTTGGCTTCTGTTCCATCTGTTGGCCTTTTAGCCGAGAAACGATGCGCTCCGCCCGAGGCGTTAATATTTGATTCAAATGTATGGCGGAATTTGACTATTATTAGTGCAGCTTGAATGTGAGATTTTCCAACCAGGCAGTTGTATCTGAGATATTCCAACCATGCCTCAGGCGGTGCAGTTCATTTCTCGACTAAGGGCAGGATTGGGCCAAGAGGTAGCGTTAATATTTAATCAAAATGTATAGCGGAATTTTTGATTTTTGCCCAACAAGGTATCTGTGTACCGAATTTCAAGTCGTTAAGTCCAATATTTTGAAATTGCAATATGACTAGAGCGCCCCCTGGTGTACTGATTTCAACTACAATCTTTTCAACTCTTGTTATGACCAAATGATGCCTATATGCTAAATTTCAGCTCAATCGCATTAAGCGTTTGAGGGCTATCGTGGAGGAATACACACAGAGAGACAGACAGACATATAGACTGACTTCCTTTTCAACTCTTGCCATGACCAAATGATGCCTGCATGCCAAATTTCAGCTCAATCGGATTAAACTTTTGAGCGCTATCGTGGAGGACACACACAGCCAGACCTCAATCTGGAAATAGTCTTAATCGTCTCAGAGGGGCTTAAAATGGATATATCCGTCTTTTTTTTCAATTGATTTCTATCTGCAATCGGTCGCAGCATTGAAGACCATAATCAGATGTATTGTTGAGATGAAGGCGTGTAAGATGACTCCTCCCTTGAAGAGTCTCCTCTTAATATTAATTGACTGCTCTAGTGTCAGTGTCTGTCAATCAGGTCTGCCACATCAAAGCGTTTTAACCTTCTTATGTTTTCACCTACGTTTGTTAGGTTTGAGGCTAGGGCATTCACGTGTCCTACCAGTGTCATTTTATATCTTGCACTGTACTTTTGCAGTTCTTCCTTAACCGTCGGCATTTTGAGGTGCTCGTGGATCTCACTGTTCCGGGTGAACCATGGGGCGTTTGCTATGGACCTCAGAACTTTGTTCTGGTATCGCTGAAGGATTTCTACGTTGGAGTCACTGGCTGTGCCCCATAGTTGGTTGCCGTAAGTCCATATCGGTTTAAGGATCACCTTATAAACTAGCATCTTGTTTTCTAGGGAAAGGCATGAGCCACGTCCTATCAGCCAGTTCATACTTGAGAATTTAGTATTCAATTGAGTCCTTTTATTTTTGATGTGGTCTTTCCAGGTGAGACGTCTATCCAAGTGCATGCCTAATTTGTAAGAAGCATTATCAATTCATTGGGTTCGGGATTCTCTTCATTCCTTACAGTAAGAGCAGCAGTTTTGGGATGTCTTTTTATTGGTAATTCGTTAGTTGATACAATAGGGGTAGCTCTTGATGGATTTAGTGCTGGGTATGCAGTTGTGGATAGTAGTGGTGGTGGAAGTTTCGTTGTAGATTTGGCAGGGCGTTCTGTCTGTTGTCCTCTTGACAGTTTTCTTTTATGTATTTCAAGGTATACTTGGCAGCCTTTATAGTTTGCCGGGTGGTTTCCTTGACAGAGTGCACATTTAGCCGGAGTACTCCTGTCTTTTTCAAGGCCACAATGTATTGTGGCCTTGAGCACACTTAACCCCTTGAGTATGATACGACCAAATCTGGTTCTGAAACAATTATCCGTTGAGTATGATACGACCAGATCTGGTTCCGCGTTTTTTTCACTTCTTTGACATTCTCATATTTATTCATAATTATCTAATTGTTTTACAAAATGATATTTCAATATTCTATATTCGAAATTTCAATGCAATCATTGTGCAGTTGTTCTTTTTATGATTGGTGTAGTAGTTTCGTAGTTATAGTACTTTAAGGTCGATGTCGCCGAAAATCCTGCAAAAGAGACAGATGCATCCATAAAAATACCCATTTACTCCAAGGGTTAACACACCTAAATATTGCTGACATCGCTTACACTGGACAATTACTGTTCCTTTTCTTGGGATCCTCAATAGTTACTGCCGTATTGTAGATGTATCTTAAGCTTTTAACTGTCTTGTTATTTGGACTCGGTTCTAAGTTGACAAAAAATGTGGAAAGTGCAATCTTATTGGGTCCATACCGGGCATTTATAATTTCGCCTTTCACTGAATTGCCGGTTTCTTCGATTGCTTCTCTGATTGCTTCGTGTGGAGTGGTTGGATGAAGATTCCGGATGACGATCCTAAATGGCCTTTCGTCTTTCTGGGTGAAGGTATGGCCTATTAGACCCTTTTCTCTTATCACTTTGATCAATATTTTATAGGTGTCTATGCTATTACAGGTGATCCTCAGTTGCTGCCTAGTTATTACCTTGAAGGAGTAGTCAGATTTGTCTAGCACAGTTTCAATAAAGTCTGTCAGTTTCTTTAGGTCAGTTATACCATATAAAATTATTGGTGGGGGTTTGTTAACCTTCTTTTGCACTGTCTGGTCGATCTCCTGATTATCGTCGAGTGTTAATTCCTGGTATCTATATGGAGATGTGTAGGAAATGTTTGTGTCCTTAGGTGGAGTATTAGGTCTTTTCCTTTTTGTTTGCTGGTGTGTTGGGACCATCTGCCAATCTGGTTGTTGTTGGTTAAGTTTGGCAACAGTGAGTGGGGATTCTACAGCATTCTTAGAAATGATTTGCACTGAAGAGGTTTGTAGTTCACAGACAGATTGAGACCGAGGTCTCGCTTCAAAGAAGCTCTTGTGGAAAGTTTGCTGGATAAGCGGTTTATCAGAGGAATTTTTTGTTTGGTTGGAGTTTGTTTTTGTAAAAGTTTCATCCATGTGGTTTCCACGAGTAGGGTCGAAGTAGGGTCACTCGCAGGGTGACGCCCATTCCTGCGAGAGGGCTGAGTACAACGACAATTACCTGATCTGCCGAGGTTGGTCGCTAAGGACTAATTAACCTATTAGCCATCCATCCCGTAAGCGTGTGCCTCACCGTAGGATTAGGGTTATTTTTTATAGAGCTTGTCTTCCTCGCGGTTCCAGCTGTTAGGCTGAAACCCCCGTTGTTGCAAAACGTGACTGCAGGTTTACCCCACCGTAGGATTGGGGTAGTTTTTGAAGAGGTTGTCTTCCTCGCAGCCCGGGCGGTTAAGCCAAGGCCCCCGTTCCTGCAAGACATGACCGCAGGGTTACGGTGTGAGCAGTTTTTCTGTCGGGGATTTCCTTCCCTTAGCTGGGTGTTTCCTGTTTTGAGACGCCGGAGGACCGCCTTTCGCCCGCTCCCTGTCTGCTATGACCAGTCACATTGCCCAGCCCTCGCGACGGGGACGCCAGGGAGTCGGACTTGATGGTAGTGTTGCTGGTCGATCGCAACCTGGCATTACGTGGCATTTTATAGAGACATACTTTCCAGCAGAGTATGCCCCACCACGGCCTTACCAACCCTTTGGGGCCCATATATCCGTCTTGACCAATTTTGTTTTTATCGCATCCACAATACTTACCCTTTATATCAGTTTGCAGGCCGGGAAAGTAAAAGACGGGCTCTTCAAAAAGATTTTGCTATTCTGATCGCACCACAAGACTCGCAAAGTGAATTTTCTAAATTATGTATAATGTATGTTATCCATTAATAATAATATTTATGTAATTATTTTAATATCCTTCTTACAATATACCTTTTCTATTGTATTTGGTTTGTACATATCTACAAAAAAAACTTTCGGACGCACTATCCCTTAAGTTTAAAAAAAAATCAGACTGAAATTATTTTGTATGCATTTGTGTATATTTATTAACCTAACAATAAAATCGACCTTGATGTCTCTATACGCTTACTTTTTATATTATTATCTACATTAATAACAAGTACTGTAAATGTTTAGCAATAAGCTTTCATTAGATAAAGTCTTCCCTGTACCTATCGTTGTTAGTTGGAAGAAAATATTTAATATTAGAAATAGAAACAGAAAAATGGACAATCGGATATTTTTCAAATTACCCACAAAAAAAATTCATTAGTGAGTAGTCTGTGTATTTAATCGTATTATCCAAAAAACCAGCAGTCGATCAATAAAATTGATGTTGACCAAGAATTCGGTGAATTAATGTCACTTTGTGATTCTAATTGTATTAAAATGAATTAAAAAAGAAATGAGTGTAATCTGTCGTTTTATTCCTAATTTAAAATTACTCAAAAAGGAGGTGAAAAAAAATGACAAATCTAAATCAATTGTGTTATCCCTATTATCAGGGATTTTCAGTTCCGCAATATCAAAATCAATATGTTAACTACAATCAGCAAACAATGGTAAATGTATCGGCAATTGGTATCAATCAGTATAATTCGCATATTGGCCAAAGTCGCGTTATTGCAATTCGCACTTGCACAATTTAGCATCTCATATATTGCAGATACTCACCAATTAATCCATATTTCATTCCAGCCACAGCCAAGAAATCAGTATGAATTCCTCGTTGCAAACTCTACTTGTCCAAGGCTTTCTACGACGCAGCAGAACATATGGGACCTTAGGGTACCCCCAGTACAGACTTGGGAGTGTCACTGCCAACGTTCTCAAAATCCGCAACCGAATATTTTCTTTGATAATACACCTAATCCGTGCTGGCCTCAGCAAAGTACGAGTGCGTATCAAATGAACCCGTTTCTTAACTTTCATCAACAAATTGCACTGCAACAAATCGAGCAAAAAATAGCAGAATTGGTGATGCAAGCTGAAACAGTGAAAAATCGACCGGCGAATTCGACGTATTTGGTAAAGAGAATTGTTACATGTAGAAAGACAGGCTAAACGGATCGCTGGACGCTAATAAAAGTTTTTATCAGTTCCACAGAGATGCAAACACGTCAACCACAGATATAAGGATGTTTTGCCCAAATCCATAAAGCGACAAAATCACCCTTCGAATAAAAAATGAAACACAAATTTTTTAGAAAAAAAAAATGTTATTTTAAATATTTCTCGTTTCTAAACAATACGTTTGTAATATATATATAAAGTTTTTCATTTTAAAAATCAAAAAGAGTTAATTTTATTTACAACATATAAAAAAGGTATGGACGCAAAAATTCACTGGAAAAATCAAATTCCCAATTAAGATGAGATGAATACAGCTAAAACCACCACGATACAATGGAAAACAAAACTTCATCTATGAAAAAAATAAAATAGTACACTTTGTTCACTTATTATTAAAATAAAAACAAACATAGTACATACTCTTATAATAATATATTATAATTGTGTGGGACTAGCACTAATATAGCAGCCATATATCGAATCAAAATAATATTTATTTACAATTTAAAATAGGTGAGCCCAGGAGCGTGCACTGAAAGGCCCTTTTAAATGCCGCTAAATTGGAAAAATGCACACTCGAAGGTTTTAAAAAAATCGATAGGTAAATTCATTCATATCTGGAAGCGCGCAGTCAAAACAATTCAGATCTACAAATTGCGTCTTTTATATATTTTGATTTATTATCGTTTAATTATTGACATTTAATTAATTAATATACATAATAGTCACAATTCATTAGTGCCTAACCTAATTAGTTTCACAATCTTACGAGTCGAAAACGTATGGATGAGAAACTTTTGAATGTACGACAGAGAAGAAAGATGTAAACAATCAATTGATTTGTATCATGCAAAATAACTATTGCATGCGTTTGTTTATGATATGTCCCCAAACATTACCATCCCAAAAAAAAAGAAAGCCACGGCAAACCGACTAAAAAGCTTTCTAGAACCTTTGCAGTAAGAAATAAGGTACTCATCCAGATGTATGGGGAGTAAGGGGGGTGGGGGAGAAAGAGCACATTTTCTAAGGTGGAAGGGAAAACATCACATGAGGTGAAGAATGAGAGGCCAAGTTTATCAAAGATACCTTGAGCAGTTACTCATTGAGGGATAGCTCAGCTAGAAGAACCTGATGACCGGGACATTGAGAATCCACCAGTGGAGCGGCCATCAATCTTTGGGAATCCTTGGTCTTACTTTAAAATACTTAACTAAATTGTATAATTTTGTAAAACCTCTATTTCGAAGGACATTAATTGTTGCTTAAAGGCAGAGGTGAAAACAGGTGACTCAGAAACACACTTACCATACGCAACATTGCGTGTAAGTGTGTTTCCATGCAAATTCAAGGGTCCAGCATTGCATTTTGTATGTATTTTGACATGGCAACCTTGAAAAATAAATGACAGATTGGCAGATAGTTTGATCTTTCGAAAAACATCTGTGAGTTCCTTTTAGTTTACATTAAAGTAAAACGGCTGTGCAGAAACGCAAGTGTTTTAAGATAGACAAAAAAGGTGTGGATTTACAATTTTAAACATCAAAGCAAAATCATGGGTAATAATGTATAATTGGGACCTATTTTACATTGTTGATGTTTTAACCGCTCAAGCCCCGATTGGCCGATATCGGCCACAACACGATTCAGCGTGACGACCCCGTTTTAATTTAATTTGTTTGATTTTGTTATGTTTTATTATGTTCATATGTTTTATTTTAATTATGGATACAGTGGTTTGGCAGTAATTAATGTTTTGGTGAGACAGTGTCATAATTGAATTTTTTCACTAATTTTTACTAAAAATTTTTGGGACATCAACTTGTCAATCGGCTGAGGGGCCGAGGCCTGAAGGGTTAACGTCACCCGACTATTCACCTCGCTGATTCCAAAATTGCAATAACCTTTATTCGGCCTCAATAAATAAGCAAGATATCACGAAGCATCAAACCCCTACATCTTGGTAGGTATTTTATTATTTTAAATCAATTCATTGATACTTATATGGCAGTAGGTTAAGTCAGTTTTTTTGTAAAACTATGATAAAGCCCTATCGAGTGGAATGGAATATTTTTCCACACATGGTATGTAAATTTGAAACTTTTAAGCTCTCCTAATATTGCATTAAAATGTTTGAATATAGTAGTGTTTTATTTTTGTTGATAAATGAAGAAGGTGCCAATACTATATAAATTCCTAAGTTTTAAACTTTGAGACCCAATCAATGGGCAGTTATTATGTTGCCTATGACTTGATAAAAAGGAGAGATATCATCTCCTTCACTGTCGTACGTTCAAATGCAGAAGTTAATCAATGATTATATACAAGGTGATATTGTTTAATACTTTCGACGATGGCGTGCGCTCTGGCAGACGTTCAACTTTGAGTCGAATGCCTTTTTTTTTTTTTATAAACAATTTGGTACTTTGGACTGTCAGCAATTTAAACTAGCGGACGCTCTGCTCCGGTTCAGTCAAACGATGATGTACAGCGGAGAGAAGCGCCCGTCGATAAGTCTATTAAGTGGGCTCCGCCTGGCCTAAGATTCCTTGCATCGGCGGCTGCGTCTGCGGTGTTTTGTCTCTGATAAATGGAAAATAGTAATAATTAGTAATCTGGAATATAGAATAGTTTCATTGAATCATTGGGCTCGATTGCGTTTCTTCGTGAACTAAAATCGGAAATTAGTACGAGTGAACGAGACAGGGCAATACGCTAGAGCGGAATGTGACATGACCGGTTATCACTTTTTCGCATTAAAACTGCCCGCCAAGGTCAAAGCATCTGAATCTTAAACCGCACGAAATATGCTCGAATTTATTCCGACGAGTATAAGTTCAACAGGTAGTATTTATCGACGATCGTTCGTTTCATATTCCGCTCTTAAGTATTGCTCTGTCTCGTTCGCTTGGATTAATTTTAGTTTTAGTTCACAAAGAAACGCAATCGGGCCAATTGATACCGTACAACCTCGATATAACAAAGCTCAATATAAAAAATATCTCGATGTCATCGATATATTGGGTCCTTAACTATGAAGTTGCTTTCTATAAAGGATATTTAAGGCCCAAAACTTTGTACGAAAAATATATATTTAATTAATAGAAATATTGACCCCTATAATCTATGCAGAATTGTAATTTTAATGGGAGTTGCTTAATTCCTATGCTGTAAAACTCTTGGACAGGAACCTATGAAAGCTTTGAAGGCTTTTTCACCGACTCTTCAAAGTAATTTTTTTTCCCTAGTAAAAAATATCTAAATTTTGAAAAAAAAAAACTCTATTGGAGCAAGGTCTGGCAAGTATGGTGGGTGACCAAGAGTCTCCAGCCGCAACTCCTGCAACTTTGAGACTGTTTGCAGTGAAATCTGTGGTTATAGGTTGTCATGCAGAAGCAGTGGAGATGAGCGATTGACCAGGCTCGGTTATTTAATCTAGAGTTTCTCCATCATTGTTTGCAGTTCTTAGCAGTACACATTTACGGTAACTGTATAGTCAGGCCGCAAGAAGCTGTAATAGAAAACACCAGCACAGGATCTCATATTTGAAAATAATGAAAATTTTCAAATTTACCATGTTTGCACAAATGAAAATATTTGAGCGAAAACAGACGACGGAAAGATAAATAAATAGCTGATTCTTAACCCTTGGGAGTAAATGGGTATTTTCATGGATGCATCTGTCTCTTTTGCAGGATTTTCGGCGACATCGACCTTAAAGTACTATAACTACGAAACTACTACACCAATCATAAAAAGAACAACTGCACAATGATTGCATTGAAATTTCGAATATAGAATATTAAAATATCATTTTGTAAAACAATTAGATAATTATGAATAAATATGAGAACGTCAAAGAAGTGAAAAAAACGCGCGACCAGATTTGGTCGACTCGTACTCAACGGATAATTGTTTCGCGACCAGATTTGGTTGACTCATACTCAACGGGTTAAAAAAGAATAACATGGACATGGCCTTGAATTAAAATTTATTTGAATTTGAAATTCCAACTCAAACCAAAGTTATCCAAGTTCAAAGTGGCGAGTGTGGAAAAACAGCAATTACATAGGTAATATAAGACCTAGATATGCTCTCAACCCAATATAAGACCTAGATATGCCCTCAGGTACAAATGATTTGGGTCATATCTGTTGCGCGTAAAAACACGTGACAGAGAGAAAAATACAATGATCAGTATGAGAGACAATAGCTCGAGAATAGCATTAGTCGCAGGTTCGCTCACACCGGGGAGTACTGGTGGAACTACTACTGGCGGCGATCTGTTATGGTGTTGGTGATCATTTTCACGCACAAAAGGCCTGTCTAGGCCCTTATACATCAATGCTCGATGTAATGAATTTCTTTAAATCTCCTTGAACTTATCATAAGATCCAATGCTAAATATACCTCTATATTACAAAAATATTGCATTAATAATCTTGACGTACGAATTTTTGATCCTCTCGGAACAAATTGCTATGTAACAAAAACCTCAGTATAGCAAATGTCAAACAGAGCATTAGAACAATTAATCGTATCTCGACATACCCGTAAGAATTGGCACGAGTGATGTCATGCACCGAAGTCAAGTCAGTGACATACTGTCTATTGTATCAGTACTAAAATATTACATTTAGTCAAATAATGTATTATGTATTTTTGTATATATACATTATTACAAAATAAACTTCCATGTTTTATATTGGGGCACGGCCCGGTGGCATAGTGGTTAGGTCGCCTGATCTTACATTGTAAGGTCCCGGGTTCAATTCCTGGCTGGGTCACCATTTTCGAATGTCGATCGACACCGCTGTCGATCGAATGCAATAACAAGACACACACACACATGTTACACGCACACATACATATAACACGTAATGGTAGGGTTGGTTGTAAGAGATTGTCATACACCCTTGTGCAAATTAATCTGAACACTGGCAATTTTAGTCAAATAATGGTTTTATTCATGAAAATCATACAAAACTTTAACTTAGCTTATAAATTAGTATTTTATGTGGCCTCCTTTAGCTTTAAGTAGCAACTGTATACGCTTCGGCATTGATTCCACCAAGTTTTTACAGTTTTCACGAATTTTCGGATCTCTGTACCACACCTCAATTACAGCATTTACGAGCTTTTCTTTTGTAGTGCAGTCCATTTTTCTTAGCCGTGCTTTACAGATTGACCACAAGTTTTCGATTGGGTTTAAATCTGGAGAGTTTCCAGGCCAATCCAAACACATAATGCTGTTATCGGTAAAGAATTTCTTTACCAACTTGGAAGCATTTCAAGGAGCCAAGTCTTGTTGAAATATTTTAGTCTCTGTTGGAATTTTTTTTAGCTCATGTATCATTCTGTCCGTCAAAACTTCTATGTATTTTGCACTATTCATCATTCCTGTTACCGGAACTAATGCACCAGTGCCATAGAATGAAAAGCAACCCCAAAACATTTTCTTAACGGGATGTTTCACCGATTGTTGGATATGGGCTGGAGAAAGTGGTTCTCCGTCTGCCCTGCGAACGAATTGGTAACGCATACCCTGGACAAAAAAGTGACTCTCGTCAGAAAATAAAACGTTTTTCCAATCCTCAGAAGTCCAGAGCTTATATTTTTGTGCCCATGTCATCCTTTTTTTCTTCATGGTTTTTGTAAGAAGCTGTTTTTTTAAGGGTCTCCTAGCTTTTCGCCCACTTTCCAAGAGTCTTCGACGTACCGTAGATGCGTGCACGATCGTCCCAGAAGCTGCAAGCTCCTTTTGTAAGTCGTCACTAGTCTTGTGTGGGTTAATTTTACTGTTGCGAATCAAAATGGTGTCATCTTTCATTGTAGTTTTCCTTTTGCGGCCACATTTTCCGATTCGTTGTGGCAAAATTGAACCAGATTCCCTGTGATTCCGTATGATGGCGTTAGTTGATCCCAGTGATATGCCACATTCCTCAGATATTCGTCTTTGACTTAGCGATGTGTGCGCATCTAGAGCAATCACCTTGCTACGGATTTCCAACGAGATATCCATCGTCTTCGTAGGGATGAATTACATCCGAATATCTTCAAAAATCTTCAAAAAGTCCCCGACATACACAATGTGAGGAAAAAACACTAAAATCCACGCACAACAACAATATGACAAGCTCTTAGGGTCACATTAGAGGTTAGAATGACATTTCACAGTACAGAACAGTGTTGCCACATCAAAAAAACAGATTTTACTTGCCAGTATGAAATATTTTGAAGTGTTCAGATTAATTTGCACAAGGGTGTATGACAATAAACCCGCCCATTGTGACATTTCACAATAAAGAGTATAAACAAACAAACAAGCGTTTATTTTGTAGGCCTATAAGAAACGATTTAGCAAACAAAGTCAATAATCTGGGTAAGTGTAATAATCTTAAGGCCGTATTCTGGTCTAGGAATTTGAAATAATATTCTTAATTTTTTTCTCTTGCATATTGCATATTCTCAAAACTACTTTTTTCGAACTAGTTGACATGGTAGCTTAAGTTCTACTTAAATGATTTATTTGAAATTTGGTGAAAATCATCTTTGCTAATCCCTCTGTATTCAGGACCATGAATAAAAAAAAAATTAAAAAAAAGTGGCAAAAAGATTTTTTTTTCAAATTGTCGCCGTTTTGCGAAAAAAAGAATATCTTGTTTCCAAGATCCGGGGCATAGCAACCTCATTACTAATCAAGATTTTTACATTTTTCTTTGTTTCATAACTACAAGGGTTGGAAACATGTCAACCAGTATGCACCTTTTTTTAGCCCCCACTTCACTAGCCTTAAACTCTTTGAATTTTTGTTTTTTTTTGTTGGAGATTTTTTTTGTATTCTTGAAGTCATTGAACATTTTGTAAAAATGTTTTAATATTTATTTTTATCCTTCTCGGATAAACGACTAAAATTTAGGCCTCTAGACCAGAATACCCCCTTAATGCATTGTTTATAAGCTCTGTCACAAATTCTCATCACTGTACTTTTCCAAATACCATTAATGTTAGTTTTATATACTGCCAAATTGTAAACAATTACGCCGATAAAAAAGTACATAATATATACATAAACAAGAAAGTTCTATAAATGTTATTAGCTATATCGGGTAAGAGAGTCATATCAATTCGTAAGAGAGTTAGACCTTTAGGACTTCTGCTAGGTCCCTAATAGATGTACCGATCTAGCAAAACCAAATCCATGACTTCGTCGATATTTTTTGGTTTACCACAGAGACTCGCCTTCTATATTGTCCTATCCTCATTTGAATTCTATTGCCCATTTTTTAACGATTTCATATAAGCAGACTTTGACGGCCTCAGCATCCATCTGATAAAAAAATATTTAATCATAGAATCTTCTTTAAATCCATGATAGCCTGTAAATTAAGTAAAGTGAATTATCGATAAGAATATTGCCAACTTACTTGATAAGTTTAATGGTGTTAGCAGCGTGTGCAAAAGTAGGCCTATGCGAAGGGTCGGCCGCCCAAGCTCTCTGCATGAGGTCGTATACATCCGATGGGCATCCGCTCGGTGCCTCCAGGCGACCTCCACGTTCCACGTATCGCACCACATCGGACAAAGGCTACAATGAAAAACCATCAGTACAGTTGCGGGGACGGGGACCTTTGTTACAAAAACACTGAACGACTATTGGTCCAGCAATTAACCAATGGCGAAAATGTCAGGTAATTCAAGCAATTCAAATTAATCAGTTATTGTGAACTGCATTTGTGTCATACGTCTGTAAAAGTACAATGAATTCAACGCAGTTTACCCTTAAGGTGTACAATTTATTGACACCTTAATTGATTAACTGCTGGGGTGACAAAAAGGCCCACACCTGCCTTTTTAGAAGGCTGACTTCCGAAAGGTTAAGTACATATATGGATCTGCTGACATTGCATACTACTAAGTTTATTAGATATCAGTATCACTATGCAACATGTACGAGAGTAGATTGAAAAAAATCCAGAATGGGCGAGAGATGGCACGCTATCGCGAAATGGTTGTGATGGTTAGCAACACCAACCTATTTTAGGAAAGCAGTCGAATTTTCCAGACAGATACGTCACACAGTTCTTGTTTACCAGGCAGTTTTGTGAAGCAAGTCAGGCACTTTTGCAGAAATGGAAAAAAACGAATTTCATGCAGTGATTAAACATTTCTCAATAGATGGGAAAACGGCGATGGAGATACGAGATATTTTGCAGAACGTAAGAGATATTTTGCAAAGAAGAGATATTTTGCATGGCACCCCCACATCTTCATTTTCGACTATCAGTTTCTGGGTGGACGAAAGTCCAAGATCTTGTGTTAGCAGAGTCGAGTGATGTTGTGTAAAATAGTAGGGCATCTCATATGAGCGTGTGCAAAATATCGTGCACGAACAATTTGGCAGAGGAAGCTGATGGCGCGATGGGTGCCGCTTTTACTGACTGGACAACAAGCGAAATCATGTGACCACTTCGAAGGAGTGTTTGGCCATGTTATCCAAAGGAATTTTTAAGCCGATTCGTGGTCTTGGACGAAACATAGATCCACCACTACACACCAGATACCATGTAACAGTCAAAACAGTGGACTTCTCCAGGTGCTCCGAAGAAGGCAATGACGGTCCCATCGGCTGTAAAGGTCATGGTCACTGTTTTTTGGGATTTGCAAGGTGTGATCCACATCGACTTTTTGCAGAAGGGAAGAACGATCACTGGGCATTACTACAGTGATTTATTGGGTCAACTCAACAGTATATTGAAGGGGAAATGGCCTAGTTTGCAGTGTAAAAAAGTGCTCTTCCACCACGACAACACTCCGGCCCATTTATCCCAAATCGCCAAGGCCAAATTGGTTAAATTGGGCTACAAGGTGGTGCCGCATCCCCCGTACTATCCAGACCTGGCCCCGTGCAACTTCTTTTTATTCCTAAACATGAAGACTTGGCTTGGGGGCAAGCGCTTCATGTGAAATGAGGTCATCGCCGCCACAAATGCCTATTTTGCAGAGTTCCTGAAATCGTATTATTCTAAGGGATTGAAAAAGAGTATAGTATCGCTGGGAAAGTGTATTGCCCTGTAAGGGGTCTATGTTGAATCAAAAAACAAAAACTGTTTAATTACTGCATTTTCATGTCCATTCCGGAAACTTTTCAATCTACCCTCATATATTTAAAATGCTTCATTAGTGGATAAATATAAATTATATGTAATAAAAAATATCGCTAAAAGGTGAAATTAAAATAATTGCAATAATTGATTACTGAAGTTGTAACAAACATTAGGAAAGAAAAGAAAAATTACAATGATAAGGGTATAGGAAAGCCAGATCGGATAGTTCGAAGACCCACAGAAATGCAAAGGATCTTCCTGATAAACAAACTTTATGAAGGAGGTTTTTCCTTCAACTAGCAACATTACCATCAACTTAATGTATTCATTACATTACATTACATTTTCGTCGTGTCCAATTGACGGCTAAAGACCGCTCTTAGACGTGTCAAAATAATTGTGCTAGGTAGTAAGTCTCAATCCTACTCTTTACTGAACATACATAGGTAGTCAAGAATTAACTACTAGATTGTCAAACTATAAATATAAATAATCAAAATAGAAGCCTAATATTTGAAGCAGTTAGTAATTTGAAAAGATACGTAGTAAAATTATTCATCGTAATATTCAAATTGTCAGTAACATGTTAAATAATCAAATTAAATCTACGTTATGCATTTTAAACTAAAAGTACATATATAAGACCATATAAAATAATCAGAAAATAAGGCTCTACTTTTTTAAGTAATTTAAATGGGCACAATAATTGAAAAATCATAGCCCAATTGCCGTTCACGCGATATCGTGTGTCCATTGCCCTCACCAAACGGCCGTTTACTTAATATCTCGTGGTCACCGCTAATGACTTTGTATGCGGGGCGGGATATATAACTTTGACGATTACATGAAATTCAAATTTTCAGCTTGGCAAGGAACAAGTTAAATAATAAAAAAAATATTTAATTACTCACAATTCTTGGATAGGGCACCCGGCCGAAGGAATAGATTTCCCAGATTAAAATTCCAAAACTCCACATGTCTGACTTGTTTGAGAATTGCTGTAATAAATAATAAAATCTTATAAGATAAATGCAAAAAATCATCTTGTGATTATTTAGTAGAGAACTACAGCAACAAATAATCGTTGCGCCAATTTGAAGAGTACCTAACCATAAACTTAAATTTCTGCATATCTACTCTTTCCGTTTGGCTTGTATTTCGTGAGATATAAGGTTTAAAAGTTAGCTGTGGAAACTAGAGAGTTTTATCTGGACTATGCATCCTCGTTGCTATGCATCCGAGACTTTCAGGAAATTTACTGCTTTAGGAAGCTATGGCCCTGTTGCAGTTAGGCCACTAAGACTATTGCGTTTAGAGTCGGTCAAAGTCACAGGTCAACCTCAGGAGTCAACCTTCCAGCGTTCCTGGACGGTTTGCGGGGGGGGGAGTCTGGAAACAGTATTGTTTCCTATAGAGCGGGGGTAGTTATTAACCTTACGGTAACTGCTCTTAAAACGACCAATCGGCTACCCAATATCGGGTGAACAGCCGGGCAAAGCATGCCATGGTCCGCGATATATTCGGTAGATACCGTATCACCGCTACGGAAGGGAGAGGATCGCGCAAGCGACCTCGAACCTGTAACCAGTCGGGAGACCGGAGTAATCTGGTTGCAACTGGAAGTATAGGCGCGAGTGTCGACCTGCCGGGTGATTAACCTGGTTATCTCGCGGTAAGGGGGTTGGCTTCTTACGGGCGAGTGGCGTAACTAGACAGTGGACTGTTTTCGTCCGAAGTCTTCTACGCTCACCTCATAGGAGATACAACAATCTAATATTGTTATCTTCCTGAGGTGACGGGTTCACCCATTGTAGTTGACAGCTCTAGTTGCTTAGAGACCGAATCAACCTCCAGAATGCAATCTGAAGCTTCTTTATCGATTATTGAGAAAGGTTTTGCAGTGGAATGTTTCTTGCTTTTAGAGACATCCCGCACTAGCTGTGTTGGGGTTTGGAGGGTGCTGTCAGACATTTGTTGGCACAAGCCACTGATAAGCTAACTACATGCGTATAACAGCAAGGACTTTGTCATAACGGTAAGTCTACCGTCCTAGATCTAAGGCCGCCTTGCAGCCAGCTAGAATATGTCTAGCTTTGCAAGGGGTATTGCTACAAACAAAGGGGACATAAACTATCCTCTGAATAGCTATAAATGAGGTTACTTGGGTCTGGAAATGTATGGTGGAAGGCATTCAAATAAAATTTTAGCATCTCTGGCTGATTTAGGCTGAATATTCTGTGTTTAAAAAGGTCGCAAATTTTAAGTATACTCACGTTATATTTCAAAGCTTCAGGCGCCGTCCACTTAATTGGTAATTTTGCAGCATCTTCGCCCACCTGAAATTATAGAATAGAGTTGCAAAATATCGTTTCTGCATAATATGTCGTGATAAAAAGTGGAAGATCGCCCCGCTCCACCGTTGTAAAATATACTCAGCCCCCAGTGTTTACGACTTCTGTATTCACAGACTCCTTTGACCTCAAAGGAGAATGGGCAAAAATATATGGCTCTTAGTACAATCCATATAAGCAATGATTTACATGTGGTTAAAGTGGTCTTATCATGTAAATCACTTATTGCAGCGACTGCCTGCCTCTGAAAAATATTTTTTGAGGCATTTTTTGAGAGTTTTGAGTAGAGATCTACAGAAAATACCCTTTTAGGAAGATATGTCATCGCTATTGGTGAGCATTAACAAAGTAATTAGAAAGGCAATAGATTACGTACCACACTTCGAAAAGCATTGTATGTGCAAAATGGACAGAGTTTTTAGTTGAGATGCCGTAGTAATAATTAATCTACTTAAAAAGACCTCTTTAACGGCATATGACTTGTCGCTATTGGCCAAAATGCATTACCAAAATGCCCACTGTCCTTTGCCTTCACGGACCAAATTCAGTATCTGCGAGAACAATTCTCATACTAAGCGGGCGATGCAGACTTTCGAGCGGGCTGCAGTTGAAACCAGCGGCGGGCAATGTACTGCTGCATTTAGGTGGCTGGTGACAGCGAGTGTATAGGCACTCTTGTCTAGTGTTTTTATGGCAGATAAGATCACAGGAGAATCGGAAAGAATTGACGAGATTGCAAAAAGCCACAGCTCTAGTTTTAAAAGAATTCTGCCAGACTTACTTCTTTTTAGATATTAAAGGAGAAGAAGAAAACAGCTATACAACTGTTTTTTTATTTTAATCTCAAGAATTTGTTTGTTTGTAAGAATGGATCTTAAAGGTACATAATGTTAGGTACAGTAGTAAGCAGGAAAATGTAATAAAAAATACATTATTTCAATGTACATCTTTATTTATTATAAAATCATAGGATTCCTAGTGATGTACAAACGGATCCCTTTGTTTTGTATGGAGGTAGAACTACAGTATTTGCGAGTTCAATATCTGCGAGGTTTTCAAGGAGTGCATACCTCGCGAATACTGTGGGAGAAGTGTATAAACATGTGCTTACTGCTGTATAACAATGTGCTGTATAATAAATGTATAACAATGTGCTTACTGCTGAATGTGTGTTAGTCCTCCTAGCGAGACCGAAATCCGCTACTTTCGCTCTTCCGTCTGCAGAGAGAAGAACGTTCCTGGCAGCGAGATCTCGATGGACTACGCCTCGCCTTTCTAGGTATTCCATACCTAAGCAGGTATCACTGTGGATAATGAACAAAATTAAAATTGATCGCAGTGGCAAGTGGCACTCAAGAGCCTTGGGCAGACTCCCAAATTAATGGGTGAATGCCATGAGGCACTCAAAAAAGACCCAAGGAGTAATAGAATAAGTCTGGCATAGGTGAAAAGACATTTTTATATTAATTTTAATATTTCAAGGAGAAAAACGAGTACAAATTGAGCTGTAGAATAAAGTTTGTTCCATCTAACTGCCATTTGTTTTTTATTGTTGCGTAATTACCAACATATTGTTGGTAATATACCAACAATTACCAATTGTTGGCTTTTGGCGATAAAGCAAGACAACAATTTATAGCCGGTTTGTAGAAATAAAATGCGACCGTTTAAAACTCAGTGACAAATTTCCTGAAGTGAGCCCGACCACCGCTGTCAACAATATTAATATCAATGCTGTGCGCCTTATAATCGGAACAGACAGGCACGTAACCTACCACGATCCTACAGAATTTGACTAATGCTCAAAAAATGGGATGCGACACTTGGTGCAGTGCCATGATTACTAGATTCAATGAAGGGATGTCAAATTTGGTGTGGAACATAGTAACAGGTGACGAAACATGGGTTTACAGCTAGGACCTTAAAACAAAGCAGACCCGATCAGAGCCATTAAGGTATCCAAAGGCGTGTGTATGTGGCACCAATCCACTTAAAAACGCAGATAAAAAAACATACTATGCAAAATGTATTTGGTGTGCCGGTGCGACGTGATGCCGCCCCCTCGAGCGAAGATAGTCCACCAGGGACCCTCTTGCCATGTACTCCGTCACCAGGCAGACCTTGGATCGCCCCAACACCAAGCCCAGCAGCCGTACCAGGTTTTCATGTTTCAATGATCTGCAAAATTATTATAATACAGGGTGGGAATATTGCAAGTCCAGGGAACTAAGTCCCCGATCGTCTTTAACTATCCTTGTTAGTACCTATTTATTAGAATTTTTTGACAGATAAGTACTCCAGGAGATGGAAATTCATGATATGGCAAAAACCCGGGTTTTATCAAAAAATATCTGCCCACTGGGTTATTTTGGGTTTTTTCGGAGATTTTCGGGCTTTTTTGGGGAATTTCGGGTTTTTTCGGAGGTAATGAGAATTTTAAATTAATATATTATAATTTTACATTTAATTTTATTTTATTACCATTTTTCTCTCCCAATCCAAATTTATTTACTACTGAATAAAGTTGTAATACTACCATGAAGGAAATTCCCCCAAAAATCAAACGCGAAAGTATTGACTAGTAGTGTAAACGATTTTAGAACTAAATAGTGTATATTGAAGTGTGTATAAGGGTCTTTGTCGCTTGAAGAGTATTGTAATAGTTTTGTAATAAATCAAGTTGAGTGTTCTACCGTGTTTGCGCATCTTCTGCTGCCTATCCACGTAACAATATTATCTATAAGTTATCTTAT
Organism: Micropterix aruncella; assembly: GCA_944548615.1. NCBI lineage: Eukaryota > Metazoa > Arthropoda > Insecta > Lepidoptera > Micropterigidae > Micropterix > Micropterix aruncella. Next base: position 6,179,944 of record OX155961.1, on the reverse strand, counting down.
AAATCATGCCAAAAGTAGTCGGCATTACACTTGTCCGGCCAGTTCTGCATCAATTGAAAGACTTCTCAACATTTGGAATGGTCTGGAGTAAATTACGGAACAGACTGGGTGTGTCACAAATACATCCTTTTTTCTTTTTGATAAAATATAATATAAATGCTATATCCGTTCATTGATTTAATTATTATAAACAAGTATTTTTTCAAAAACCCACATTCGTCAAAAACCTTCGGGTTTTTTTAGGTGGGTTTTACCCAATTTAACCCAGTGGGTTTTTTCGGGTTGGGGAAAATCAAGCCAACCCTGCACTAGATAGACTTGATTTTTTAATAAAAATATACACAGCAGCAGATGAACAAAATGTTGGCATTTCGAGACATACAAATGATGAGATATACATACGCCCTGATATAAAAGATATAAAAATCCCCTGATATAAAAACATATAAGACATACATATCCCCTGAGACAAAAAATATACAAAAGATATGCATATCTCCTGATATAAAAAACCTAATAATGGATACTTACGTCATGAGACTAGCTTCGGCAAGGAATGTATCTTGCGTGCGACAATCTTGCAGGATCTTGACGGCGACCTTTCCCACTCCGGCCAGCACAGCGGCCAGCACGCGGCCTGATTCACCCTTGCCAATCAGCTCGCCCATCTCTAGTTGAGATTCCTCGATGAGCCAGCCTCCATCTTTGAAGGCCTGTGTTCGGTCGGGCTGAGGAGCCAGCGGCTGTGTCGGCACACTCACCGGCAGGCACGCTGCCAGCTGCGTGCATAGTCCGTCCGCGTCTCGCAAATAATGCTGAAGATAAAACCCAGCTTCAATATACTTATCGCAAAAGGCATCTCCTCTCATCGGATATACATGGTGTGTCCCGAAAGTCATAAAATATATATTTTTTGCCGCACGCCTACTGGTCGTAGCGTGTTCGAACCGGTTAGAGTAAGGTAGGTGATTTAGTGCACCCTTATTTTGGGACTGTCACGGGACCACGGCGCGATGGCGGCTACATTCGAACAACGTTGGGCGATAAAAATTTTGCACAAAACTCGAGAAAGAATCTGCTGAAACTCTTGAATTGCTCAAGCAAGCCTGCGGAGAGTCTGCTCTATCGTATGGGCAAGTTTCGTTGTCGGTGAAGATGTTCAAGGAGGGCGGCCAGGAAGGAGTGGATGATGACCTCCGTTCTGGACGGCCAACAACAAGCCAAAACGATGAAAATATAACTCGGGTGCGGGATTTGGTAAATTGTGACCGTCAAATGAGTGTTAATTTAAGGATCGTCTGTTCATTTCTAAAATCTATTTTTGTTTTGGGAAAAGTTATATTATAAAAATAATTGGACTTACATCAATGAGGTCACTCATGTTTTCGAAAAATTCTTCATCGTCAATAGTTAATCTGAGATCTCCAGGTCCATTGCCACCTCCTGGCGGCATTACCCACTTTATTCTGTAGGGAAACAAGTCAATATTTAACACTTTGGACATCTGGGTATCCAATACCTCAAAATGGTTAAAAGAAAATGTCCCTGTCCTGGCTACTTATTATAAATACAACAATTTAATTGTAATTATACATTATGGTATTTATTATGTACATTGTTAAATGTAAAAGCATTGATTATATAGGGCAGTGTTTTGCAACCCTTTTTAGATCGAACCCCCTTTTTGGTAAAAACAATTAAAAAACTCTTGCGCGACCCCCCCCCCCCCTTAGAATGAAGCTTAGTTCTCTCTGCCCCCTTAGTCTTCACAGCTGTAACTATAAGCATCTAATAAAGTTTTTGTAAAAACAATGGCTAAAACCTAATAGTTTTTTGATGTTTTTCACTTTTGAAGCTGTACAGCTTCAGGTATGTACCTAACTGTTTCCACCTTAGATCAAAATAAAGTTTTGTAAAAGCATAGCAAAACACATAATAAATATGGCTCCCATCCGAAACTATAAATGTTTGCATATTATATAAATAAAAAATTTGTAACATTTTAGATTTTGATATTTAGATGGCCCGGGTGTCTTTTTGGGAACCCCCTTGGGGGTTGCGACCCACTAGTTGAAAAACACTGATATAGGGTATTAGATTGCTCAATGCCATAGTATGTTTTGGCAACCCTCCTGAGCCGACGACATTAAGGTGGCACTGATGGCATTGATGGTGAAACTAATAGCAATTTATTTGGCCATCTAGCTAACATCTAACAAGAATAACCGTGATAATGATTTTTTTTATAAAGTTTTGATTATAAGAACCCCTAATTTAGACAATGATAACAATAATAACATTTAATTATTAGTGCCATCTATTGCATTTTTATATAAACTGATTACATAATAGAAATAATACGGACAGATTACAATACCATCTATCAGTTTATAATCACTAATTATCACACATTGAAACCTGTATACAAAATAAAAAATTGTATTTTTATGTAAATAATATTAAAATAACAAGAGCTATAATGTATAAAAATCATTTAATATTATGTTATTATTCTATTTTGAGACAAGACTCCATAACGGCGATATAGAACGCTATCTAATGGGCTACTGAACGTAATAGAAGATTAACAGCAGTAACTCCGTAAACTCCACGCAGTCAGAAGGTTTTTCAATAAGATGCCGGCAACTCCGCGCGGGGATGGCAGGGGGTAAGTTTCGAAGTATCAATCTGCTGCTGGCATTCGTATGGAGCGCGCATATTTGTTTCGGCATGCATGGTTTTCCCCCGCCATCCCCGCGCGGAGTTGCCAGCATCTTATTGAAAAATCGTCTGACTCCGCGAGGAGTTTTCGGCATTGAACCTGTTAATCAACGTTTGGAACTGTGTCATCTACATGTTGCGTTTCGTAGTAAAATCCTAGTACGGCATTGAGCAATCTAATACCCTATATAATCAATGCTAAAAGTAATCTCCTGTAAATAAAAACTTTCTGGTATTCATTTTTTTTTTTTTTTAATGTTCCATCATATGATTTATCTGACTATAGAAAAAAGGCAACTGTCAATATTGCCTCTTAACCTTTCAGAAGCCAGTCATTCCACTCAAAATTTTCGAAGCCCTCGAAAATATGTTTGTAGAAGGTTTGTGCAAGCATACTAATATATACCGGTGGCTTATTCAATGGTAGGCTTCAATGACAGGCTTTTACCGCAGTGGAGAGAAATAGAGTCGATGATTGCATAAATACGAATATAATACAGATAATACGAAAAACGCCAATGGGCGGGCGTGGCCACCCAGAGGTTAAGCATTATGTCTTCCTAACCGGTTTCAGCAACGCATTCTTCAGTCGCCCTAGAATGCCCTAGAATATTGAAAACCGCCCATTCATAGCGCAATGAGTGTTGAGGTCCGAGGTCGAAAATTTAAGAGATTGGACAATCCGGGCTCCTCTATATTTTCAGTATCATCTAGACTAGCATATGGTTAGATTGTTTCTATACCTGTAATGTTCCACCCTTCCCCTCCAGCGAACACAGAGGGCGTGATCTCCTGGAAAATTTGTACTTTCTCGCACGAGGAACAACCCGTCACCGCCTCCGGGCATACTAGCTATAGTGGAATCGGCCGAGCCCAGCAGTAGTTGTTCCGCTCTCTCCCGTGATATAGCACCGTGATGCCATCTAAATATAGTAAGAAAAGCCTTTAAGTCAAAAGTTGCGCCCAAAAACGGCGCCGCAACTTTTTGGTCAATTTTGTATATAAATACAAAATACAAATACATACATATTATCTTATGATTTTTTTCTTGTTACCTAATAATTAATCTTGCTAGTCATGTGTATTATATATTTATATAATATATAAAAAGGCTGGCCGATATGGCTACATGAAAATATCTTATCTTTACAGAAGTTGCAGAGGAGAATTAACATACAAAAACAAAAAAAAATGCATTTCAAGTTTTGAGTTACAAATTAGTCGATTTACACCTGCCATACAATTTCCTTTTTTATGTTATTGGTGGTAATAATGTGCACAATAATATGAATAATCATCAGAAAATAAGAGATTAGCCTATCATGAATTGTTGAATAAGTTCAAACCCGGAAAAGAGCATGTTAAATTGCAAGAAAAAACCTTGATAGTTGCGTAATGTGTTCCTTTAGAAGCTTGTCCTATGTCATGAGGTAGTCAACAAATAAGCTGAATATAAGATAAGTCTAATTTGAATGATTTACTCACGGCATATTAGCATTGGTATTGGCATTTGTTTGTGTATGATTAGAAGGCATCGAAGGTGGTGACTGCTGCGTCTGGTGCTGAGGAACTAAATGCTGCTGCTGTGACATCCCTGAAAACATACAACATTTCACTCTTAACCCTTGGAGTAAATGGGTATTTTCATGGATTCATCTGTGTCTTTTGCAGGATTTTCGGCGACATCGACTTAAAGTACTATAACTACGAAACTACTACACCAATCATAAAAAGAACAACTGCACAATGATTGCATTGAAATTTCGAATATAGAATATTGAAATATCATTTTGTAAAACAATTAGATAATTATGAATAAATATGAGAACGTCAAAGAAGTGAAAAAAACGCGCGACCAGATCTGGTCGTATCATACTCAACGGATAATTGTTTCACAACCAGATTTGGTCGTATCATACTCAACGGGTTAACTCTGGTTGTCCTGATTGTTTCTCCGAGTGTGAATAAAGTTTTGAAGACTTCGAATCATGCTGTGTAGGATAACAAGTTTCCAGTGATTTAGGCGCAGAGCTAGGTATATAATATGATAAGCTAGGGCTCCCATATAAACCTGTCAAAAGTGATGATCTTATTTTTTTTTATTTGTATATTATAGATTCGATTAGCATTGATTCTTAACTTTTTGCTGTGTAACACATTTTGAGTGTAAGCGCCTGATTATGGTAAACATATTGCGCATTCAAATCTGCAGGACGAAACATGCCTACAGACGCACATAATACCTACGTACATAATATCCAGCGAAAATAGTCGTGTTGATCAGGGAACTGTTTTGAAACAAGAGGCGAAAATATGCGCTCGCAGATTATACGGAGTATATATGTTTAGAGCAGCAAAAGGGTTATTTTTTTTGTTCTCGAGATATACACAGGGAGGTAGAAAAGGTTTCGGTCTATCTTAGATATGGCACTCCAATTAGAAAATGGATGTTTTCTTCAATTGGAATCTTCCATATGAAATGTCACTTGTGTGACATTTTTAAAATAAAAAAAAAATATATTTGATTGAAAAAAGCGAGTGGAGTATTTTATTCAAAATTAATAAATTGGAGTATGTGCGCTCATTAATTCTTGACAAAAAAAGGAAAGCAATCAGTTTTTTGTATACACTAAATTTTGAGTGAAAGAAAATCTCCTAATATACAAAAATAAAAAACAGACATAAATAAATGAAAAAAAAATCTTGATCACGTATAGGTAAAAGTATCCGTTTCATCTTTTGCTTTTAAATCGGGGCCATGGTGAATGTAAAGATAATACAAACCTGTTGGTAATAGTGAAAGGGGCATCGAAGTAGTCATATGGGAATTATGCTGCGGGTGGGAGTTTACTTGGCTTCCTTGCGTTTGCGACATCTGAAACAAAAAAAACGATGCTTTAGAAGTAAAATATCGTTGGGGAAACGGGGTGTAGTCAGGACCATTGCATAGTATAAAAACTGATAGTATGCTCACTGTGACCATCCGCACACAACGGGGAGGGTGGCGCTTAGTTATGTTGTCGAAAACTGTAATTCACAGCTCATTCGGCTCATCGGCTCGCCAAACATTCATTTATCGATTTCATGCCACATTTTCCTTGGACTTTTTAAATCTACTAAAATGGTTCGACTGGTTTATGTGGCATTTTTTATATTTTTGCTATCGATATGACAAAATAAAGAAAAGAATTCAGTATTTAACCCTTTGTAGCCCACGATCTTCAAACAAAAATTAATGTTGATAATGAGATAGGTTTAGGCAAATAAAGAAACACGTATTTTTCAGAAATTCAAAAATATTTATTATTAATCATTTATTTGACATTTAAGGGAATGTTACATTACTGTAACATTGAGTTGAAAGTATAAAAAAACATTTATGTTGTATGGAAAAATTTGAAACAATTATTTTGTTTATTACAGCATAATGCTACACTGCATTTTTCGCTAATTGTTTGTGAAACGCCAGTGCACTTGGGAATCTTGCAACGTATCCTTTTTTTAACCCAAATCGGCCAATGACCGACCTGGTCCTGCCTTACCGCCAATGGAGGAACATGTTGCGCAGGGCCCTTATGTTTTTTGGCTTGAATTTCGTCTTCTAAAGACCTTCGACTCTTGATGTTAGGCTTCAGGCCAAGCTCGCATAAGGTCTCGCCTATCTCAAGTCTAAATTCTGCTGAAGACATTTGTTTGCCGTTGAGATATTTTGCCTTCCTTACTCTTCGGTATAATAACCAAGAATTTGCCATAGTCAGTTCCAGTAAATGTTAGAACATCCTAACTTGCCATCTTTTGCTTCGAAATTTTAAATGGATAAAATTATATTCTTACCTACAGGTTTCCAAGAAAACCACACAATTGTATACACTTTTTATATTTTTTTATCAGTCATTCAACACCTGCCTTAGTTCTAATTTATCACTTTCATCAACGCGCAACATTTAAAACCACATAAGTCAGTTAGTTACCCTATCTATGATTTTTACTCGATACTAATTGGTAGGGTACAGTAGTGCTAGACGGATTCAAATGAACTAAATGAATTTAGTGCCTTATTTAGGGGGATTTTAGGGGGGTTAGTAGTTTGTTACAGAAATGTCACATGAAGCTATAAAGGGTTAACCTTAATCGATACATATACTATGATACATATACTATGATATGGTTACCTGCTATAGATTTAATTTCAAGCTAACATGCAAGCGAGCGAAGCCATTGGCAAATATATTTTCACGGTGAAAAAATGGCTTGCTACCTATGCTATGCCATTTTAGGGGAAAAAAATGTTGTGGCAATGAGGATTGCGATAATTAACTGTGTGTCGGCATATCTATCCATTATGTATCATCAGTGCCACTTTTATATTTTAAGATACAACTACATTTTTTTATTATAGTATATGCAATTTTATTTAAAATTATAATGTGAAGTCTTAGTAGAACCCTATTGAGTGCAATCATAGAGTACACCATTGCAGCTTTGCCGAGCGAATATTACCACGAAATTATTTCTTATTTGAGAAGTCAGCCTTGTATCGTTTGGAGACACTTTGGAAAAGGTTTGACTATGAAGTAACCCTACTTTATACAATGCCCGTCTTATGGCTTTTAATGCGAGGCAAATTAAAAAAAGCGCATCCCTTCCTTGTTATGTCCTTCCACTATAAAGTTAAATGCCGAAAAATAAATGGCGAGAGAGCAATAGTCGGTTAGAAAATGTGCACCACCGCGGTAAGAGAAGAGGGAACAAGAGCCTTCATAAGAACATTTCACAAAATAATAGTTGTTAACTAACGATTACGATAACACTCATAACCGAGGTTGAAACACTACTTCGTTAAGTTAAGCAGCATCAGGTGTTGTCAGTCAACGATTGGGTGACTGAATGTTGTTATCCGGATCATTGCCGTAAAGCAATCTATAATATATTTTTCAAAAGAAAGAAATGCCAAGAGAAACTGGAATAGAAGCGACATGAGGGACGGCAAATGGCGAATGGCTCCGATCAACAGGGTATAAAGGAAATATATTATTGACGTTTATAGTGATATATATCAACGATATTTATGCATTAATATTAATCATACAATATTTATGGTTAGAGTTATTTTGTCAATTTTGGTTATTCAAAAGCCATTTACTATTTCTGTGGGAATCAACCAATTAACTGCACAGTTTACTTGTAAATCCCCATAGTAATCAAAAAGTAGTTTTGCTCATTTCAGTAGTCAAAAGTTTCTTAATTAACTAAATTATATTTTCTGCATTCAGCATTCTTGCGCAATATACATGATAATTATCCAATGTCGATAATTTAATCGCTTATTTACCAAAGAAGACATGTCCAAAAATAAATTTTATATATACGATAAAAAACTGTAGTTAATACAGGCTTTAGCAATGTTGCATTTTATTGCAACTAACATATGTTTTCTCTTATTTCTATAATAAAATATATTTTCTCTTATTATCCTAGATAAATTAAAAAACCTTTTTTTGTGTCTCCTGTAAAGTTATATTTTTGGACATGTGTTCTTTAGTAAATAAAACCGGCATACACGATCCAGTGTATCGTCAAGTTTGCAGCGTGTTTGAAATGGCGTCCAGTTTGCAGTGCATCCTTATAGACCACTCACGTTCAAGTTTGCCGTCTAGTTTACATGATACCGCACCAGTTGAAACCATGGCGTCACCAGTGACGGACGAGGCGTTAGCCATCCTAGGTTTATTGCTCGTAATTAAGAATACAGAAAGGAGATATCGTCCAGTATGATGCAAAAACTGGTTATTGAAACGAAAAAACATATCTCATAAAAATGTAGTGAAAGAATTGAGGATTGCTCCAAAAGATTATCGTAATTATGTACAAATGAATAAAGAAATTTATTTAAAATGCCGTCACGTGCATGCGCGCGTTTTCTTCGATGCCGACTAACATCATGCATACTTGACCGCTCATACAATAGTTCAAGTTTACATGACGCTGCAAACTTGACCAAGTCGGCAGAATGGAAATTCAATTATTGCTTTAACCCTTGGAGTAAATGGGTATTTTCATGGATGCATCTGTCTCTTTTGCAGGATTTTCGGCGACATCGACCTTAAAGTACTATAACTACGAAACTACTACACCAATCATAAAAAGAACAACTGCACAATGATTGCATTGAAATTTCGAATATAGAATATTGAAATATCATTTTGTAAAACAATTAGATAATTATGAATAAATATGAGAACGTCAAAGTGAAAAAAACACAGAACCAGATCTGGTCGTATCATACTCAACGGATAATTGTTTCAGAACCAGATTTGGTCGTATCATACTCAAGGGGTTAAGGAGACTTGTCATGCACACTGACAGCCATACACCGTCAACTTTACCGGACGCCACTTCAAGCGCGCTGCAAACTTGACGGTAAACTGGATCGTGTATGGCGGGGTTAAGCGATTCAATTATCATGTATATCTTATATTTGCTTCAGTTAGCAAGGCGATCCTCTGAAGTGAGCTCTAGTATGAAGAATTGCATGGGCCCTCGGACTAGTCCATTTAACCATTAGTCCATTTAGTCCGTTTAGATAGGTGATGTTGACTGACCGAATTCAATATCAGCTTTACCTGCATTTGTAGTAAATGTCTTTTGTGTCTTGCGGGTGCGGCTGGTCCTCCTTGGGATGATATACTTTGTAGATTAGGAACGGGCATTCCAGGTCCTCCCACCGAAGCGGTCCCACCCTGTACTTGTTGCGGATTGTTCGCTGATTCATACCACCCGCCCACTACTGACATCTAAAACAATTAACAATAATATAATATACACAATTAATTGGATATTGAAAGGGCTAAGACGAATTGGTTATTACAAAACAAGCAATCAATGGAATTAAATTAAATTATTGATTGCTTCCATAGTACCATTTTCGATGAAAGAATCTTTAAATAGGTAGCAGATTATGAGATGCCTTGATTCGGAATTGATTCTATTTGGTATTAGATTGCTCTATGCCATAGTATGTTTTGGCAACCATTCTACGCTGGCAACATGCAGGTCGCACTCTTAGCATTGTCCGGCGAAACTAATAGCAACCCATTTGGCTATCTATAATAACATTGATAATGAATGATTTTCTTGATAAAGGACTGACCGATTATAAAAACCCAATAATTTAACCAAAGATAACAATAAAAAAATTCAATTATTACTGCCATCTATAGCATTATTATATAAGCTGATTACATCAGAGAAGCAATACGGTGGTAGAATGCCATCTATTAGCCTATCTGAACATCAAAATGCGTAATTATTAGGTACTGAATGAAACCTGCCTACCAAATTTAACATGGACATCTTTATGTAAATAGTATTAAAATAGTAATAGCTATGATTAAAGAATTCCTTTGTTATCAAATTATTATTTTATTTCGAGATATAATATCGTATAGCGTGTTAAAAGCGCCATCTATAGTACGCTGCCATACTGCTGTACCACGAATGCCGCCATATTAAACATAAGAGAAGATTTATCCATGCTTTAAAACTATGAGTGCCATCTACATGTTGCGTTTCATAGTAAAATCCTAGCTGCCAAATCGTAATATGACATTGAGCAATATCATATGTAATCAATGCTAGTAGCAAGCATTTCATGGCGGTTGTTTCCCTATAAGAATCTAAACGGAACTGGCGGACGCTTAACAAACAGCTGATATTTTGACAGATTGGTTTGGTGCATTTGTTTTTGAAAGTGAACGTAACTATTAGTTGTCTGTCAATTTGTCGTTAACGGGTCGTTTTTTAACATTTCAGTATTAATTCGTGAACCTCAAACGATATTGATGTTTTTCGCAATGCGCTTAAAATTAATGATATGAAGGACTTGGAAGTCCTGTTTGCCGCCGGGGTCTTGACAAATAGGCGTGTGTGTCGTCGGAAGATCTATCGACCACGATTTAATCCATTTATTCTCGATGATTTAGATTTTAAACGTAGTCACAAATGAATGAAACGAAGAGCAAGATTCGGGGGCAGCCGATATGACAGTTCCTTTTTGTAGTGATGTGCAAATCAAGAAATAGCATAGACTTAATCGCGATTCTCGAGTTGACTGGAAATGTCAACTTTTGCATTTATTTGTATTAACCCTCCAGGCCCCGATTGACAAGTTGCTGTCCCAAAAAAAAATGTAAAAATTAGTGAAAAAATTGAATTACGACACTGTCTCACCAAAACATTAATTACTGCCAAACCACTGTACCCATAATTAAAATGAAATATAAACATAATAAACATAATAAAATAAAACAAATTAAATTAAAATTAAATTAAAACGGGGCCAATCGGGGCCTGAGGGGTTAAATGAAACATTGTATCAAATAATTCCTTGTTATAATAACATCTAAGCAATACCTAAGCAACGTCTAACATCAATTCAACGTCTAAGCAATATAATATCACCTATCACATTTATTTCATGAAATTATGTTATAATTAGTTGAATAGAAACAAAGTCAACCCGAATGTAATTAATCTCCGCCCACCGCTTGACCTGAGTAGAAATTCTGTTTGTCTCTGATCCTGTTTTTACGCGTTGTGTAGTTAAACATAGCTTACAAACATGCATTTATTTCTTAACCTATTGGATCCGAGCAAACTAGGCGGTCAACAGCTCAAACACGTTTAGTAAAACTTGTTTAGGGTTTAGCGGATATTTTTATGTCTAGGCCAGATTAATGGAGCGAAGAGGCGAGGGGGCAGTAGGATGTTCAGATTATTATTATACCTACTCAACATCCACCCCCCCCCCCCCCCTCCTGGAAATCAGGCATCGTCAGATCAAAAAAATGCAGAAAACGTCGCTCTATATGCGAGACCTTGAACACGCCAACAGGCAAACTTTTAAGGACATGGAAAAAACTGAATAGCTGAATAACAAACTGAATAACAGATTCAAAATTGCAAAAATCTACATATCCTCGCTCTATATGTGAGACCTTGTACATGCCAATATGCAAAACTTTTCAGGGCATGGAAAAAGCTGAATAACTTTGTTCACAAGATGTTTTTTAAATGACTGCACGACAAAAAAGGAGTGTAATGTGTTCAGGGTTCAGGGCTATGTATTTTCCGTTTCTTTATTCCATCATAACTTCTAAACGCTTGAACCGATTTAGAAGTGTGTGGTATTGTTAGAATTGTTATATCATCTCGAGTGTCATAGCGTACTTTAACTGTCCAAATATCAAGTGGGCAGTTGTCTAATTGATCGAGTTTAGTGTCAAATAAAAGGTCTGATTGAGTACATTCCGAAATATACATGTATCTATATGGATATATACATAAACCACAAATATTTTACAACAAACAGTTCATGTAACGGCAGTCATGTTTTTTATTATTTTTAATATATCAACTTGTTTTAGTTGTGCAAATAGGACAATTATTTTAACAACAATTAGTTTACTGTGCTAAAGATTAACAAAATCATCAAGTCATGCCTACGAGATGCCGCCACTGCAATGATAATTATAAGAAAACTAAGCAATTTGAGCCCGCGGGACATGGACAGAACGATACGGAGCAAGATTTTACACCAATAAGAATAAAAACGAAAATTCGATTTTTTGGCGTGTAAGATACCAGATGGCATGTAAGAGGTCTAAAATATTGATCGACAAAATGAATTATAAAATAAGCTTCAGAAGACATTGTCAAATCTTTCTTTATGCAACCAATCACAGCATTAAAAGCAATAGACTGTCCATTCTAATGACACACAATAAACCTACTTTAAAATGTCAAAAACGCTCATTCCACATACACACACAAATGTCAATATGTCAATACCTATACAAAACAAATCTATGGTAAACAAAATCGTTTCAACTCAAGCAAATTAGGACAGCGCAACAAAAAGACCACAATAAGCGAATTCCATCGAAAAGAACACAATGAAGCAAAAACGTCATTTGCTATTGTAACGAAAGCTGCATAATTACAAACACAAAATCGCGTAACCAACACGGGGACGAATGTCAAACGGCGAAACAGCACTGCGACAAAAATATCGAATAAAACCTTACTCACTCGCGTAAACCATCACGAGACACTTTCAAAATATGCGAAACGTCCCAAATTGCAATGAAACACAAACAATCGCAGCGACATCGAGGAAATAAACACGAAAATTGCAGGCGTTCAGGTCGTACCTTCAAATGACGATTTTAGCGAAGACTGCGTCGAGGGTATCACTCAATCCCTCATGGCAAACATAATACAACATTTCAGCACAGAATTTCAATGTAAATAAAATGATTTGCGCCAAAATCAAACAAAATACGTCACGTCAGACGACTCTCGCGCTAACCAACAGTCCGCCATTTTGGATTGGTACGGATTCTGTCAGTGTTGCCTGATCAGAAGATATTTTAAATTATGTACTTTTTACTAAAGTAGGATATAAAAATCACGGTAAATTTCGACTATACAACCACACTGTAAAGAGAACTATCGAGATATCGAGACTATCGACTATACAACCACACTGTAAGAGAATGAGGTGGATACCACTGATCATATAAATAGTGGATACCAGGCCCACTAACCAGTGGTCCTGGTATCCACCTCATATCGAAATCGCAGCGGACGAACTTACAACGGGTGCTTAAAATCGAATTGAGTAGAGCGTCGGGAGGCCCATAGAACGGGACTTCAGCGAGACAGAGTCCATGGAGGAAAACGTGAAGCGCCTCGAGCGCGCCATGTACCAAAGGGCCAACACCTCGCCGCACGAGCAACTCTGTCAAGTCGCTGCGCTGCACACCAAACCGCTAGAGGTCCGAAAGCCGTAGCCGAGCAGTCTGATAGATCAGCAGACCGCCAGCGCGGTCTGCTGCCCACCAGAGAGTGCCAAAATTACATAACATCTTTGGATTATTCCTTGATGTTTTTTGTTTTTTGTTTTTTCTATCACATTAGTATTACAATGATCGATGTAGTGTTTTCTTTTTATAAAAATATTATTTTGAGAGGTTCCTATAATGCGTATTATAGGAACACACGCTTGTTTCTTCCTATATTATACCCACGCTTGTTTCTTCTGTAGTGTGAAAAAAGAAATTAAAAAAAATAATCCTCAAAGGTTTTTCTCGGGTCCCATCAAACTTGCAGAAGGCAAATTTGCAGACGGCAATCTTGCAGACGGCATTCTTGCAGGCGGCAGTTTTGCAGAAGGCAATCTTGCAGAAGGCAGTTTTGCAAATGTCAAAATGACCTAACCTAACCTAACAGAAAAACTTAAAACATTTTTTTTAATGTTTAGTTTGATGTATAAAAGTCATCCACTACAAGGATGCCGGTAATTAATGTCACTTCGATTTTAGGGAAAGAAAAACCTAACCTAACCTAACCTAACAGAAAAACTTAAAAACTGTACTGAAGGTTGCCGCCTGCAAGGTTGCCTCCTGCAAATCTGCCCTCAACAAATTTGGAGCTGTCAAAAGTGACATTTGTGCAAGTTTGCCGCATGCAAAACTGGCGCCCCCCTTTTTCTCAAATGACGGGTTCGAGATATTACAGTGTTGGCAACACTGCGAACGATCTGTCAAATTCCAAATGTAGAAGAAATTTTCTTCGTAACAAAGTTTTCGAAGTCGTTATTCTAATTTCTTTCCAAAAATCGCAATGACATCAGTAGGCGATGTACTATACCAGAAAGGACAGGTATTTCGTTACAATTACAATAATAATAGGCTGATTGTTTATTTTTACCAACTTTCTTGTTCTGCCTATTAGTCTGATTCGGATTCGGAGTATGACGATAACCAAGGAGACGGCAACGAATGGGACGATCAGCTACTCATTAAAGCTTACGATAAAGCGCTGAAACATGCAAAAGCCGAAGTGGCAAGGCGCATTGCCGGTGAAACAAATAATTTACAAAGTAAGTGCTCAACTGTGTATGTGTTGTAGAAAGGGATTGTAATTATCTGTTTAGAAAGGGATTGTAATTATATATTGGCGAATGCTAGATGCTCGATATTATTCGGCATATTTGGATTGTGATCCAGCCCCAGGATTCTGAAGTGGCGATACGATATGTCAACGCGACACGATATTGAATTCGACATCGTTCTCGATCCGACAACTTAACTGATTCTGTTTCAGAATCCTAATCTCGGAACTTCCCACTATGTTATAATTGGCCGGAGTTGGCCGTAGCAGTGAGCGGCGTATGCTCAATTCGGGCCAGCTTCGAGCGTGCTTAGTGCTTTAAGCTAACCGCAATTCGGATCGCGTCCTTTATAAATCGAATATCCTCATTTCTCGGCGCTATATTCAAATTGGAATCGTCTAGGTGGGAATAGTCGGTAATTATTGCTAAGTGGGGATTTTTACTAC
Source organism: Micropterix aruncella (assembly GCA_944548615.1). NCBI lineage: Eukaryota > Metazoa > Arthropoda > Insecta > Lepidoptera > Micropterigidae > Micropterix > Micropterix aruncella. Next base: position 6,164,821 of record OX155961.1, on the reverse strand, counting down.
CATTTCCCAGCTATCTTCCAGAGCTACGACATGCAGACGACACCTCATGTGCTGTCTGTCCTAACCTTACTTCTGACGATTGAAGCTGTCAAATCGCTTCGCAGAATCGCAAATATTGTCGATGACGACAATCGTGTATCAAATAGTCGCTTCAGAATCCAGAGACTGCTTTCCGAACAAATTCTATAGCATATCTCGGATCGTTATATTGATCATAGCATTTCTAGAAATCTGGATCAAGTATCGCAAGATTACATATATTGAGAGTGGCGAATACAATCCCGAGCATGTTTTTCAATCCCGGGATTACGGGATTTTTGATGCGTAATCCCGGGGCTATCCTGGGATTATATGTAAAATATGTAATTTCTAACTGGGCTCAAATGAAAAAAAACTTGATTAATTTCTTAAAAAATATTTTAAATATTGTTTTGTTGCACAACACAAATCACAATATATTAAGAAAAGTTGGTAAAAACCTGTTGGCCCATTAGGGAATTACCTTAAGAGTATTGTATTGAAGTATTCCGAGCGGGGAAGTCCCTTCTAAGTGCTACGACAAATATATTATTGGAGCTGTACCTGCGTAGTACGTATCGTACGGCATATCTAAGGGTTGTCTCTTTGTCATTATGTAATAAATGCTATTAATATAATCTAGCCCTTGGAGTAAATGGGTATTTTCATGGATGCATCTGTCTCTTGCAGGATTTTCGGCGACATCAACTTAAAGTACTATAACTACGAAACTACTACACCAATCATAAAAAGAACAACTGCACAATGATTGCATTGAAATTTCGAATATAGAATATTGAAATATCATTTTGTAAAACAATTAGATAATTATGAATAAATATGAGAACGTCAAAGAAGTGAAAAAAACGCGCGACCAGATTTGGTCGACTCGTACTCAACGGATATTGTTTCGCGACCAGATTTGGTTGACTCATACTCAACGGGCTAGACAAGGTCATTGTCAAGTCGCAGCGGACTACGGAATGCAAACTAGGCCTGTTTGTGGCAATCCCGAAAATCCTGAGATTAGCCAAGTATAGTCCCGGGATTTTCATAGTCAGAAAACGTCCAGGATCCCTGGACGTTTCTAATGCTGTAAATATTTACAATATTTGCAAACGGTTACAAGTTACAATATTTTCTATATGTTTTCAGGTAACCATCAGAGTTCTCAGTTAGATCCCCCGACCGCTGTTTCAAATGGGCGAAAGCCCAAAAAGGGCAAATCGAAAAAAAGGGGTTCTGGCGCCAACAACTTCAGCGTGGGCGATAGTTGTCGAGCAGTTTACAGCGAAGATGGAGTAGAATATGAGGCGGAGATCATGGAAATGATCGAGGACGATCACGTTCTGATTAAATATGTCGGTACGGTAGTTCCATTTAATATCTCGAAATGCAATATCGTCAATGCCACTATCAGACCTCGGGAAGTTACTCAGAGAGACTTAATCCACATAACGACTCACTCGAGAATAGGCAGCTCCAATATGATATCCGTTTTCTGTACAATATTATAAATAATAAAATAAGATAGTCCTTATTTTGTTAGCAGACTGTTACCGAATCCCAAATAAGACCAGGGCTCAATACTAACTATGGCCAAAATATTTACTTTTGTAGAGCGCTTAGATTTTCAATGTTTCAATTTATTTAATTTTTCATCAAGTTTTTGCTTCAAAGAGATTAAAAACCTGATTAACCCTTCAGGCCTCGGCCCCTCAGCCGATTGACAAGTTGCTGTCCCAAAAAAATTTAGTAAAAATTAGTAAAAAAATTGAATTACGACACTGTCTCACCAAAACATTAATTACTACCAAACCACTGTACCCATAATTAAAATGAAACATATTAACATAATGAAACATAATAAAATAAAACAAATTAAATTAAAATAAAATTAAAACGGGGCAGTCACGCTGAATCATTTAGTGGCCGATATCGGCCAATCGGGGCCTGAGGGGTTAACAGTATTCGGGGCTGGTTAGTATTTCTTCATCTGATAAATATTGTACAGATTATTATGTACATTACTTTATAATTATTATACTTATATTTTATCTATTATTTTGTTATTATCTTACCTTATTATTTTATCAACATTATGTATATTTAAGCAATTTATTACATGTAATTGGTTAAATATATCTAATAAATTCATTATGTGGCTTCTCCCTTTCCTTGAAATTTACCCTCTTACGTTAAAACTGTATGTCTTAATCCGCGTAGACTTCCACAAAAAGTTCCTTACTGGAATCAGCCAGAATGGCACTGCTCTGGGGTATGGCAGTACAACCACGAGCGACGTGGACTTGAAGAAGTCTCTTTTGCGGGGAGATTACGACAGCAAGAGTATGGCTCATGCTATTGGCCTTCAATGCCAGAATGATTGGACAACAATTGGGGACTTTTGCATTCCGCCTCCAATGCACTGGAAGGTAATGCTCTATGACTGGACGCCAGAGATGCTGAAATTTTATTTGAATGCCTTTCAGCATACACTTCCAGACCCCAGTAACCTCGCTCGTTGGAGCTTTGCCGAGGATAGTTCTTGTCCCCTCTGTAGCAATACCCCTTGCACAGCTAGACACATTCTAGCTGGCTGCAAGGTGGCCTTAGATCAAGGACGGTACACTTACCGCCATGACAAAGTTCTCGCTGTTATTCGCGAGGTAATTAGTCTCTCAGTGGCTCGTGCCAACAAGGGTTTGACAGTATCCTCCAAACCCCCAATACAGTTTGTGCGGGATGGCTCTAAAGGCATCTCAAATTCTATGGCTTCGAAGGGGTAGTGAATGGGTGGCAAGGTGAACGCTCACATGTGGCAAGACAGCTGTCCTAAACCTACCACAGCCGGTTCGTAAGTCCGGAATCCACTGCTCACCCCCCAGAAGTGTAAAAAATAGTATTATGATGGGCCCGACTCCGGTCGGTGAATTCCATGGCAGCTCCGTTTGTATTTATTTATTTATTTCTTCTTGCACTGTAAAGCGATATGTCTAGATTTGTGTGTTAGTGTTAAAAGTATAAAATGCTGCAAGTTTTCTGAAAAATAAAATGCAATTTGTACAGGCTGGCTTGAAAGGCAAAATAACCCGACGCTCCAAAATTTTTATATTAGTCGAGAAAGCTCCCGATTGGATTCTGGAGGTCGATTCAGGCCTCTAAGCAGTAGTATCGGATGTGGATCCAGCCAAAATGGCGCTGGACTAGGGTATGGCAGTACAACCATGAGCGATGTGGACCTGAAAAAAGTTACTCTTGCAAGGACATTATGATGACAACAGCTCGGGTCATGCTGTTGGCTTACAATGTCAGAATGAATGGACAACAGTTGGTGACTTTTGCATTCCCCCCCAAATGCACTGGAAGATACTAATGTTGTATCCTGAGATGCTCTAATTGTATTTAAATGCCTTTCAGCATACCCTTTCAAACGCCAGCAATCTCGCTCGCTATATCTATTCAGAGGATAGTTCATGTCCCCTCTGCAGTAATACTCCTTGCACAGCTAGACATATTTTAGCTTTATGCAAGTCAGCATAAGATCAGGGTCAGTACACCTATCTACCTACTACCTACCGCCTGGCAATGACAAAATCCTTTTTGTTATTCTCGAAGTAATTAGCCTCTCAGTGGCTCATGCCAAAAAGGGTTTAATTGTACCCTCCAACCCCCCAGTACAGTTTGTGAAAGACAGCTTAAAAGTCTCAGAAGTACAGCTTGCCGTCCAGATATAGCTCTTTATTGTATATCTCAGAGGATAACCCTTATTGTAGAATTAACAGTTCCATGGGATTTAAATATCCCCAAAGACCTATATAGAGTACAAACTAAATAAATACTGTGATCCCGCAAATGCTGTCACCCGGAACGGCTCCACCGTTCACCTTCACCCGGTGAAAGTCCTTGTCAGCCAAATCACTGTTTTATCTCTTTAAAGATTGCGCTCTCCAGGAAAATAATCAACTCACTCCTTGAAAAATGTCTAAAAATGCAATTTTTGCATTTCAAGTCACGGCTTCGAAGGAGGAGTGAATGGGTCGTAAGGTGAATGCTCGCATGCAGCAAGATAGCTGTCCTAAACTTATCACAGCTGGTCGTTCACTGTTCCTCCCTCAGAAAAGTAACATAATTATTCTGATGGGCCTGACTCCGGTTGGTGAATTCCATGGCAGCTCCATTTGTATTAATTTATATAAGTACCCCGAAAGTCTCGCATTCCTATATAAGCTTCAGATGCTCAGACCTTTGAGAGCCATTCATCTAACCGATGGCGTGAAATTTTACTTCAAAGATGGTCAGTGTCTTCGGACTGTCTTGATATTCATGCTTAATTACACCTATTTCTGTTTTTCCATTTAAGGCAAAGGTACAAGAAAAAAATATTTTCGACCCGACTGTGTACCAAATCAGGTTATGATGTTTATTTGTATATTTTTTTTTCAAGGCTACGACAACGAAGAAACATTACCGTTATCGAGTTTGAAGGAATCTCTCGGTGCGCATGCTATTATCCAACAAATTAAAGCGGTATTTAATAACACTTCGAACAAGGAAGATATCAATCAAAAAGGTAATAAATAATAATAATAAATGATACCAACAATTATTTATATCAATAAAAAAGGCAGCAATCAAAGAGAAGAAAAACTGAGTGAGAATAAGGAAATTCAACGTTTATGTATTTTTAACCGCGCTTGAGTCGCTCTCTGACTTCAAATCCGGTTGTAGTGAACGTCACTTTCCACAGTCTTCTCTAAGGTATAAATGTAACTTTTTTTGTTTGGTATGATTTTTTTCTATTTCTAATTGCTGAAATGAGAAAACTTAGGAGTCGTTAGAAGTTGCTTGAAGATGAATGCACATGAAGCCCACATAATAATAATAATAATAATAAAACTCTTTATTCTTAAGAAAAGGCGAGCTTATTGCCTGCAGGCAATATTTTAGAGCTAACCTATACTATTGTAAGAACATTATTTGCGAGTAGACTACATAACTTAACCTATATAAAGAGTATGACAAATAAAATAGAGGAGGATAGAAAGAAGTATATACTTTACTCTTTGTGGGCACAGATTTGCCACATCAAAATAATCTAACACCTATAAGGACGCTAAAGTTTTAAAAGGAGGGGGATGGGAAGGGAAAGGGAATTTATCTGGAGGATTTCAAATGCTCTCTGAGTCTGTTTTTAAAAGTTGTTATGCTTGGCGCGGTTCTCACATTTTTCGGCAAAGCATTCCAAAGTGAGGATAATTAATTCTCTCTCGCGTGGTAGAGAATTTCTAACCATGTTTGTTTGTTTTAACCGTTTATACTCTTTATTGTAAAATTTCACAATGGGTGGGTTTATTTTCATAGGACAATCTCTTACAACCAAACCTACTATGAAGTGTTTATATGTATGTGTACATGTAACATGTGTGTAAGTGTGTGTCTTGTTATTGCATTCGATCGTCTGAATTGAAAATGCAATTCCGTTAATTTTACCCCAACGGAAAATGGTGACCCAGCCGGGAATCGAACCCGGAACCTTACAATGTAAGATCAGGTGACCTAGCCACTATGCGACCGGGCCGTGTCTTATATTTTTTAATTTATTCAAGGCAGAACTGACAACTGATGCTACCGAGAGAGCCAGAGAGCGAGAGAGAGCGAGATAGTGAGATAGCGAAAAGAGAGTGAGAGAGAACGAGAAAGAGAGAGAGAGCGAAAAAATCAGAACCGCTCTAAAAAATTATAAAAAAAAGTTTAATAATGTTTGCCATGTAATTGGTAAATTTAACAAGAGATCAATTTTATATATTTGATTACAGGTGTTAGTTCTAAGAATAAATCTAGCAAAAGCAAACGTAACAAGTTAAATATGGACACATTTGGCATTCCTGGCTTAGGAAACATTCCAGCGCCTTTCTGCGTAAGTTTTATATTTATTAATTTATTTTCCTTAAGAGCCTTATTACAAAATAGCGTAGGTATTCTTTTAAAATGAGTTGAAAAAATGAACGCATTTTTTTTTGGATGTAACTATAAAAGATAGGATAAATAAATAAATAAATAAATAAATAACTATTCAACCCTGGGAGCAAACCGCCGCACTGAGCGCTCTTCTCTTGCGCAAGCAAATATATACACAATTTCTAATTGTTTTTTGCAGTGTTTTCTCCTTTCTAATGACAATAATTTATATTATGTCGTATTGCTAAAAGAGTGAACTTTAATATAGTATAAGTATTATATAAGAATCTTATTTTATTTCTGAGAAAATTAGAATGATACAGGAAGATTTTTTTTTAATTTTGTGTAATTGTAAGTAATGTATACCTTGGATATGTGGTCAAAAAACGAAAAAATAAAGCCGTAGTGTACATCAAGAATACATGACGGACATAAAAAAAAATAGTATACGGTTTTCGTTGTAGTGATATTACTGTATTAAGGAGCTCAAAGTTTGCCTTCCGAGCGTTTTACGAATAACGACTTTCGGAAAATGGGCTGAATAAGTAAATAATATTCGTTATATCTAAAATTAAAGGCCGCTATGGTCAACATCAAGAAATGGTCCAGGTAATTCAGTAATTAAAGTTTGTAGAAATCTCTTCATTTCTTGGAATTAGAACGCCAAAAATCCACTTTTCTTGCCTTTCTGGAAAAAATATGTGATAGGGCTCTTAACCCCTTGAGTATGATACGACCAAATCTGGTTCTGAAACAATTATCCGTTGAGTATGATACGACCAGATCTGGTTCCGCGTTTTTTTCACGTCTTTGACGTTCTCATATTTATTCATAATTATCTAATTGTTTTACAAAATGATATTTCAATATTCTATATTCGAAATTTCAATGCAATCATTGTGCAGTTGTTCTTTTTATGATTGGTGTAGTAGTTTCGTAGTTATAGTACTTTAAGTCGATGTCGCCGAAAATCCTGCAAAACAGACAGATGCATCCATGAATTACGCGATTACAAAATGGTGTGTTAGAAAATACTCTTTATATAATTGTACAGCTATAATAGTATGTTCATCATATTGTATAGCAAGGCTAGGGCTGCCATATTTTGCTAGGATCTAATCGGGACGCTCTGGAATAAGGAATAAAAAATATACAATTTTAACACAAGACAGTTATCTATTTGTTTATTTAGATAGATACACATTTAACTCATTTTATGTAGTTGTAATGGACCGACACTTAACCCTTCCCTTTCCCCTGCGAACTTATCCACTCTCACAGGCGAGAAAAGAATGTTCGAGTCGCCACTGCCCGCGTTAATTCATTTATTCGTTGCACGATTTGCGCAGATATCGGGATAGTGAGGCGGTGTCGACTACAAGGGGCGAACCCATCACTTCAAGCTGGTATAACGATATGTGATCATTCGTTCAGCCGTGGGATGTGCGTAGGAGACTTAGAGACAATACAAACCTATTGAATAGCTATGCCAACATGCCAGTCAGAGGTTAAGGACTTACGGCAAGGCACCGGGATAAGTGAGCAGCGGGCAGCCTCACCCCCTGTCTACCAGTTTGGTAGGATATCTCTGTCTGGAAACAACCATCAGGATAACTCCTTCCTCCCGACTGGTTACAAGACCGAAGTCGCTTATGCGGCCTCTACCTGTTGTATTTCAGCGGTAATTCAATAAGAATTTATCGCGGACCTGGGCGCCCTTTGCCCGTCATACCACTCGGGATCGGGTGGCCTATTGGTCGTTTCAAGAATGGCAAGACAAAAGGTCAACATCCACCCCCGCTGCTTAGGAGACAGTATATTTCCATAGTCTCCAGACTGCTTTAGCAATTAGTCAGAGTGCACAACCGAGTGGCGTCGCCGACCGGTGCACAAACTGTCCAGTAGCGCGGGGAGGCAATCCCTCCAGCAGAAACCGATCCACCAGCCTTAAGGTCTGAGAAGCGAGAGTCTTACCCGGGGTAGCTTCCCACTCGAGGAGGCTTCTGAATAGGAGCTGAATCGTGATTTTGGCTGATCCGAGAACAAATTGAATCTTATGGCCCAAACTGACCTAGATATGGGGACATTTTAGTATTTGGCGGGACAGAAGACTCAATCATGGCACAGTATACCAGATATGGCATCGAAGGGGGAGTGAATGGGTGGTAAGGTGAACGCTCACATGTGGCAAGACAGGTGTTCTAAACCTACCACCGCCGGTCGTTAGTCCGGAATCCACCCTTCACCTCCCAGAAGTGTAATATATATAATGGGCCTGATTTTTGGTCGGTGAATTCCATGGCAGCTCCGTTTATATTTTATTTTTATTTTATTTATTTATATGGCCGCCACATGTCTACTACTCCGCCAAAGCAGTGTTCAAACATTTGAGAAATTTACCAACCTTTGCACGTGCATGACACTAATCAAAAGCGTTCGTCGAGACATACCCCTCTGCTCGCTTCCCTCGCACCCTATCCCTGCAATACCATGTCGCTCGAGAGTGCGTCTACTGCTCTTTCGGTATACTGTGACCACAGTGACATTCCCGATATATCGGGACGGATGGCAGTCCTAAGCAAGACAGATATTCGTATCAAGAATATAGACAAAATTAAGATTCAAATTAGGCATTTATTCAGAAGGACAGAACTCATATTTAAAAATAAAAATATACAATTTGGACGTGGTTAGTTTTCCTGGTTTATCGAGTAGTAGATTCTAGGAATGGATATTGAATTGAAAACATCGATTTTACCACCAATACCAACATCGTAACGCAAACATCGATGGTCGAAAAATATTGCGAGTCATTCAAAGTTATTTAGATCCTATAAACATTGTTATTTTATTTTAAAAAAACATTGTTCGTAAGATATATTTTGCTAACAGTCCCTATTAGTTTTCATCTAGTAAAATCAATAATAGGGATGAACGCAGCTATATTATGTAAAATTCAACATAGGTGTACATAGATTCATTTCCAAAATTCGTCGTTGAGTCTAGGTCTAGTTGTCACGGACGACTTTCTGCGCGTCGAATGTAAAATGAACGGTTGTCACTTTTCCGCACTAAAACTAACTACCGAAGATAAAGCAGCTGAATCTAAGACCGCTTGAAATGCGTTCAACCTTATTCCGACGGCTATAAGTTCGACAGAATCGTCGATCGTTCATTTCATATTCTGCTCTAACGTATTGCTGTCTCGTTCGCTTGAACTAATTTACAATTTTAGTTCAATAAGAAACGCAATCGGGCCCATTATGTAATTGTTATGTATACCTAACGATGAAAAAATGATAGATGTAGTAAAAAGTTGGCTAATTATATGACAACTTAGGAGCTATGTTAGCTTCGATATATGTACAACTTAAAAAATTTGTTATCGAAGTAGAACTAATGTGGTAATTGTCTAAATTATTATGTTCAATGATTATCTTATTTTAGTTTCATACATATATTTTGTGATACATTTGTTTCAGTGCACTTTTGACGACTCGCACTTAGGTCTAGTTGAGTCACGGACGACTTTCTGCGCGTCGAATGTAAAATGAACGGTTGTCACTTTTCCGCACTAAAACTAACTACCGAAGATAAAGCAGCTGAATCTAAGACCGATTATGAATGAATGCATGAATGAATCTAAGACCGATTATGAATGAATGAATTAATGAATCTATCATTATATTATTTTAGTTTCACACATATATATTTTTATACCTAACGATGAAAAAATGATAGTGGTTGTAAAAAGTCTGTTGGCTAAAAATGTACTGTATTATCTTTGGTAGGTATATTATGTAATTGTTTTGTATACCTAACAATAAAAATAGGTTTCCTCTTGATTTGCTTACTGATTCTTCTCAGAGTGGCCATTTTCGAATTAGTTGTAAGTCATAACAAAAAAAAATAATGTTTGATTTGTGGGAAAATCGTGTTTTATTTCTTCGTATGATTTTTTGGTAAATATTTTTTTTGTATTTTTGTAACAAATTTTTTTTTATATAAAGTTTATACGTAAAATAATGAAAGAATTTATATTCTGCAAAGATTGCATAACAAATTATGTTATTACAACCACTGCAAATTTTATCGATATTATCAAATGTGTTTGCCCATCACTAGCGGCTTTCAGCTTTTTGTATGGGAATTATTGCAAACTTCCAGTATTATTTATTATTATTTTTACTATGAAACGTGACTGTTTAGAGTATAATAATTACTTATTGGACATATAACAAGCGCCAATATTTCAATAAATTTTAAAAACTATTAAAGACTTCGGAATTATGACAGTTCAAAAATAGTACTGCTTTTTTGAGGACAGATTTGAAACATATTTAGTTTTCTATATCTATAAAACAAACTGGAGGTTTTTGTTCGATTTATAGCATAGTATGATATAGTAGTCGACTGATTTCAACACAATTTCAAATAAAAAGAGCCTCTAATCATTCATAAATAAAACATATATAAAAAAAATACTCGATAATTCATCAAAAAATTTCGTGGTTTTCATGAGCTAATATCTAAATATTTTTGTATGCTAATAAGTAAAACGAAATAATAGTTTTGATAAAGAATATAATACAGATGACGTAAGTATTTACAATTTCTAAATAGACTTCCGTATTTTCTCGTAACACAATTATACGGCAGAAATGGCGAGTTTTTTTCACTTCTTTGACGTTCTAATATTTATTCATAATTATCTAATTGTTTTACAAAATGATATTTCAATATTCTATATTCGAAATTTCAATGCCATCATTGTGCAGTTGTTCTTTTTATGATTGGTGTAGTAGTTTCGTAGTTATAGTCCTTGAAGTCGAGCGCCGTCGATGTCGCCGAAAATCCTGCAAAAGTGACAGATGCATCCATGAAAATACCCATTTGCTCCAAGGGTTAAGTAATATTAACTTCCATAAAATATAATTATTTGTATATGGATTAAAAAAAAATAATTAATAGATGATAAATAGCGACGGACGAACATTGATGGTGCTAAAACATTGATAAGGCACCATCGATGTAAAATACATTGAAAATTGATCTCTAACCATCGACATTTTCGATATGTCGGACATCGATGTCCATCCCTAGTAGATTCCCGATTAGTTCGGTGCACCCTAGCAACAGTTTAAGCATTTCCCGCAACAGTAACAGAAATGCATGTTGTCATCAAGCAATAGAAATTCTCAGGACTAACATTTAGTAAGTTTCTGAAATAATGTATTTTCTTTCAGCCGATTCCGCCAGGTCTGGACGGCCTCGGTGGCTCTGGATTTATGGGCTTGGGAGGCTTTAACGGACTCGAAGCTCATGATTCAGACTCGATGGACGGGCCTTTGTCATCCATGCTGGTGTCCTGGTATCTTAGCGGATATCACACTGGATATTACCGAGGGCTCCAACAAGGGTTAGTGTAAATTTTATGGTAGTAAATTTGTGTTATTTACATACAAGGAGCACTTAAAAGCTCGCAGCCTCAAGGTGAAGTTGCCATTGTTTCTCGCAGTTCCCATTTTTTCTCTCATATTGTGTCTAAATTCAAATGTCATCAGCTGTCATTTGTTTTCTTTTACTAGACTTCATAGGGATATGCAAGAGACATTAGAAAGTGTCCATCATATACGATTGTCAAAAAGTGGGAAACTCAATTTAAACATGGTCAGGAAAGCGTTGAAGATGACCCGACCAGCACCGTGGGAGGCCTTCAACATCCACAACACAGAAAACCGTTGGAAAAAATGTATGATCTGATGATGGCTGATCGAAGATTGAAGATTCAGGAGATAGTAGAGATACTTCACATTTCATATGAGCGAGTACAAAATATTATCGCCAACGAATCGGGGTTTTGTAAGGGTGTCTGCAAGACGGTACAGGTTAATGATCTGGTTTTGGAGTGGAATGTTTTTTGCCTTTAGAGCTATCTGCACAAACTGTATTGGGGTTTGGATGGTATTTTCAGACCCTTGTTGGCACGAGCCACTGATAAGCTAATTATCCTTAGAATTACAGCAAGGACTTTGTCATGGCGATAGGTATATTGTCCTTGATCTAAGGCCGCATTGCAGCCAACTAAAATATGTCTAGCTGTGCAAGGGGTATTGCTACAAATGGGACATGAACTATCCTCTGAATAGCTTTCAACGAGCAATTACTGGGGTCTGAAAATGTGCTGAAAGGCGTTGAAATAAAATTTCATCATCTCTGGCGTCCAGTCATACAACATTATCTTCCATTGCACTGGAGCGGAAATGCTAAAGTCCTCGACTGTTGTCCAGTCATTCCGACATTGAAGTCCAACAGCTTAAGCTATACTGTTGCCGTCGTAATCTCCTCGCGAGAGTGACTTCTTCAGGTCCACATCGCTCATGGTTGTACTGCCATACTCCAGACCAGTGCCCATGGCCGTGCCCAGGGGGGGGGGGGGGGGGGTCCGGGCCCCCTCCGAAATGAAATGGATTTACACTAGATAGAATCGACTTTCCAAAATGAAATAGATTTACATAAATTTACATAGATTTACATAGATAAAATCGACTTTTGAGTGCAAATATACATTAGGGGTATTCCGCTAAGCTATGTTATCGGGTTAAAATCGAGGAAGAAATAACAGCAGTAAGATATTTCAGTGACAGTAGAAATCTATACGATAACAGACCCTTGATGTCGGACCGACACATCCCGCGCAGTCAAGTGTCAACTAGTAGAGTTGGACACTCGCATTCATCTCAGCGTCGTGTTTCGTCATATCATCAAAAGCTCTGTTAGCGGACAGCGCTCAGAATGTTTCCGAGCAATTCTAAGGCGTTCACGGGAATGTTTTTAAGTGTTAGTTTCATATCCATCCGTTCCACTCATATCGAACAGAGCGTAGAGCTGTCAACAGACTCAAGACTCAAATGTTTGTCTCCATCGCTTGAGTCAATTATTGGACGATTGGCATGGCCAGCGCCCTCCTATTAGACGGTGTAACAAACGTTTGACGTACGTGATATGTCTAATGTTTGAACAGTTACCTAAAATAATTAAAAAAACTGATAATGACGACGATGTTGTTCCTGTTGCTGCGGCAGTAGTCAGTCAGTCATGTTGTTTTGCTGCAAATTACTCCAAAATAAAGTTAAAAGCCTAATAGGAAGTGGTGGATGGTGTGTATAAATAAAAATAGGACTATAATAAAAAAAATCTTTAGGTTTTTAGGTTTGAAAACGAAAATGTTAGTTAGTAGTTAGTACCTACAGTATTTTCAGTGGCGGGCTTCTCCCGTCTTAATGTAAGGGTAATAAAATTGAATTTGAATTAGCCGGTCTTTTTTTTTTTTGGACCCCCCCCCCCCCCCCCCGAAAAAAAATTCAGGTTATAATTCTGCCACTAACCAGCTACCACTATCCACAAGAAAGATGGAAACAAAGGCGTTTAAAAGATTTATGAAACAAAAGCTGCAATCCACACATGCTTTCTATAAGCTGGGTGATTTTTTTGAGCATGCCAATTCTTTCAAATGGGAATAACATTAATATGTAACTTTCAGGCACCTCATTTTAGTTTTTATTATTTAATTATAATATTATGAATTTAATATTTAATATGTAGATTACAATGTGTAATGTAACATACCTGATCATATACATACGTTGGTTTTTTCCACTTTTGTTTTGATACTTCCTATTGTGTGATTATTTTTTGTATAAAGTGCTTGATGACTATTAATATTCTTATAATAATTATCTATTTTATATGTATACTCATGTACATGGATTCAGCTCTATTTTTTTATTTTTTATTTTATTTGTCTGCCATGTAAAGCCGACTTTAGTCAACGCTATTGACGAATTAATATTTATGCTTTAATAGTTTTATGTCTACATATACACTGACGAATTCTAATATGCGATAATTAGCTTTAATTCATAATTCATGCTTTTATTGTATATTCTGAATAAATAAATTGAATACTGAATACTGAATGCCATTTTGGTTAGTTCACCAAAAAACTTTTTATGGAAGTCTACTTGTTCTTGTAGATCATTCTTTTCTTTACGGCCACTTTGTGCTTCGTTATTGCCGGGTCCTTAAGAGTTGGAGAGAATCGACATTTTGCTTAGTAATAAAGGACTCTACCAAGATACTGGTCATTTGTTGTTGTCGGTTGTAAAAGACGAGGGAACCAATTATTATAAAAGTTGTCATTATTATATTACTATGGGAGATTTTGTCTAATCAACTAAAAATGTATCTAATGTGACATTTAGAGAAAACGGTTCTCAATTAGCCTCTCTGTTCGTTACAGGATTTTATCCCACTGAACAGCGCTACAAATGTGAAATCCCACACAATAAACTTGCATTTTTTTTTTGTTTCAGATCGAAAACATCCAGAAAATCCAGGAAGGAATGACATATTTTAATTTAATATTAAAAATAAATAAACATTTACAGAATATAACAAACATTTTTATTTGATTTCCACATCAAAAGACCATATAATTAAAGTAGGACGGCATACATAAATATATTAGTTTCTCTTAAAATTAAGTATTCCCGCTGTTCTGATTAAGAATTAACTATCATAGTTAGCGTTAACTATCATAGTTTGTAAAAATCATTACAAAATTGTTCACTGGGGGGTGATAGTCTTGATAAAATTACTGGATAAGTACCCTGGGATCTCTGTAATACCAACATCCGATGTATCAGCGGTTGCCGACAAAAACATCTTAAGACACACACGAAACACGGTTCAGCCTTTTTATCATAAATTGTGCATGGCATTTTTATCTTGTTCTAAGACTTTCATAGTTTTTTTCTATTTGTAATTTTGGGTATTTTGTTAAATCAAAAAAAAGTATCCCCTGTGGTTTTGGTAATAAAAATAATTATTCGCATGAATATAATACATATTTTAAATCCTAAATTCTTGGGGAGTAACTTTCACTATGTCCCCCAAGCTGATATGAATTCAAAGAGTCCAATTTGCAATAATTTTTAAGTATAATTACAAAATTAGCTTAGTACAGTATCCTCCAAATTAATTGCAACAAAGAGTATTTTTCCAATATATTGGCCCGAATTTGGATTCAAATTTGGACTAATGACGTCTTATCAAACCATATGATACGGGAGCTCCACAAGGTCTATCCTTCCAATAAGGGATTTTTAAAACAGGATCTCGCCCCATGCCATGCATTGAAAAAAGTGAAACAGAAACTCCCCAGTCTCAACCCGATCGAAAAACTCTAGGCCATTTACAAAACACGGCTCTCCAAGATGGATTGTACAACGAAAACCAAAACGATCAGTGCAGTAATTCAAGTCTGGTTTCACGATGATTTACTGAAAGAAAGCTGTCAAAACGTGGAAAATTATATGCCTACAAGAGTGAAAGGTGTTATCAACGCAAAAGGAGGACAAATTCTGTAACAAAACTATCAATCTATAACTACCAGTACTGTTTTTGTATGTTTATGTCCAAACAGCACTTTTTGAAGAAAAATACTTTTTGTTTCAATGAATTCGCACGGTATACTGTACACTTAAGAGCAATGAATCCAGATCACTAACATATCCTTAATATCTCGGAAACTAAGAAAGCTAGCTTATTTAAGTAAAAAGTATTTTATAGACAATTTAATACTACAGAATAGAATTATTAAAACTCCTTAGTTTCTGTAAAGTAATACCATAAAAAAGGCTAAAACAAAATAAATGATTTTTTGATATTTGAACTACAAATTCACTGCATTTGTTTTTGCTTTTATTTCCATTCTCTCAAAAAAAACTATAACAGGAGCTCCTGTTATACAATATTCATTATTGAAAAGCTAGCACTCTTAGTTTCCAAGATATTTATACGTTTATGCTGGTGACGATTCATTGCACTAATCATGGTAACAATATCGAAATCTTGGGACAAAACGAAAATGCCATGTATCATCGAGGAAAAGGCCTGCTTGCGTTACTATAATTTACAATTAATTACAATACAATATGGCAAGACATTGTAATCGCATCGACATAACTAAGCTATGACAAAATATATTTTTAAATCTATGTTCGTTACCGGTGCATGATCAGTCAATTTTGCAAATTTTTAAATAAGTATTTACACAATATAGCTATGCACCTATTTTAAATCGAATGAGAATTTTCACCGAGATTTGTGTTGTTTTTTCAACTTATTTTAATATATTATTTTGTACTCTATAAATAAATAAGTACTTAAACTTTCTAGGGCTAAGTGTCGAAGTAGCTTTACAAGGTGTAACTATTTAAAGTATCATCTGAAATATTTATGTACATACAAAAACGCTGATTACCAAAACAAAGAGTAGATTTTGAAATCTTTTGACACTTGGGGATTCAGCCATTAAATTTTCAATTAGACACAACCTTGTTACACATGCGTTAAAAGAATGTTCAAGTACGTGTTTGGAATGCATTTTTAAGTATAATTTTGATAATTTATGACGTAGATTCAAATATCCGAATGGCCGCAAAAAGACTATAAAAAATTATGGCTTTCCGAAAAATTCAGACTATAATTTTCTGTCGCAACTAAACTTAATTTTGTAGATAGATATAAATTAGACCAGAGTGCTGAGTTCCTGCTGCTGCGGGGTGAGATTACTGAGGTCTATGGGTCCTGTGGTGTTGGGCGGTGAAGCCGGGCTGTGCGGAGCTGCAGGTGGGGTCGATGTCGGAGGTCTATGAAATAAAAGGAAATAGAATTAGTGATTCATTTTACTAATATATCAAAGTTATTCCACTTCTCAGGAATCGATACATTATACATTATGGTTTTGATAATTCGTTCGAGTCAAGAGTCAATCGAATGCAAGAGTCGGCATAGAACCTACCCTTGGATTCATTCATTTATCTGTACGACCCAGGTGTCAGTCCACGAAGTCGAATAATTCAAGAGACAAACTTGTGTCGACTCCTTCGTGCTAATGATTCAAGAGTCGAACTCATGTCGACTCTTTCGTTGAAGTCATCTGTTGAAAACTCCAGGCGTATTGTGTATTTGGCAGCCTAATAAAATCCAGAAATTACAATTTCAATTGTAAGTATTATAATACAATTATAAGCATGATAAAATACAGAAATTATAAACTCAAATTATGACTGCAGCACCGTTGACACTTTCTCAAAAAAAGCCAAAAGAATATAATTTTATAATGATGTGAAAATGGGTAAAACCAAACTATTGCAGCTGACGCATACTGGTCACAGTCAGATAAACAAGCTACATCGACTATTGTTCGACTTTAGATTGTTAATTGTCAGTCCCCATCGACTCTGCCATCCGAACAAATCGTTCGACTCCTGAAATTTTTCGAACAGTCAAGAAAAAGTTGTTGACTCAGCTATAAGCTAGGGTCGCCTGTCACTAGTTTTAATCATATATCCTCCTAGTTGTCTCTCCTGAAGCGCTGGCAGATTTTTTAAAATCTGCTGTCGTCCCAAGGCCTTCCCGACAAGTAGCCAAGGACTGATTTAATCTGAATATTAATTTCATAAGTAAAATTGATGAGTGCCCTCTTAATTTTTTTTTTATTAGTTGTGTGGGGCTTTTCTAAGGTCTTTATGAGCCTTGTAACACCGCGACCATTACTGATCTATTGTGTTCGCCACCTACTATAGTTCTGCGCTGAGCCTCGTGTCATTTAAGAACCGTAACAGGCTTTTGGCGCCAGATTGTTTTACCTCCTCAGGTTGGAGGTAGTGACCACCCAAGTGGGTGTATCTTTTACGCATCAGCGGGCCACACTCGCGCATGAGGTGCAAGGGATTTCCTCTGCCCCTTGGCAGAACCTGCACATTTTTGTGTCTCGGTGCTTGAGGTTGTACATGTGTTTGTTCAGACCACAATGCCCCGTGAGCGCCCTCACCAGTATGCGTAGATTGTTCCTATTTAGCGATAAGGCCTCACGGGCCGTCTTACGGTCGTAAGTCTTAATTAGCACTTTGGAATGATCAACCCTGGCGTGTTGTAACAGTGGTCGACGGATTGTTCTAAACATATTTATTTGAGCATATTTGGTTTGCAAGGCTTTTTGATACGCCACAGCAAGGTTCAGGGCCGTATAACGTTCCCTTTGCTCCCGTCTAGTTCGTCGGCTTTTTCATTTCCCTCGATTCCTGCATGGTCGGGAACCTCGATTCCTGCATGAGCGCCCTCTCTCGGCTGGCGGACGAACTCGGTTGGGTTTAGTTGCAACTGCCTCAGGCGACGCTGTATATTTTCTCAGCTAAGGGCGGAGTTGGGTCAAGCGCCAACAGATGGCATTAATATTTCATTAAAATGTATAGCGGAATTTAAAATATTATAGTATAACTTGCGTCTGTGTACCAAATTTTAAGTCTCTAAGTACAACATTTCGAGATTCATATATGACTAGTGCGCCGATTTCATCCACAATCTTTTCAACTCTTGTTATGACCAAATGATACCAAATTGCATACAAATTTCAGCTCAATTGGTTTAAGGAATACTTTCACACAGACAAGACAGACAAATCTGGAAATGGTCCTAATCATCCCAGAGGGGTTAAAACGGCTGTTTCCATCATCTCAACAAAAAAAATGCACTTTTGCAATACTTTCCCTCTTGATCAGTTTGTGGGCTGAGAAATTGATTGTAAGCTAGTTCTTGTATGATTTTTTTGTGAAACGGGGTCTGAACACCCTCAAGCAAAGCAATGTTTTTTTGAAAGTACGGATTCCATATTTAAATTCCATGCTCCAACAATGGTCGAACACGGATCTTATAAATCTTTACAGCCAGTACGGGATATCAATTTTGAAAGGCTTTCAGAGTAAGGCCGGTGTAATACTTTACCTTATAATATAATGCCCCTGATGTAGAATATTTGGAGGTGGCGATAGAGTATAGAGGCTGGTATTGAGATGTGGCAAAACAGGCTGATGGGTGCGAGTAGTTGTGTGGACTGATGGCACCGAGCGAGTGCCATTTCCCGAAGCGCGTAGTCGAGATAATGATCTGCGAATTAATAAAACAAAAATAAGTTGAACTGCCTAAATACTTAACTATTATCATTAATCATTATATTGCACCTTACTGTCTATTTTAATCTGACCTAATTGACTTGTCATGCTCCAAAATGATTGGTGCTTCTACATTCAAGACTGGTCAAGCGGATCGCAGGATCCGCCCTTTCCCCGTCAAGCTCACTCGGGATCGGGTGGCCTACGGATCGTCGTTTCTAAGAATAGGTGATGCCAGATCAACAATTATCCCCAACTTCTTAAGAAATGTACGCCTCCAGACTCCCCCTGTTATTCGCTGGATTTTGCAAGTGATTGGCTGACCCAACTGTCTGCGGGCTACAGCCGCAGGCATAGTTCACAGCAGCCCTTCCAGGTTAGGTTCCTCTACGAGGAGGCTACCAGATGGCAGCTGAACCGTGAGTTGGGCCAACCTAAGGAAAAACAAACAACTAGAGTTGTCAACTACAACGGGTGAACCCGTCACCTCAGGAAGTTTTAACGATTAGTCGTTCTATCTCCCTGAAGTGAGTGCAGAAGACTTGGACAAAACAGTCCACCGTCAAGCTCCACCACAAACCCGTTTGAGGCCAACGCCTTAACCGCGAGATAGCCAGGAGTGTTACCCAGCAGGCTTACACTCACACTTTTACTTCCAATTGCGACCAGATTACTCCAGTCTCTCGATTGGTTGCGAGTTCGAGGTCGCTTGCGCGGTCCGCTCCCTTACGAAGCGGTGAAACGGTGTATACCGAATCTATCGCGGACCACGGCATCCTTTGCCCAGCTGTTCACCCAGGATCGGGTAGCCGATGGTCGTTTCAAGAGCAGTCGCCGTAAGGTCCGCAACCACCCCCGCTCTATAGGAAACAGTACTGCTTCCAGAATCCCCCAACTGTTAGTCAGAGTGCGCAATCGATTCGCTTACGCCGCACGGTGCGCAGACCGTCCAGGAGCGCCAGAAGGTTGATTCCTAGGGGAAACTAGCCCTAAGGCCAGAGTCCTGCCCGGGCTCGCATTTCATGCGTGGAGGCCGCCGGATAGGTGTTGACCCGTGAGTGTGACCAACCCTGAACAGAATGGGTCTTCGTGGCCAACTCAGCAAGGGCCCATTAGCTCCCTAGTCCACAGCAGTCTATTAGAAAAACGAACAGTCCATCAAGCCCAAGCTGCACAGAACCATTAGGAACCGAAAACAGCTTAAAGAGACATTTTAGAATTCTCAACTACTTCGGGGACCCGCAAACACAAGAAAGTTACACAACGATATTTCAACATTATTCTAACTATGGGGCGAAAGCAGAGACCTATGGACAATACCAATCCACCGTCTACATAACTATGCCAACATACCCGTGAGAGTCCAACGCCTTACCGCGAGCACAGTATACCAACCAGTAGCTTTACTCTCGAGCTACAGGGCAATGCGGGAAGAGGGCGCAAGGAATGTGGGCAGAGGGGTACGTCCCAATGAACGCGAAAGGTTAACATTACGAGCAGGTCAAGGCTGGCGAATTTTTGAGCATTCGGATATCAGCGTAGGCCGAGTAAAGGAACTGGCGACCATATCCGAGCCCTTAAGACTTGTGACGTATTCGCTTTGATTTCTATTGTGTTTAAAGAGAAGCTACTGTCTGGGGTATACTGAGCCGCGATGCTCTGGGAAGAATCCAGAGGGTCGTCCTCACGCCCTCATTTGGCCAGATTTTTTCGTCCTTCAGTTTTGTCGCAGGTTTAAAGTCACTTGCGCGGCCTCTACCTGATGTTAGCGGTAATTCAGTTCAAATATGCCCTTTGCCCGTCTTTCACTTGGGATCGGGTGGCCAACATGTCATTTTAAGAGCAGCTGATATCAGATCAAGAACTGCCCCCGGTTGTTCGCCGGAATGCAGCCGACTGGCTATTGCCGCACAATGCACAAGCCGCCCAGCAGCTTAGCGCCCAACAGTCTTACCTCAGAGGATCCGATCACATCTGTCCATGACACAGCCGTGACAGGGATCACAGAGTCATCTCAATTTTCAGGCTTATCCCTCTTTGAGGAGGCTACCGAATGAAAGTTGAACCGTGAGTTAAGCTGACCCAAGATAACGAGCAGGTCACATGTGCTCAAGCTGCAAGAAACCCTTAACTGCCCAGCATGAAGCCTGAAGAGACAGTCATATCGAAGTAATACGGACATTCCACAATAGCTTACATCAGTAGATAAGTTAGATAACAGGAAGATGGAACGTCCGAAGGCAGTGATCAATATTATTTATCAAATAAAGTATTTATTATTATTGATATGGAGCAATGACCTACTCGAATTGCTGATAACGGAGCAGAGTATGTCAATTAAGGGTGCGTTTTCTGAACCAATAAACTCTTTCTTACCTTGCTGCTTCTGTTTTTTCTCTCTGCCAGACCAGTACATTGTGTATCATGGCTGCTCCACAAAAAACTATGCCGACACCTGTAAGAATAATGGCATTAGGAAATATTGTCTTGGTGAATGACGGATACCTCGGTAATGCCTGAATAAGTTACATACCGATAAATGCACTGGTTACGATGGCCGGTGTGGAATGAAACTGGACAAACGTATATAAAATTACACCTGCGATATAAAAGAAATATACATTATTTCAGAATAGGGATATTCACTGCTATTTTCTCCTGCTAGAGGGCACAATTAGAGCTGTCAATTACGACGGGCGAACCCGTCACCTCAGGAAGTTTTAACGATATTGATATTAAGTGTAGAAGACTTGGGACGAAAACAGTCCACCGTCTAGCTACGCCGCTCACCTGTAAGAAACCAATGCCTTACCGCGAGATAACCACGTTAGTCACCTTGCAGGCCGACACTCGCGCCCTTACTACCAGATTCAACCAGATTACTCCGGTCTCCCAACTGGTTACAAGTTCGAGGTCGCTTGCGCGGTTCTCTCCCTTATGTAGCGGTGATACGGTGTCTACCGAATTTATCACGGACTATGGCATCCTTTGCCCGCCTCTTTACCCGGTATCGGGTAGCCGATTGGTTGTTTCAAGAGCAGTTGCCGTAAGGTAAACAACTATTTTATAGGAGACAGTACTGTTTCCAGACTCCCCTGGCTGTCGGCCAGAATGCACAACCGATTGGCTGACGCCGCACGGTGTGCAAACCGTCCAGGAGCGCCCGAAAGTTGACTCCTAGGGGAAGTCACTTTTACTTCCAATTGCGACCAGATTACTCCAGTCTCTCGATTGGTTGCGAGTTCGAGGTCGCTTGCGCTGTCCTCTCCCTTACGAAGCGGTGAAACGGTGTATACCGAATCTATCGCGGACCACGGCATCCTTTGCCCAGCTGTTCACCCAGGATCGGGTAGCCGATGGTCGTTTCAAGAGCAGTCGCCGTAAGGTCCGCAACCACCCCCGCTCTATAGGAAACAGCACTGCTTCCAGACTCCCCCGACTGTTAGTCAGAGTGCTCAATCGATTGGCTTATGCCGCACGGAGCGCAGACCGTCCAGGAGCGCCAGAAGGTTGATTCCTAGGGGAAACTAACCCTAAGGCCAGAGTCCTACCCTGGCTCGCACTTCTGCGTGGAGGCCGCCGGATGGGCGTTGACTCGTGAGTTTGATCGACCCTGAACACATGAGTCTCAGTGGCCAAACTAAAACAGGGCCCATTAGCTACCAGCTAGAGGGCACAGCGGCAACTTAATTCCTGAAAGTTATTAAGTGAGCATCGAGTGGATATCATCGCAGTTTAAAACTGCCACAGTGCTGCCAGATGAATGGCACTTTTTTAGCCGTGATGCTGTTAAAAACCGGAAAAAATATATCCCCATAAGTTAAAATATCTAACACCTATTTTATCTAATATTGTGGAGATCTCAGTTTAACCCTTCAGGCCTCGGCCCCTCAGCCGATTGACAAGTTGCTGTCCCAAAAAAATTTAGTAAAAATTAGTAAAAAAATTGAATTACGACACTGTCTCACCAAAACATTAATTACTGCCAAACCACTGTACCCATAATTAAAATTAAACATATTAACATAATAAAATAAAACAAATTAAATTTAAATTAAATTAAAACGGGGCAGTCACGCTGAATCGTTTTGTGGCCGATATCGGCCAATCGGGGCCTGAGGGGTAATGCTGGCTGGGATTATAAACAGCCAACACCACTGCACTATGCATCCACAATTATTCTTTTGTAGTACTTTTGATTGGTATCTTTGAAGTATCAATGTTAGAGTTGGCTGCAGTGTTCCATAGCTGTATTCCATGGGTCAAGGCTGGTTTTAGTGTGATTTGTATAGTAGTAATTTATTTTTAGTTCTAAGCTGTGATTTGCGACCAATTAGCTAGTATCCGGTAGTCTACTGTCGACTATCCGGCAGTATATCCTCGATATCATCGATATTCCGCCATATCATAGCATCGACATTCATCGATATTCATCATCGATATTCCGCAAACTTTTAGTTCCACATTATGTGTACAAAAATACTCGAGTTTCCAAGTCTTTACAGTGTTCATTAGCACTGGCATCGTTTGAAGCCTCGCAAGCGCAGTGTTATTTCGAACTCGATCAATCCAGCCACTTTTCAAATGTGTCTATCTTGCAAATGCTCTGTGATTGGTATTTAGTACAATACAAAAGAACAGGGATGACATAGTAATGGATAATGCGTAAACAGAGTTGTAGGCTCAAATTCCAGGTACATATCAGTATGGTCAGTTCATAGAAGGCTTACTGTGCTTGTTCAAATCAAATCAAATCATATTTATTTTCGAAAAACCCGTTTAGGGTGTAGAAAATACAGACATGAAATAAACAATTCAAATGTAATAATTAAATAAAATAAAATAATAAAATAACATAAATCCCAAAGTTAAAACTCTCTCAAATTGTACATATATTTAGATAACAGATATTGTTTTGTTCGTTTTCTAAACTCAACATAATTATTAATATCCTTCAAGTTTTGTGGCAGCTTGTTATAAAAAAATACGCTTCTATACATAGTTGTGCGTTGGAACTTTGAAGTGGCAGCCTGCGATGAATGGATATTAAGTGACTTGTTCCTTGTATCAAGCGTGTGTATATGCGATTGCGTTAAACATGGTTTGTACTCTTACAGAATTCACATATACATTCATGAACAATAATGTCATATATCATGGAAATACGTAATTATATAAATAAATGTTTGCACGATTCTCGTTGATGCACCCCTAGAAGATTCGCACCCCTAATGGCTCTCACTGGCCGTTTTTGCAAAATAAATATATCGTTTACATTGACGGCATTGTAAACTGTATCATTCAATCTGTATTTCCGAGCTGTGGACATATTTCTCATTCACATTCTCATTCAATTTAATTCTCCCATCTAAATCAGTGAAAAAGATGAAACTTACCTGTTAAAAATACTGGTATCGATATAAAAAATCCTCCTACGGCGCATACACGGCTGACAGCAGACTTTTGCAAATACTTGTTAGTCCTAAAATACAAGAAACGCAGTTATTGAAAGTGCCAGGTATGTACAAATAAAATCAATATTTAAGGATATCAATGATATTACCTTCCGACAAAAATATACTTGGAAAGCTTAACAGCAAATAAAAATTGTACGGCGCACACTAGCAGGCAGCATAGGTTTAAACTTAACGTAAGAGCGCACAGCGCTAGGGTTACCTGAAAATTATTTAAAATTATTTTTTATATGTCAAGATGCTGTAGACTATTATTATATATTAATGTGCAACTAAAGTTGTCGACTACAGCGGGCGAGCCCGTCACCTCAGGAAGTTTTAACGATTGGTTGTTCTATCTCCCTGGAGTGAGCGCAGAAGACTTGGACAAAACAGTCCACCATTAAGCTCCGCCACAAACCCGTAAGAGGCCAACGCCTTAACGCGAGATAGCCAGGAGTGTTACCCAGCGGGCTTTCACTTAGCCCTTACTTCCAATTGCGACCAGATTACTGCAGTCTCTCGATTGGTTACAAGTTCGAGGTCGCTTGCGCGGTCCTCTCCCTTACGAAGCGGCGAAACAGAGTATACCGAATCTATCGCGGACCACGGCATCCTTTGCCCGGCTGTTCACCTAGGATCGGGTAGCCGATGGTCGTTTCAAGAGCAGTCGCCGTAAGGTCCGCAACCACCCCCGCTCTATAGGAAACAGCACTGCTTCCAGACTCCCCCGACTGTTAGTCAGAGTGCTCAATCGATTGGCTTATGCCGCACGGAGCGCAGACCGTCCAGGAGCGCCAGAAGGTTGATTCCTAGGGGAAACTAACCCTAAGGCCAGAGTCCTACCCAGGCTCGTACTTCATGCGTGGAGGCCGTCGGATAGGCGTTGACCCGTGAGTGTGACCAACCCTGAACAGAATGGGTCTTCGTGGCCAACTCAGCAAGGGCCCATTAACTCCCTGTGCATTAATATCAATGTGCGGTGTGCTATCTTTTTTTTGTTACGCGTATCTCGTGCTATACTTTAAATAAGTAAATCACTAAAAAAAAAATGTCTAGACACTACAGCCTTAGTTCCTAAGAGCTGGATGCTGGGCTTGATGAAATCACTGGGATTACAAATGGAAATAGACATCTGTTCGGACAGCCACCCTGATGGGACGCTTTTTAGTCACTGACGTTTCTGCACTCACCAGAGATGCCAAGATGAATTAAAAAGATAGCATGAGTTTGTGGAGGAAATAAAAAGACTCGTTTAAGAAACAAAAATTTCTTCAGTTATTGCGGTTAACTACTGGAATGCCGATACCACCGATCGGCAGTTTTACTGTTGTGACAATTCGCAGGCGACCGATCTCCGTATTTATGCAATTATATGCGAAAGATCGCCTTCATTGAATAAGCCACCGTTATATGTGTGCACTAACACCCCATACAAAGAAATTTTCGACGGTTGAAAACATGCCATCGTGAGTTTCATTCCCATGTCTGGCTCTCTAAGGGTCAATGAATGAATTGTAAAAAACATTTAATATGATTATTTTCTAATGTATGCATCACTCTTTGTATTTTTGTGACTGACCCGCAATAGCGGCCAAGACCGAGAGGGCATTTTCTGCTCTAAAACTAGTGAAGAGCGTCCTTCGGTCTACCATTTCACTCATATAAAACTCCTAGTTCATTATTTCGAGATTGAAATATGACTAGTGCACCAATTTCAACCAAAACCTTTTCAACTCTTGCCATGACCAAACGATGCCTGCAACCCAAATTTCAGCTCAATCGGATTAAGCGTTTGGACGCTATTGTGGAGGAATACACACCACAGAGAGACAGACAGACTTCTCCCTGGAAATGGAAGTCTCAATCGTCTCAGTAGACATAGAGACAGACTTTCCCCTGGAAATGGAAGTCTTACTTGTCTCAGGGGGGGTCAAAATGGACATTACGGTTACCCGTCTTCATCACAAAAAATTCAAATTAGCGCAATCATATTACTTATCCTACTCGTCGGTTGGTGGGTAGGGAAAGTAAAACCACAACTTACTTCGTAAACGACTGCGAGTTCCTCCGGTGCGACGCTACCGTCAGCTTGACTACTCGAAGACACATTCGGTGATATCTTGAGGAGGAATATTAAGGAGAGTAAAGCGAGGAGTAGGCTCACCAGACATAGCAGGCCCAGTGAAGTCAGAGTCTCCTGAAAATATATAAAATCTATAGTCCTCTTCGGTACAGTGCAGGTAATCTGCGTAAACCTACTAAAATTTCCCAAAGCATCTTGGATTTATGCCATTAACCCCTCGCGTACCAGACGGCCCGAAACGTCCAGAATTGATATTTACCGTCGAACCCCAGACGGCCCGAAATGGCCAGGCGAGGCCGACCGCTAATTATGTTAGTACAACTTTGACTAATAATTATGAATAATCTTTATTGCTTTACATAACGACGTTACAAATATCTAATAGCAAATTTCAATAGGAACATAAAACAGGTCTTTTTTAGACGATCGGTGTGACAGTTTCGGAGTAATCGTTTTTTTCTGAAACGCCATCTTTTTTTTGAGACTCGCGAATTTCTTACGGGCCGTAAGGCACACATTAAAATTCAAACCGCGGGCCGCGAGGGGTTAAGAAATAAAAATGAAATGTTTTCAGAAATTACTTAGGAATAAAAAATTTAGTTATCTGAAATATCGTCGACTTGTAAGAAATTACATTTTACTATTTTTGAGGTAGGTAATTGGATTGTTTGGTCTTTTCTACATTAAAATAATAACAATAATAAAACTATTTTCAATAAAAAAGTGAACTTATTGCCTCGTCTCAGCTAACTAACTCAAGTTTATATTAAAAGTTTTGCATTGAGTACACATAAAAAAATAATAAAAATTATAAAATTGACTAAATAAATAGAAAAGCAGAAAAAAATACAAGTAAATATAGTTAAAAGAATTAAAAACACAACTTCCGTTACAGAAAGTGAACTACTGTATTCATAACTACTTTTTTTTACGTTTTTTTAATGAAATATTTGTGGTTTATGTATTTATCCATATAGGGCATTTCTCTGTAAGCGTAATCTGCTGTCCCGACCCATTTTTTCAAAAAGTAATGAAATTATTTTTTTAAAAATCACTCTTCCTAGAGCCCTAGAGCCCTAATTGCCCCAATTGGCCGATATCGGCCACAACACTTTGTTTTATTTTATTATGTTTTATTATGTTAATATGTTTTATTTTAATTATGGGTACAGTGGTTTGGCAGTAATTAATCTTTTGGTGAGACAGTGTCATAATTCAATTTTTTACAAATTTTTACAAAATTTTTTTGAGACATCAACTTGTCAATCGGCTGAGGGGCCGAGGCCTGAAGAGTTAATGAAACTTTAACACCGAAACTTTACAGGCCCATTGTTTTTAGAACCATATAACTATTTTAAGTTTTTTACTGAGTTGATAGAAGCTCTAAAAACACAGTCCCCTGGCTGTCCCCATCACTGTATTCCCACCTAGAAATGAGATTTACGAAGAAGTTATTGAAACTACATACATTTGGCAGTTAACATCATAAAGAAAAATAATTTAAATTATATTATTTTCGTAAAACAAGGTCTCATTACGTATTTTATTTATTTAGTAAAGTCCTGTACACTTTGTCACCAGAATTTTCATACAGTCCCCTGCCAAAAATTTAAAGCCATATTAAAAAAAACTTTAAAATGTTTAAAAACGTTTTTTTGAGTGGAACGAAATGCAATTGTTTTGAAGTTGGCAACCTTGCCGAATGCGGCGGCGAGACGCCATTTTGTTTAGTGTCAGAGCGTCATTTGTGAGGTGAACACGCGTTTGGACCGCTACCACTATGTCCGTGGGCCGTGGGGGAATCCCTAGTCATAGAGTAGTTGAAGTGACATTGATTACGTTCCGTTCCGATACAGGATTCCTACAACACAAAATTGAAATTCAATATTTATTTATCTGTAACATTTTCCATACAAATTCTATAGAAAAGTCATGAGTTCTATGGGAAAGTTGTTAAATCACTTATTATTATTAATGAGGCTGCGGGGGTTTTATAAATAATCAGAACGTAGTCTGGGCCCATATTTTAATATAATGCTTATGTCTGTACAGGCCGCTTCAGATTTCTAGGTCCGTCGCGCACATGCTTAGATTACACTCATTTATTTTGAACACCGATGCACTGAAACCAAAAAGGGTTTGAAATCTTATCCTTTAAAGATTAAAGAATTTCTATCACGTTTTGGTTTCAGTGCATTGGTTTTGAAAAAATGCAATATGTATGATCTGAGCATGTAGGCTAGGGCTAGGGACCGAGTAATTTGCTGCGGCCTATAACTAGATATAGGATTTATGACCTATTTTATAATGCGAGCTGACATATTAAAAATAAAGTTTATGTATAGATTTTTTTATTAATATAGTATATATTGTACTACGAATTAAGATTAAACACTTATAATAATAACAATAGATATATTGATATCTTTCACAGATATAACATCTTAAACAAATTAACTATACCTCAATCCCTGGCTCTCGATTCGATTCAGGAACGTTGCTCTCACGTCTCTGTGTCACGACCGATCCGTTTGCTGTAGTGTTCGGATTGGTAGTAGCCGATTTTGGTCCGACACTAAGGCCGGATGTTGTCGAATGTTTAGATGTGTCAAGAGCCGTCAACCTAGGAGAAAATTGGACTTATTTGACAGGTTTCTCTAAAATTATTAAAACTAAATAAAACATCTTATTCTATAAAACTCTACTACTTATATGTTATAATTTTATACGAGTTGCGCTTTTTCAGCATCGAGTAGGTCGCACATATACTCAGAGTGAATTTGTAATAAATAAAATACAAACGGAGTTGCCATGGAATTCACCGACTGGAGTCGGGCCCATCACAATACTATTATTACAATTCTGTGGGGTGAGCGGTGGACTCCGGACTAACGACCGGCTATGGTAGGTTTAGGACAGCTGTCCTGCAACATGTGAGCGTTTATCTTAATACCCATTCACTCCCCCTTCGAAGCCATAGAATTTGATAGGAAATTGCGGCTTTAGATAATTTTTCTAGAAAAGGGTTGATTATTTTTCTGGAAAGACCAAGATCTTTAAAGACGTGAGTATCTCGGAAGATGGTCCTTATCGTATAGTTAACTGTTTCATGGGAATCAAATATCCCAAAAGACCACGAGTACAAATTAAATAAATACCATGATCTCGCAAATGCCGTCACCCGGACCGGCTTCTTGCGGTGGAAGTTGGCGCTCGTAGCAAGCCAGAAAAATCTCTGTTGTACCTCTTTAGAGATCTTGGACTCCCTGGGCAAATAATCAACTTCTATCTAGAAAAATCATCTAAAACAGCAATTTCCACATCTCAAATTCTATGGCTTCGAAGAGGGAGTGAATGTGGCAAGACAGCTGTCCTAAACCTACCAAAGCCGGTCGTTAGTCCGGAATCCACCGATCACCCTCCAGAAATGTAATAATACTATTATGATGATAATAAACTCTGGTCTGTGAATTCCATGCTCCGTTTGTATTTTAATTATAAATATATCTCTAAAATTGTCTTTGAATACGCTATATGAATTGAATGTATCTTTTCACTTATAGACTATATGACAGTTATATTGAAGTATACTATGAACTAAACAATTATAAAGATTTATTTATAATGACATGCTATGCTCACCTGCTATTGTTGAATCGATAAGCATTCTGCCGTATTGTTTGCTGATTCTCGTAGCAATTATTCGAGGAATTGTTCACCAGCGAGTGACTGATGTTGAGCTTATTCGACATATCACAATTGGCGCTGATATTCTGCGATATCGTTGAAATGTTGTTATTATTGGGCGGCTGTTGCCGCGACGTCAGGATGTGTTTTAACATTAGCGGGCTGTGGAACTGCTTTCTGCGGAAACAGACACCGCAACGGACTCGCTAAAATCCTAAAACATAAAAAAATATTTTCATAAAACATAAAAAACTTATTTTCACCACGACACAGATCGGCATTCCAGCCGAGATCACAAACACGACACAAGAAAAAAGCAATCCCAGAAGCAAATTCGGACGAACACAAGGTTTGCCCAGAGACATTATTTGTTTCTGGCCCCTCGGATGTATGATGCATTCCTTGCGACACTCACCGACGGGCTGAGTGAGAACCAGTACCGCTTTCAAAGCTGAGGTCACAAAATGGTTACGTTCAAAAAGTAGAGGCGAATGTGAAAGGCAGCTCGTGGAAATTGTGTCTTAAAATAATAAAGAAAAGTTTTTGCAATTATTTATTTTTGTTTATTTATATATTATTATATATGTATATATAAAGTATATATTGAATATAGGTAGATACGTTTTCTATATATGTATGTGGGTGTGTATGTCTATATATATATTTTATATGTATGAGTGTATTTATATATAAATGTATATATTTATTATAATGCCTATGTAGGTAATTATCCTTTCATTCTTTTATTATTACCGCTTTACTAACTAACATTAGATGTTTTTTCTTCAAATTTTCTTAATTATGTTGCCAAATTTTAACCGAAAGTTTTAAAAAATGTGTACTATGTAACAAATATAAGAGTGGTATCACTCCAGACCAGACTGTAGTCTAGTGGAGCTGATAAAATCCAACAAATCTGTACTTTCATTGATTCGCAAACAATGATTAAGTATTTGCTCTTTTCTACACTGTATTATTTATGTCAACATTGTAAGTTTTTATTTTGGATTTAATAAATAAATAAATAAATAAAATAAAATAAATATATACATACGAGTGGTATTACCCGGCGTTGCCCGTGTTATATCTGTTCTCAAATACCAATGTATACCAATTTTCATGGCGATCGGTTGAGCAGTATAGAAGTTGGTGTGCTGCAGCGCCGTCTAGTTGAAAGTTGCAACAAAGCGGATATATATAAAAACCTTAACCATGAAACAATACATATATATGCCAACTTTCATGGTGATCGGTCAAACGGTTTCGGAGTCTATTAAACTCGGACAGACGGGCATACAGATATACCAACATCCATTTTTATATTATATTATTTTGGCCTGTTTTTAAAATTTAAACTTTGAATGCCTATATCTCGCTTATTTATAGCGACCGACACAATTTTCTTCCAGATTTAGCATTAAAATGAAAAAAATTGGAGAGAGGTTCCTATACTGCAGTTATTCCACTTTTATAACTATGTGATAATATTTACATGTATATATTTTAATTAAAGAGTTTTGAACAATGAAGCACAAATAATTAAAAAGCAGGAATAATTTCACTGTATTACCTTCACAATATTTTGAATTTAGAATAACGCTTGGCCGACTATGACGTTTGTAGGTTTAACATAGCAGCGCCATCTATGGATTACTCAATAGATAACGCCATCTGTTAAAATCGTTTGGAACTAACAGATAATTGCGAATGTCAAATAATAGACATTGAAATAAAATAATATCACGACTATAAATTAAGACGTAAGCTATCCTATCTTTCAAGTTGGATCAAACTGCACATTGTGTGCAAATTTGATTCAAATCGGTTAAGTAGTTTAGGAGTCCATCGCGGACAAACAACGTGACACGTAATTTATATATATTAAGATATAAATTCCTTGTATCTAGCGGTTCCGAGCAGCTTGAACCTGATGACTTATTTTTTAACTTGGGTCGGCACAAATTATGGTTGAACTCCCATCCGGTAGCCTCCTTAGAGAGACTAACCTGGAAAGTACTTTGTGAACCCTGCCACGGCTGTTTCGTCGACAACTGGAGCTGTCAACACAACCATTGTTATATTCAAGTATAATTGAATGCGTATACAAAATTTCGTTTCTGTGCTGTTGACCGTTGAGAAGTCCCCTCGTTGGAAGCCATATCTGGGTGCAGCAGCCCTGTCGCGGTGAAACTTAGAATGGGCTATCATAATTGAATGCGTATACAAAATTGTCTATCTGTGCTGTTGACCGTGGAAGAGTAGCCTTGTCGGGAGCCAATCCTGGTTGTAGAATCAGGTCATGCTCACTTTAAAAATCATCAGAATTGAACCAACGTGTAAAATTTCAACTTCATAGGATAAGAGGAAGTGGTTCTAATTCAGCTTGCAATATTTGACCTAAACAAACTAATAAAGTAACAAACATTGCAAGGTAAATAAAAGCTTGTAAAAATATCCTGAAATATAAAGTTATGATACCCTATTCAGTATTATAACATCTTAACCATAGAATATTGTACCATCATTGGAACTATGCATGCATGCAACTTTTCAAGGCAATCAAATATGTAGAAGTGGGTCAAAATTGAGTAACAAAATTGACCTAAACGGACATAATGAAAGACCTATTGACAAACATGTGAAGTTAAATAAAAGTTGTTGCTGGATTTGATGATTTCGATGAAATATTGCGTGAAGATAATCTTTAAAGAGAGTAACTAAGGAATTTATGCAGTTTAGCAAACTATTCTACATTGAAGATGTTTTAATGTCACCCCCACTATATTTATCACAGTGATGAATATAGTGGGGGTGGCAGTGTTGATTCTGAATTTGTAAAAATCTTTATCTGACCTCAATAAATAAGTGAGATAAAGGTATTTCAAGTTTGCATCAGGGTTGTTGCGAATAATATCAGCATCAGCGGATTATCAGCATTGGTTTCAATATCAGCATCTGCATCAGCATCCGCAATAATCAATGCTGATTTTATTCCTTGCCGATATTCTGCTTGTGACATGACCTTGAAGGGCGGAGCTTAGCTCTAGCCGCATGCGCATGCTGTCATCTCCGCCGGCGAGTGATTCCGAAACTGCAATAATCTTTATCTGGCCTCAATAAATAAGCGAGATAAAGGTATTTAAAGTTTGCATCAGGGTTGTTGCAAAAATCAACATCAGCAGATTATCAGCATTGGTTTCAATATCAGCATCTGCATCAGCATCTGCAATAATCAATGCTGATTTTATTGCTTGCTGATATTCTGCTCGTGACATGACCTTGAAGGGCGGAGCTTAGCTCTAGCCGCATACGCATGCTGTCATCTCTACCGGCAAGTGTTCCTAGCGAACAATTATTCAGCAGTGCCGGAATTATAAATCAGCCTTCCCGTAATCAATTGCAATCTAAAAGGGCAGCTCAGCTATTGTTTCTAAAATATACCTTACCTTTTATAACATTTGAGTTGGGTGGTTAACCACTTGTATTTTATTTTTGTATGTTAGGTAATGGTACTTTAACTATTGAAAATGTAAGAAGATTGTTTTTGATAATTAAAAGTCGCAGAAGTATTATAACTGACTTTTCATTTATTTAGAATGCCTAATAATATTATCCCTTTTTATTACTACTACATAGTTGGATATATTTTATTTAGGTTATTCATTAAAATCAGCATCAGCATCAGCTGATTTTTATATCGAAAAATCAGCATCCGCCGATATTAAAAAAATCTGCATTAGCAACAACCCTGGTTCGCATATAAAACACTTATACGGCAGTAGGTTGTTAGTCTTTTTTTTAAACGATTCATAAACACTTATATTACAGTAGGTTAAGTTAGTCTGTTTTTTTAAACGATTCATAAACAGTAGGTTAAGCAGTCTTTTTTTTAAAACGATTCATAAACACTTATATTACAGTAGGTTAACCCTTGGAGTAAATGGGTATTTTCATGGATGCATCTGTCTCTCTTGCAGGATTTTCGGCGACATCGACCTTAAAGTACTATAACTACGAAACTACTACACTAATCATAAAAAGAACAACTGCACAATGATTGCATTGAAATTTCGAATATAGAATATTGAAATATCATTTTGTAAAACAATTAGATAATTATGAATAAATATGAGAACGTCAAAGAAGTGAAAAAAACGCGGAACCAGATCTGGTCGTATCATACTCAACGGATAATTGTTTCAGAACCAGATTTGGTCGTATCATACTCAACGGGTTAAGTTAGTCTTTTTTAAAAACGATTATATTATCATAAACACTTATATTACAGCAGGTTAAGTTAGTCTTTTACTTTCTCGGCCGAGGGAAAGCATTGTGAACGCACTTCTGTGTGTCTGTGTGTATTCCTCCATGATAGCGCCTAAACCACAGTATACCGAGACAACAGTACACTCTCCCTCGAGCGACAGGGCATTGCGGGAAGAGGGTGCGAGGAATGTGGGCAGAAGGGTACGTCTCGACGAATGCCTTTGGTTAGCGTTACGTGCAGGTAAAAACTGGCGACGTTTTCGAACGTTTTCATATCCGCGTAGGTCGAGTAGCGGACATCTGGCGTCCATATCAGAGCCCTTACGACTCGTGACGTATTTGCTTCGATTTCAATTTTGTTCTAAGAGAAGTTACTGTCTGGGAACTGAAATTTGCCATGCAGGCATCATTCGGTCAAGGCCATCTGACGTCCATATCAGAGCCCTTACGACTCGTGACGTATTTGCTTCGATTTCAATTTTGTTCTGAGAGAAGTTACTGTCTGGGAACTGAAATTTGCCATGCAGGCATCATTCGGTCATGGCAAGAGTTGAAAAGATTGTAATTGAAATCGGTCCACCAGAGGGCGCACTAGTCATACTTCAATCTCAGTTAGGTTAGGTTGGTGCGCGGCGAGGGGGAGGAAAGGGGGAGATTGTCTACTTGCCGGGAAAGTCTTGGAGTGACGAGAAAGTCTTTGGCAGTAGGTTAAGTATGTCGGATTGAATATTTTTCCACGCATGTCCAAGGCTATTTCCTATCAGATTTAGCATTAAAATAATCGAATATTTTATTTTAAAATAATCGGTAGCGATTTTTTTTTATTTATGAAAAAGGTGTTGATAATATAAATAAATTCCAGGAGATCCATGCAAATCTGGCTTTAAATATTAACACGTATCTACAAGGACATTTGATGAAACTGAACTTCTGAATAAGTTTCTTAGAAGAATGACGCGGGAGCTCTGGAAAAGATTTAAACAAACTGGAATAACTTCATTATGTAAGTACCAACACATAATTACTAAACTTGAATACGATTTTATAATCTTAAATAAGCCCTTAATGATTCATTGTAAACAGAACAAAAATCAAACTTGGTGCCTTGACTCTTGTTTGATTCAAAAGCACGAAGGAATTTTCAAATTTGAATACAAAAATCCAACATGTCAGTCAGTATTTCATTGTTTTATCGATAAAACTTTTATTTACCATGTTATTCGCGATATGCCACATCCAGAGTCACGGCGCGAGGTTAAAAATTCCGAAATTCAGGTTTCAATGACACATTTCGCGCAAAACCGCCGTGTATCCATAAAATAACGGATGAAACATTCCTTCCCTTCCATAGGACCGTAACTTTTAAAAACACCGAAAACTTTGCACCGCACTTCTTTTATACTTTTCAATTTAGCTTTATCGCGTTACATTGTTATTTTTATTAATAATAATGTCGCCTGGCGTAAACCCATCACTCCACGGGACAGAAAACAAAACTCGAAAACTTGAAACAACCGTTTCTTCAACTTCCCACCCATACACGAAAACGAAATAAACATGAATGCATTCATACACCAGCGCCGGCGTTGCCAACAATTGGGAAGTAATCGGAGGCAAAAAAGGTACCTACGTACATTGATTTTATTATAAAATCAATGGTAGTATTTTAGTTTTTTTTTTAATGAGGGTGTTGGTATTAGGGAATGCAATCTCGGTATACCGAGATCCAGAGGCGTAGCTAGGGGGGTGCAAGGGGGTACATTTGTACCCAGGCGCCACAGCTTAGGGGGCGCCAAAATGAGGATGGGTTTAAACTAACTTTTGTATTTTAATTTTATAAAAATGAATGTATTTTAAAACGTGAGATATTAACGAAAAATTAAAAATCTTGAATGTTCAAAAAATTTGTGACATTACAACCCTGTTTTTGTTACGTTTTAAACAAACAACTCAACAAGAAATATCAGTACGGTTTTTACGTTTAAAAAACCCTAATACCACATTTGGATTTCTGCTAGACGTAAAAAGTCTTCTGGCTGAGACAAACATCGATTCACTTCATCAAAATTGTTTAGATTTTGGAAATTTCTACTACACCGACGTCAATGGTCGCGAATTGTTCACAGAAATCGGAGACTGCAAAATGCTGCTTAATGCCCGGACTGAAATTCTACCAGAAACTCCTTTAGACCTTCTTGGTTTTATTGTATCATATGGAGATGACGTGTTTCCCAATACGCGTATTTCACTGCAAATTCTTTTAATAATTGCTGTTTCAATGGCAAGTTGTGAGCGGTCTTTCAGCAAACTAAAGCTTATTTTATTATATGTACGTGCTTCAATGGGACAAGATCGTCTGAGTGATCTTGCACTCCTAGCATCGAAAGACAAACCCTTGATTCTATTAATTTTGACAATGTAGGTAATTGATGAGTTTGCGACAGTCAAATGGAGGAAGATCAATTTATAGTAGAAATCCAATTCATATATACTACACATACACACTCACGGACTAGTACAATAAATATGTATAGAATTTAGTTTTTATTAGTATTTAGTAATTTTAATAATTAATTAGTATTTATTTTAGTATTTTAGTGTCTATTAAATAAATTGTTTCAATTCATAAAAAGATTTTTTAGTTTTTATTCTATTTATGAACCATATATTATGGAACGCCGATTTGGTAAAAACTAAAGTCCTATTATTCCATTACAATTTTATTGTATTTAGAAAAAAATGAATTGCAATGTGATATTAGGACTTTAGTTTTTATCAAATCGGCGTTCCATAATATAAACTGAAAATAAAATTTTTTTTGGGGACTCCGGCCCGAGTGAGTCTCCAGACTCTCGATACGAGAAGGGGCGCAGATTTTGTATCTTGTCCCCGGGCGCAAATTACCCTAGCTACGCCACTGCCGAGATCTTGCACTAATTTTGCAAGATTAATCTTACACGCAAAATCACACGCAATCTCGCAAAATTTGCGACATCGTGCAGCAGCACATTTCATGACCAAATTATATTTTCTTAGAAGAAGAGTATGTCGCTTTATCTCACTTAGGACTAGTGTTTCGGTCAGTTAAATTGGCAGTTAAGGTATTATGTCGGCGAGATTCAGATCTCATAAACGCTGACACCACTTTGCGGTTCATGGTACGAAAGTTAAAAGAACTGAAAACACCAATAGCACAGAAGCTGGTTGGTTCTATGAACACTCGGATCCTTGAGCGCTGAACATTTTTGACCAGCAGCGTTGTTCTATTTGAGAGCAGATTTTAATTTGCTGGATAATGATGAAACCCTTAAATTTCCACCAAAGTATTTGATCAAGCGAGAGATACAGAAGCTGATCGAACGATTATATGGACAGAACCGAATTGACCATTTCTCTCAAACGAATAGTGGACTTGCTCTTCCGTCTACATCTGCAGATGCAGTTGTTATAGTAGACCCAGCGAACAAAAGCTATGATGATACCTTGCCTATATCTTTAGTAGCCGCCACCGCAAACAAACCTCTATCTATTGATGACGAATTAGAGATGGTTTTGAAAGCCCGCCCACAATAACGTTCTTCATGTGCAACTGGTTCGTCATACTGGTTAACATACTTATCAGAACAGAAATTAATCTCTTTGAATCGGGCGGGACAAAAGGACAATACGTGCAGTTTTATTACTAATGCCTGTTATATCTGGTACCAGCAAGTGTCGAGGCAGTACGGGCATTTTCTGCCGCTGAATGACTGACGCCCAGGCTCCGAGGTCGATTAGCAGATAAAACTCTAGATTTGTTGTGTTTTTTTAAGAAGTTACATTCAAATCATTCAATTTTTTTAAATATATATTTTATTTCATTATTTTTCCATTACGACATAACTTTACCAAGTTGTAATAGAAATAATCAAAATACGTATAAATTATAAAGAAATATAGGTATTCTGAACTCTGTGAGATCTCGCAAAATATCGAGATCTTGCAAGACTGACCTCTTAAATGTTGCAAATACCGAGATTGAAGATTTTGCTGCAAGAATGCATTCCCTAGTCGGTATGAAAAAAACGGGGTGGGTATGTGAGAACGGGAAACATGCTCAAGAAATAAACGTCCGCATTGAAATGGCTTGCTCAACTTTTTTAAAAATAAGCAAAGTTTTGTATGATAGATATCTGAGTCTCGATCTAAAGCTAAATAAGATTTTTATCTTACAAAATATCGGTAGGTTGGCTTTTTGGAATAGCTTAGGTATACAGCTCAATATCTCTTATAGATTCAGATTCAGATTCATTTTATTGGTATAAGTGTATTTTTATATTATTTTATTTTTTGATAATGGTATACAAGTCATACATTACATACTACGCAAACATATTTTCTATCATAATATTTTTTTGCTATCATTTCTATCAGAATACACAAGGAAATAAAAGAGAAAACGAAAAGAAAATACAAAAAATAATGAAAAGAGAAAATACAAGAGAAATGCAGAGATAATTTACACAATTACAAGGTCAAATCGGTTAACACTTTAGTCACCAAGCATTTTAGTGTTCATTCAAGTAATATTCCTCGAGTGAGTTAAACGCCTTATCTGTGAGGTACTTTGGCGGCTCATAAACACGTTACGTGATTGCGCCTGTCTAATCTGCTCGCTGAATTTTGTTGTAGATCGCTGGGCCGGCGATAAAAGCTAGCCTCTCCGACTTGGATAATGCATGACTTACCGAACGTAGCATGCTTCGGAATCTTGTTGGATAGTGGTGATGCACACTATTCACTTAAAATCGGCTAGATTTCTGGGAACGCGCAGCGCTACTTCCTTTATATAAATGGACAACAGTGCCATGATGCAGATATCTCTAAACAAAGGCCTTGCAGGCGTATTAAACGGCATACGCGCTATTGTGTGGACTGTTTGTTTGTCCTTATTGTGATATAGATTAAAACTGATGAAAAGAATATGGTAGAGGGGAAAATTATCTACATTTCTGTCTACAGTTTTACAATAGCATAATAAAGTTATTCAACATCATACATCAATTTT
The DNA here is from genome assembly GCA_944548615.1 of Micropterix aruncella. Taxonomy (NCBI): domain Eukaryota; kingdom Metazoa; phylum Arthropoda; class Insecta; order Lepidoptera; family Micropterigidae; genus Micropterix; species Micropterix aruncella. The sequence goes on along the minus strand of OX155961.1, from coordinate 6,125,284 downwards.
CATTTTATTTATAACACAATTATAAGATAGACGAAAGAAGTATCTATCGCTTCGTTTCGCTCCTCGAGACCGGTGCTGGCCCGCGTATGTATACGTTAAAGTTGAGCTAAAAATATTGGTAAATCTATACTTTATAAAATAATAATGAGATGGTAGAGATACGTGAGTATGTAAGAACGGGATGTTTTTTGAGTAGGTACTGCCATTCGACAATATTCCATAATAGAAGCTTTAACCCCTCGAGTACCAGACGGCCCGAAACGTCCAGAATTGATATTTACCGTCGAACCCCAGACGGCCCGAAATGGCCAGGCGAGGCCGAATAGGAACATAAAACAGGTCTTTTTTAGACGATCGGTGTTACAGTTTCGGAGTAATCGTTTTTTTTCTGAAACGCCATCTTTATTTTGAGACTCGCGAATTTCTTACGGGCCGTAAGGCACACATTAAAATAAAACCGCGGGCCTCGAGGGGTTAAGAGTCTATTAATATGGCAATAGCAACGTTGATAAAAAAAACGAAAAAAAAAATAAAACATATAACCGGACTGTTCCAGGCAAAACGACACAGTCATTATTTAAACGTAAGTGTACCGAAGATAGAGGTACGTGGTAGAGGTACGTGAGTATGTAAGAACGGGATGTTTTTTGAGTACTTCCATTCGAAAATATTCCATAATAGAAGCTTTAAGAGTCCATTAATATGGCAATAGCAAAGTTGGTAATAAAAAAACGAAAAAAAATAAAAGCATATAACCGGACTGTTCCAGGCAATACGATAGTCATTATTTAAACGTACGTGTACCTAATATTACTGTTTTTTTAAGTCTCAGCGAATAAAGTGCTATTGTGAAAACACATTATTTCTAAAATTAATTAACGAAATTAAAAAATGTATGGTTGACAATAGTTGTCATATGGTTGGCAACGCTATACACACACGTCAGGTAATGCAAGAAGACAGGTGAAATGAATGGTTTGCATTACAGGATATTTTTCATCAGAAATGTTAAAATATTCACTGTACATAGTTTCGTTTAAAATATGTATATTTACAAGATTTTAACGTTAAATTTCTCAACCAATTATATGAAAATGGTCATGTATCGTTTTAATATCCTGGCAACATTTTAATATTTCAAGGCAACTGTAGCGCTGGGTGTTCCATCTAGAGTCGTGCTTTCCGGCTTTTATATTGACTTTTTTAATCGTATAATTTCTACCTCGTTTTTGACAGAATTTATAGGTATTGACACTGCACTGCATAACAATAATTGTGCAATAGAGATGGCGTTATCGGCACGCATAGTGTGATAAGAGAGATAGAAAGTGTCGATGCTGCATCTTTCTAGCGAATACGATTTTCATTGTTTCAAACCAAGCTATAACACGTTTGTTTGAGCTTTGATGTCAATAAACGATACATTTTCCGATTTGTGTGTGCATGTTAACAAAGGGTTAGTGCGTGCTTTGTGTATGTATTTAGTATGATTTTCGTAATAAACCTAGGCTATTGCTGTTTCGTTTTACTCTTCGCTCTCGCCCAGTCAAGGTTATTCTCCGTATATGCTCTACCTGCGATGCGATTGCAGTTCTTGCAACCGGTTGTAATTTTGCGACTGACGTAGTGATATACTTAATTTTTAAAGTTAAACGCTTGTCCAAAGTAATATGATGGTGTAAGAATTGAGTGACAGGCGCATATTTCCTACCTTTAACAAAAAAAAAAAACAATCGGTATGCTGGACTTTGTTGCATACGTTAAAATTCATTAAATATTCATGGAGCGAAATATTATATATGCATATTAACGATCTACATAAATGTGAGACCTCGTACATGCCAACAAGCAAACTTTTCAGGGCATGGAAAAACTGAATAACTTCGGCCAAGAGATGTTTTTTTTGTTGGGTAAATGTGTCATTTTTTTAGTATACGTTTCTAACGATTAAAACTGTCAAAGTTATTTGCGAGGAATCATTACTAAGCACGTAAGAGGTATAATCGGATAAAATCATCAACTCATGTTTTCAAGATAACACTGCAATGAGAATTACAAGTAGGTATACTAAGCAATTACAGCCCTTGAGACATAAACAGAACAATTGAGAGCGTGATTTAAGACCCATAACAATAAAAAAAACGATATTCGATTATTTGGCGCATACGAGGTCTCACATATGCAGAATGACTTTTAATTCATCGGCATCCTTGAAGGGTGTGAATTAGTACGAGTAGGTAAGCAACTTTTGATAAGAAATTGTGGAAAAATCAATTTTATTTCCGAATAAAAAAAAATATCGCTAATATTTATTACTCAATTGTCGCTATATTTCACCTACCGCTAGATGGCGCAGCGCGCTCAAACGCCTGTGAAACTTTTTTTTAACAGTCAAGTTCTTAAAAAAATTCAAACAAAAAAATATGACAAAAAATTGTTTTAAAATATATTTTTCTGTTTTTTTCAAAATTTTTAAACAAAAGTTGCTTACTTGCTCGTACTGATTCGCACCCTTGAAGGATGTCGGTTAATTAAAAATCCTGTAGATCGACGATAATGTGTGACTTGCGACGAGGCCGCTAGACGGTTGACGCTAGCAGGAATAGCAAAGTCGACTTTAAATAGAATCACAAGACTTTAATAGTTGCTCACCACTACCGGCTTCCACCTTCTTTCTGTCAAAAAATATTCGCCGTGTTTACGAGGTATTTCGTTGCTGGGTTAAATCTTTGTTAATCGAAGCAATCACGTGTTTTAAACCGTGTAATTCGATGTATATTCGTTTGTTGTGAGGCAGAGTGTGTAATTTGTCTAATATTCATCCAGATGGCGCCCCGATTTGAGTTGGCGGTCGGCCTGAGGAAAGGCCACAAGACCACAAAAATATCGGCTGGAAGAAAAGGAATCACCGATAAAACCATCAAAGTGAGGCCCGCTAGGCTAAAAGGGGTAAGCAATCACAACCAGAACTGATATTGGAAAGAAGTCGTTGGTTGCTGAATAGACGTTTTTGTTTTAGCTCCAAACGAAGCACTCGAAATTCGTGCGAGATTTGATCCGAGAGGTTGTTGGACATGCTCCTTATGAGAAGAGGGCTATGGAGTTGTTGAAGGTTCGTATTTTATTATTATTCCGCAATAATCAATCTGCATAACAAGAACCAAACTTAAAAGATGTTAAGAGATAAATAGACCATAGTTTTGGGATTACCATACAGATAATAATAAAAATATTCGCCGTATTTACAGAAATTGAAATATAATGAAAGTTTCTTTATAAACTTCCGCATATATTTTTTCTGGGCATGCATCAATATCATAGGTATCTGTGTCTGACGCGTTGTGAACGTAAGCTCTAGAAACATACTGGTCTTACGCGTGGGACTCATACTGTCATCCCCTCCAACCTTCCCATGCCATCCTGTAGAATGCAGGTCGACGTTGCGTGAGACGTTTGTGACAGCGATGCTTATAAGTATATTTCTGAGTTATCCTTGTTTTCATGCCAATTTAAGGGCCCAGATGTTAATTCTCAGTCCCCTACCTATACGAACGTATGTGATATGTCCGCTATATTGTCGCCCGAACGTAGCAAGCCGTATCCCATACAATCAAGCACAAAAAAAAAAACGAAACGTCAAATTGTTCCTACGATTCTAAATATAAAAAAGTCATAAATGGGTCACACATAAATAAAAAGAAATACATCGTCTTCTTATTGAAACCGGTACCATACTCATACTTTCCAATCAGAAATACTTAACCCCTCGCGTACCAGACGGCCCGAAACGTCCAGAATTGATATTTACCGTCGAACCCCAGACGGCCCGAAATGGCCAGGCGAGGCCGACCGCTAATTATGTTAGTACAACTTTGACTAATAATTATGAATAATCTTTATTGCTTTACATAACGACTTTACAAATATCTAATAGCAAATTTCAATAGGAACATAAAACAGGTCTTTTTTAGACGATCGGTGTGACAGTTTCGGAGTAATCGTTTTTTTTCTGAAACGCCATCTTTTTTTTGAGACTTGCGAATTTCTTACGGGCCGTAAGGCACACATTAAAATTCAAACCGCGGGCCTCGAGGGGTTAATTGTATGTAAATCATTCTAATTTTCATTTCCACAATCGGACAAGGAAATACATTTTTAATTGTTTGTTTTTAATTATTTTTAGGTGTCTAAGGACAAACGCGCCTTGAAGTTCTTGAAGCGTCGCCTCGGAACGCACATCCGCGCTAAGAGGAAGAGGGAAGAACTCACCTCAATCCTCACCCAGATGAGAAAACAGGCTCATCACCAGCCCAAGCCGGCCCATTAATTATTTTCAATAAATGACTTATAATCAATAAGAAACAGTTTTATTGGGACGTTTTGCGAAATTATCGGATTTGCGGTTGCGACCATTCGAATGATTTGCCCCACCGCGAGCGGTTTGAAATATCTGAATGTGAGTTTTTGGGGATCTGTATTCCATTTCCTCTCACTAGAGGGCGTAGCGGGCGATTGACTCATGGGAAGTGAAAAGTGAGCACTGCATGAGGAAGCATTTCTATGAAGCTGGTTGTAGGATTCAATACCAAAACTAATTCGCATTACCAGATTCATAAGCTTTTTATAGTTTGGCGAGTGGCATTTTATGTTTCAAAATGTTACGAATTTAGGGTTTTTGTGAAATTTAAAACTGTTGTCTGTATTGGACAGTACATGCTGCTGGCTGGCAGCACTGCGGTGGTCAACTGCTCGAGCTTTGTGTTCGATGCTTGCGTTGTATCGTTCACCACACTCCATGGGTCAATCGCCACTAGTGCAACCTTCAAAAATCGGTTATCACCTCAAGACTTCCGGCAAGTAGCCAGGGACTTACTTCATCAGAATATTCATTTCATAAATAAAGTTGAGCAGTTTTCGAAAATTCCTGTTAATATGCAACACAATGAAAATTTGAATATCAAACGCTCGTCATCTCATTTAATTTAAAAATCAAGTTGCAAACGTGGGTCGCTGTGAGCATTCGAATTCGAATTTCGAACGATCCACGGATTTATTAATGTCCTTACTTTTTAATTAATGTGCCTATGGCCGACTTTAAATATTTTTGTGTCGCTTGTCTTGATGTGATTTCGGTCCAAAAAGGCACATGTGTACCGAATTTTAAGTCCAATATTTCGAGATTGGTAGACCGATTTTAACCACAACCTTTTCAACTCTTCTCCTGACCAAATGATGCCTACTTGCCAAATTTCAGCTCAATCGGATGAAGCTCGGGCGATATCGTGGAGGAATACACACACAGAGACCAATCTGAAAATGGTCCTCATCTCAGGGGGGCTCAAGATAGATACTTCCATCCACCTTCCTTCCATCTTCAAATCGATTTTTAGCGCGTTCACGATACTTTCCCTCGTTGCTTTGTAGGCCAGGAAAGTAAAACGTCAGTATTAAAAAATGCACAGGAAAAAAGTCGAAAATAACATTTTATGCCTTTAGTAAAAAAAATATCCCTTCCCTGGCCATCTCTGCCTTGTTTTCTGTGGGGGGCGCCAGTTTTGCATGCGGCAAACTTGCACAAATGTCACTTTTGACAGCTCCAAATTTGTTGAGGGCAGATTTGCAGGAGGCAACCTTGCAGGCGGCAACCTTCAGTACATCAAACCATTGATTTTATTACACTATAAAATCAATGATCAAACTAAAGGGGGGCGCCAGTTTTGCATGCGGCAAACTTGCACAAATGTCACTTTTGACAGCTCCAAATTTGTTGAGGGCAGATTTGCAGGAGGCAACCTTGCAGGCGGCAACCTTGCAGGCGGCAACCTTCAGTACAGTTTTTAAGTTTTCTGTTAGGTTTTTCTTTCCCTAAAATCGAAGTGACATTAATTACCGGCATCCTTGTAGTGGATGACTTTCATACATCAAACTAAACATTAAAAAAAATGTTTTAAGTTTTTCTGTTAGGTTAGATTAGGTTCTCGAAACGTCAGTTTGAAATTTGCAAAACTGCCTTCTGCAAGATTACCTTCTGCAAAACTGCCGCCTGCAAGAATGCCGTCTGCAAGATTGGGTCCCATCAAACTTGCAGAAGGCAAATTTGCAGACGGCAATCTTGCAGACGGCATTCTTGCAGGCGGCAGTTTTGCAGAAGGCAATCTTGCAGAAGGCAGTTTTGCAAATGTCAAAATGACCTAACCTAACCTAACAGAAAAACTTAAAACATTTTTTTTAATGTTTAGTTTGATGTATAAAAGTCATCCACTACAAGGATGCCGGTAATTAATGTCACTTCGATTTTAGGGAAAGAAAAACCTAACCTAACCTAACCTAACAGAAAAACTTAAAAACTGTACTGAAGGTTGCCGCCTGCAAGGTTGCCGCCTGCAAGGTTGCCTCCTGCAAATCTGCCCTCAACAAATTTGGAACTGTCAAAAGTGAAATTTGTGCAAAATTGCCGCATGCAAAACTGGCGCCCCCCGATTTTATTAGATCGGCTAAAATCACTCCCCCAAATGGCAACACTGCTGATCTGCGCGGCGGCCATTTTTCCTTGATTCTTTTTTCCGCACGATTTTTTGTTTTTGTAAAAAAAAGCCGACCAGGGAAAGGCTACGCGCGCACCACGAGGTTAAGATAACTGTATTTCGCTAAATTTTGTCCGGCTGCTTGTGATTTGCCATCTGGTTGCTGTGATATCGTTTGATATTCCGGCAGCGCAGGTTATACAATTTGCACATTAGGCCGCGGGAAAGACGTGCAAAATGCCAAACATCAAAGTGTGAGTATCTTTATACGTTATTTAAGATTCTGCGCCAAATTTTGTATCGGCGTTGATGCGGATCCACGCGGTTTGGATGCGATTGCTCGTTGATGAATGACGCTCGCCTTTCCAGAGAGGTTACCGAGAAGTTACCTGAGATAGATGGTTACCAGATAACCTCTCAGGGAGAGTTTACCTGAGAAGAGAGGCCTTAAAACTATCTAGAATAAACCTTACTCGACTATTGTGAATGAGACGCTCTTTTTCGGGCATGTTTTCAGCTGTATGGGCACATCAAGCTTCATTCTGCTTTAGCTAGGCCTTACTTTGCAGTTAAAGCTTTTGAAAGCGCAAGCTGATTGAAGTGTAGCAAACTCTTCTAAATTCAAGATGTTTTAATGTCAACCTACTATAGTCATCACACTGATTACGAATCTTGAATCTTTTCTCAATTTTTTAACGTCACCTGACTTCACCACGCTGATTCCAAATCTGTTCCGATAATTTGTGTGAATTATCTGTGATTCCGATAAATTTTTTTCGGTCTATAAATAAGCGAGATATAGGCATTCAAAGAACCATTAGACCCACACATTTCAGTAGGCTGTTAGTTTGAATAAAAAATATACATAAACACCTATATGGCGGTAGGTTAGGTTAGTTTTTTTTTAAAACAATCTTAAAAACTAAGTATTTTTTTTTGTATGTAAATTTGTTTTTTTTGTCTTGAAACGTTACTCGACCGAAGCTTTCACATTTATCATTACAATGATCGAATCTAGTAGTATTTCTATTTTTTTTTGATTTTTGAGAAAGGTTCCTTCTTCTTTTTCATCAGCGTGCATTCGCCCACCGTTGGGCATACGCCTCTCTAAACACTTTTCACCCGGATCGGTTGTCCGTTTCCCTCATCCAGACTGGTCCAGCTGTCTCCTTGATGTCATCGGACCATCGGGCCGGTGGTCTGCCCACACTTCTTCTGCCTAGCCGGGGTCTCCATATAGGAAAGGTTCCTATACTGCTTAAATCTCAAACCTTTTTTTAAACGTTTTTAAAAACCTTCATAAGCACCTATTTGGCAATAGTTTGTTAGTTTAAAATAAAATATATGGCAGTATTAGCTAAACTGCCTATATTCCGAGGTTTCATACAAGTAAGGACTTTATCCTCAACTTGATGTTGTTCGTCGGCTCACGCTTGCAATATGCAGTGGGTCTTCTACGCGTTCCTAGCCATTCATTCCAGTCCATCAATCGTATTGTTATTTGCGCTACACGGCTATGCGTAAATGAATTTGGACGGAAGTTATTGCAAGAAGTACTTCAATATCATTCGACTCTCTAGGCTTGTTTGTTCGTTAACATGTCCGGGCCAGGTTAGGACACATCTCTCCAAAAATATTGGTCTGGATGGCCTTGTCGTTCGCCTCTTGTAGGTTCTGGTGTGTGATAGGCGTGACAACTGCGGTGGTCTTCATTCTGCATCGTTCCACAGCCGAATATTGTATTTACTGTGTGACCCCAGCTAACCCCAGCAGATGAGATTGGCTCGACATCTCATCACACCGACCCTCAGTCTGTTAAGGCTACTTCAGTTGGTATAGGCACAGTATACCAGACAGTAGCGTCTCTTAGAAGAAAATTGATAACGAAGTGAGCTACGTCTAGAGTCCAAGGGCTCGCATTTGGCTGCCACACAGTGTGGACGTGTGGCAGCCAAATGCTGCCACACGTCTACTTCTGCCAATGCAGAAATTCAAACATTTGAGAAATTCGCCAACCTTCGCACGCGCCAAACGCCAAACGGGACGTACCCCTTTGCTCACTTTCCTCGCTCCCTATCCCCGCAATACCCTGTCGCTCGAGAGTGCGTCTACTGCTCTCTCGGTTTACTGTGGTATAGGGGAGATGGACTCCGGTGCTGTCTGTTCCTTAACATCCCCGCCAAGTGAAGCCCTTCATTGAGTGATACGGTTCTAAGATTGACTGCCTTGGAGCGGTTGTGTGCGGGTCAAGAATGATTTGAGGCGATGGTGGTGAGGTGTTTGCCCGTGCATTGGGTGTCTTGGGTCGTTTATAAACTATAGGTTAGTTAGTTAGTTAGTTTTCCTGGGCTATTTCCCGCACTTGGCCTCTTGATTGGGCCATTGTGCGTGTCAACCATAGGTGTTCAGAATCAGCCAGGACATCATGACGTATTGCAGCAGGAGCGATGCCGATGAGCGGATAAAGCTTTTCGACGGGAGTAGGTTAGAGACAGCCGGAGACAATTCTCGTAGCATCATTCACAGCAGGTCACATCTCTAGGCTATTCACACCCTTCTCCCGTTTATTCCCGAATCTCAAAATTTATCAATATTGTGGGTTTCAGGGAGAAAAGGCCGTTTGTTAAGGCGCCTTTAGAATCAGATTCAGACATTGACGACGGCTTAAGCCACCTTAAAATGTAAGAGAACAAAGTTGATTATGCTCTGTATTTTTGCAATAATATAATCTGTGTTATGTGCGATGATTTTTTTCAGTCGATTCGCTCAATTCTGTATATTGTCGGGCATGTCAGTTGTTAGTGATACTAATCGCTGTGTTTTTGAATACATACCTAATATAGAGCAATACCGAGGAAGCTAATTGGATTTAAAACACCAGTTGTAACATTTTTAGATACATAGGTAATGCGTCGTTGAGTTAGTTTTTTACCCCTAAAATATTTAATGAGACTCCGTGTAGTCTCTGCGCTGCTTGGGAGTTTGGCATTTGCAAACCGGCTCTATGCAGCCATTCATTCTTTTTGAGATGTTGCAGTTTTGGGGTTTGTTACTACCCCACTTTTTCTTAGTTTAGTTTTTATAGTAGTCATTTAACCTCTTAACTTAACAATTACTTTGTAAAAGTATGAAACCGACCAAAGTAGCAATCTTGTTTGCTCTGGTGGCCGCATTTGTAACTAACTAGATGCAACAAATTTCTCTAGGGTTCAAATTTATAAACAGAATATTGTCAAGGTGCCGAGTATTCACGGCCTTTTAAGTTTATGTAAAAATAAAAAATCAGAAGTATTCAAGAGCTTTTAAGTTAGGGACCGTCCACATATTATGTAATCACCGAGGAGGAGGGGGGGTTCAAGCTGAGGCTTACGCTTGATTACAGGAGGGGGTGCTGGTCCTGATTACGTAATCAACTTTGGTTAGCGCATTGCAATTTTTTTGATCTAAACCTGGAAATACCGCAGTGCAGCGCCGAAGATCGCGATATGCGTAGATAGTCGACGCGCTCATCTGCGATTGAGTGGCCCGGGCCTGTTCCTGCGCGCGCTGGCAAGCCGGTGGCCGCTCTGTGTGGCAGCGGTTTAGCGCGGCAAGGCAGGTGCGCTGCAACGCTGGACTAGCGCACCTCTGCACGGTTGTCTGAGGACTCAGATCCATATATAAAAAAAACTAGACTATTCTAATTGTTTTAGATTAAAAATGCACATTAAATATGCATTTTTAAATGCATTCTTATTTTTTTTTCTCTTTAATACCGTCTTTACATCCACTGCGGTCTGAAGATTGGGATCTGTAAAATAAATTCTTTGATTTATTTTACAGATCTCTGTAATTTTAGTTTAAATAAACTCTTTAGTTTGAGATTTTGTAATTACAAAATCTCAAACTCTTCTCTTTCTCAAATCTTAAACTCAAAAATATGTACCTTATTAATTCAAAGTAATTTTACTTTAAATTAATAAAGTACATTTTTACAAGCATTCTAAAATGTTTTATTTTCCGCTTACAAACGCTGGGTTCACGATTCTTCACTTTTTCCACAAATTCGGTTGATTACGTAATCTTGGAGGGGGGGGGGTGCTTATTACGTCTGTTGACATGGAGGAGGGGGGGTACGAAAATCCCTAAAACGTGATTACATAATATGTGGATGCCCTCTTATGAGGTAGTAATTTTTTTTAATTACTTGTTTCTTACCAAAGAATAACTCAAAGTAGATCATAGGTGTCATAATATTTTAATTCTATTTCTTAAGATAGTAAGAGTAAGAAAATATGAAGAATAATAATGCTAGTATTTTTGGCAGGCTGTGTAATTTTATCACATTTTTATTAGTAAATCTCGTTTTGTTTCACGGGTCCAATGACGGCTTTATTTAATAAAAATATAATATGAACATAATATTTATAACTTCATACTTAAAAATCTAAAACGTTACTGGTTTATGAAGCTGCTAGTGTATACAGGTGTTTTTATTAAGCGCCATCTTTGAAGGGGATGAATCAGCAAAAGCAAGTAAGCAACTTTTGATAAAAAATTGTGGGAAAAACAAAAAAAAAAAATTTTTTCCACAAATTTTGATTTATTGAATTTTTGAAATTGTTGTTTTGTTGGATAGCATAAAAAGCGCTGAACACGATGCGCCATCTAGCGGTATCGGTTAAATATTGTTTATTAGCGATATTCTACCTACCGATAGATGGTTCAGCGCACTCAAACGATTGTTATGTGAGTCAGATTACTCAAACGATTAAAAAAAAAAAATTTTTTTTTGTTTTGATTTTTCTAAAAATTTTTTATTTTAAGTTGCTTAATTGCTCTTACTGATTTACCCCCATGAAGGAAGCCGATTAATTAAAATACATAGGCAAAATTATCGAGTGATGTCAAAGGTTAACATACTCATTAACTGTTTCTGTCGTAGATTTATCTTAAAATAATTATAAATGACGTTAAAATAAATCTCTATTTGATTAAGTAAGTCATATTGACAAATATGTGTTGGTGATAAGGATATTGACGCATTTAGATATTTAAAATATTTTTTCTTATCGATTTGCTAGAGGCTACATTGATGGTTACATAATAACTTGTTGTAAAATAGTTTGAAGAAGCGATATACAGCAGGGTCTTGATTACCCGAACCCAATAATCCGAACGCCTCTATGATCCGAACGCCCTGCCCTTCCGCTCACTCATCAGTCGCGAGCCGTGCATTGTAGGTGTCTACGTATACTCGTCGTTTTGCCATTCCTTCATCGCTTGTACATCTTGTGATTTTGCAAAATCTTTGTTTTATTTAAAAAAAAAATGCCCTATCAAAGATCCCCTATACTATAATTGGTACACTTTGTGTATCTGAACAGGATACATATTTTCGGTGTTCGGATTATTAGGGCTCTGCTTTGATTATAGGTTGATGTAACGGAATAAACGAAATGGGTTATTTGGGCAAGAAAGATAAAATATCCATATCAGCAGTAGGTAACTTAAATGGTCTACGAAAACTTATTTTTGTACTATTAAGGGGAAGCCTGGTTTAGACGGCCAAAAAAACATGTTTTTCATGTTTTTTTTATTGTAACTTAAAGTTTTAATCTATTCATGAATCTTTTATCTCTGAAAATCGCTGATAGTCTCAGATTGCTGTAAGTTTAAAAAACTTACTACTTTTCTTTAAAGAAAACTTTGAACTCGTTTTAATCAAAACCATATTTTTTAGTTTTGCGCAGGTGATAAAAAGAAACTACTTGACGGATCGAGTTATTCCAAAATAAAATTAAAAGATTATTAAATTCTTTTCTATATACACTCAAAAAAATCTGAAAAACATGTTTTTTTTCATGGTGAAAATGCAAAAATCAATTTTATTTCTTTAAATTCTTGAAAAATTATAAAAATTATTACTTTTAGGTATTTTTTTTAGTTCATCTACAAACCGCATATGTTAAAATTAATATCTTAGTATTTTTTTTTGTTTCGGGCAAAATTACCCCCGCTATTACTGGCACAAGCTAATACCGTCATTTCTGCAGCGGAAGAAACATTTGCAATTCAAAATCACAAAAATAGTTTTTTTTACTTTAAAAAAATGTTTTTTTATCTTTCAAATGTTAATTAAACAGATATAAAAGATTCATGATCAGATTTCAACTTTAGGTTAAAAAAAAACTGAAAAACAAGTTTTTCTTGTATAAAATTAAAGAGTATCGCGGTTGTTTGACATTATAAATAGGATAGAAAACGAATTTACCGCGTGAAATTTGTAGCACCCAACGTTTCGGTGACGTTGCAGCCGCCGTTGTCCAGGGTAGACCATCTACCCTGGACAACGGCGACTGTCAGTCTACCCTGGACAACGGCGGCTGCATTTGAGATAATATAGTTATTGTCCCGGTGGCTGATTTTGAGATAATATAGTTATTGTCCCGGCTCAGTATTATCTATAGTCTAATCTATATTTATACATGTTATATTAATAGTAAGTGCATTAACTCCAGGAAATGGTTAGTTAGATGATTAGCCACAAAAGTTTCGATTCATCTTATTAAAAAAAAGTAAACTATGACAACGACCTTTAATGTCTTCAGCATTTGCATGTACCCCGTATACGAGGTCTGTTTAGAAAATCGAACCGAACCGCATCAAACCAAACTTATTTTTTTTAAACTTTTCTATTCGTTTTACAGATTATTGTCCTTGTCCCTTTCAAAGTACTCCCCTCTGCTATTATTCACACACTTTTTCCGGAGGTGTTTTCATTTATTGAAGCGGTCTTGGATAGCTTCATTTGAGATGGCCTTTAAGGTCTGTGACGAATTTGCTTTGATGTCATCGATTCTCTGAAAACGGCGTCTTTTCAGTACTGATTTTAATTTCGGAAGTACGGAAGTATTGCAAGGAGCCAGGTCTGCCGAATAAGGAGGCTGCAGGAGGACAGTCATCCGATTTTTGGCACATTGTCTTCGTGCATTGTCGTCGTGCAAGGTTTAGTCATAGTCATAGTCATATTTTATTAATTCCAAAAAGTACATACTGTGGAATACGTCATTTTACATTTTCTAGAAGTTATTACAACTTCATTACGTCTACATATACTTTTTATATGTAAAAGCAAGACACCATCGGATCAATTATAAAAATTCAATCTTACAGACTCAAATAACAAAACAAAAAAAAAATGTAAACAACATTTTTAAATAATCTATCAATAAGTTTTAAAAATAGTCAATCAAGAAATTTTAAAATAATCAGTTAATAAACAACAAGTTTTACAATAAAATCTAAACTACGGTGACAAAATACAGAACAAATTTGATAAAAGCTAATTTATTTTTTAAAAACTAAGACGGCCTTGTCAAATTCATCAAAATTATAGAGAGCATGCATGGCTAAGTTTCTTTTAATGCATTTCTTAAATGCAACCTCTTGAAGTATTTTAATTTCTGCTGGCAATGAGTTGAAAAATTTAAACCCCAAATATAAATATGATCTCTGGTATAAAGAAAGCCGCACTTTAGGGATTACTACATTATTTTTATTGCGAGTGTTATGTTCATGCAGACTCGAATGCTTTTCCTCGTTTTTCAAATTTGCTTTCGCATAAATTATGCACTGATTATAAATTCAGATTGAAATGTTAATATTTTTTATTTTTAAAGATCGGAGCACAGTGGTCGTCTCTTTTTAACCCAAATATCGTCCTGAGAGCTTGCTTTTGCAGTATAAAAATACGATGGCTATCTGGTGCATTACCCCATGTTAGGATACCATAAGCCATCTTCGAATGAAAGCACGCATAGTATGTGCTCATTGCGGCTTGTTCACCGGCTAGAAATTTGATTTTTCGTATGGCATAAATAGCAGAACTCAGTTCCTTCGATAGCCTCTCGATATGTGGACTCCAGTTTAATTTCTGGTCTATTGTAATACCTAGAAATTTGGCCGCGTTAACGACCTGAACTTTATTAGAGTCCATGATGATATTGATATTGTTAACTTTTTTTAAGGCAAAATTCATGGCTACGGTTTTGGTGGGATTTAATAATAATTGGTTCGTTTTAAACCAGTTACTAGCTACAGAGAGACATTTGTTGGCATTATGTCCTACTTCATCGCTAGTTGTACCTTGGAATACAAAACTTTCAAGGATCGTTGTCGAGGTGCAATTTTCTGAGCATGGGAGTCTTCAGTTGAAGTGGAAATCCTTCCTGGCTGAGAATCATCTTTAATTGACTAACGACCACATTTAACTCCTTGGTGGCCACGCACGCCAATCTGCGTTTTTCGTATTATCCATAATATATCCGTATTTATTCAATTATCGGCTCTATTTTTCACTCCACTGTGGTAAAAGCCTGTCATTAAAGCCTGCCATTGAATAATCCACCGTTATATATTAGAAAATTTTACGTGAAATGACTGGCTTCCAAAAGGTTAAATTTTGTAAACCATTCCTAACATTCCGTACGACCCATAGCATCATCTCCGCAAGCTTGTTCCAAAAGTTGAAACGTTTCTGTGAGAGCTTTTCCGAGTTTCATGCAAATGTTATATTGCATTGTTGCTCCAGAAAATTGGACATGTTTAAAATCACCACTAACTTTTAAACTCGTTGCACTCAACAATATCATAAAAACTAAACGAGATATCAACAATCCAAAAACAAAGGAAGTTATGTATTGAACGACCATGCCAACGACAAGCCTCGTATTGAACCACCATGCCTTTGGGTTATTATTCAAAAAGCAGGTAAAAATCATTACATTTCATTAGATTTATTAATAACAATATTTGTTACTAGACAACATTTTTACACAATAGACTTTTTCAAGTCAGGTTGTCAACATAAGATGTATATTTTTTGTAATAATATTCTATTGAATTTTGTTTCAAATATATTTTGTATTGACTGTAGTATATCAATCCACCTAATCCACCTAATCAAAATACTAATTAAGATGGTGAATTTTACAATCCTAGGAACAATTTGACTCATCACGTTCAGTCTGTACTTGAGTACTAGGGTTTTCGACTGCAGCGGGCGAGCCCGTCACCTCAGGAAGTTTTATCGATTAGTCGTTCTATCTCCCTGGAGTGAGCGCAGAAGACTTGGGCAGAACAGTCCACCGTCAAGCTCCGCCACAAACCCGTAAGAGGCCAACGCCTTAACTGCGAGATAGCCAGGAGTGTTACCCAGCAGGCTTACACTCACACCCTTACTTCCAATTGCGACCAGATTACTCCAGTCTCTCGATTGGTTATGAGTTCGAGGTCGCTTGCGCGGTCCTCTCCCTTACGAAGCGGTGAAACGGTGTACACCGAATCTATTGCGGACCTCGGCATCCTTTGCCCGGCTGTTCACCCAGGATCGGGTAGGCGATGGTCGTTTCAAGAGCAGTCGTCGTAAGGTCCGCAACCACCACCTCTCTTTAGGAAACAGTACTGCTTCCAGACTCCCCCGACTCTTAGTCAGAGTGCGCAATCGATTGGCTTAGGCCGCACGGTGCGCAGACCGTCCAGGAGCGCCAGAGGGTTGATTTCTAGGGGAAACTAGCCCTGAGGGCCAGAGTCCTATCCAGGCTCGCATTTAATGCGTGGAGGCCGTCGGATGGGTGTTGACCCTTGAGTGTGACCAACCCTGAACAGAATGGGTCTTCGTGGCCAACAACTACTAGTACTGGGAGAGTGCTGGGTATGAAGAGACGGTCGGGGGTGGCATCATCCGGCCAGTTTCCCAGCCCCCCATTTCTCGGAGCTTGCGCGCAGACAGTAAGCTTTGTGGGTTTTGGTTTTTTTTTGTATCTAAACGTACGGGATACGGGAGCAGCCGTATCACTTATGTTCGTATGGGTAGGGTTGTTAAAATAATTTTTTTTTTTTTGTTTCTGTTATTCTAAGCGATCATTTCCTGAATTTAATACATACACTCAGAACTTAGGTAGGTAAATTTTGTACGGTGCCGTCGTCTGCGTAACAATACATGTTTGACGATACCCCTGTAAATTGATATGTGGCCTGCCATCCCTGCACTGTAATCTGTCGAGCGCACTCTTCGAAAATCACTAGGATGTCCGTTTCGCTGTTTTACATTTTTTATTGTTGCTTTTTTATTGGATCCTCGTGGCCCGTTTGCATGCCCTGTCAGATTGTCGAGCGTTTCACAGTGTTGCCGCATACACTTCCATTTCGTCTTGTTGATTTTTGTGTTTGTTTGCAGTTTCAGCGGGACGAGCAATGTCGAACTGGCGCAACGCATCGTCGACCGGCTCGGCATCGACCTTGGAAAAGTGGTCGCGAAGAAGTTCAGCAATCTGGAGACTTGTGTTGAAATTGGGGAGTCGGTGCGGTGAGTGGTTTTAACTAGGGATGTAATGATACTTATACCAATAGATCGGAATCGTCATTGGTAGTGGTTATTAGTACACATGACTGTCGTGGACCAACTATAGCGCGTATGGTTCAGGTATGGCTCAACTATGAACAAGCTATATTGTGACATTGCCGGTTCACAAGCATCACTAAGGAACAATCCCTCGCGTTGTTCTAGTGTTTGTTCCCAGTATTTTAGAAAGGTAGCCAATTAAAGTATCAGAAATGTCACATGTCACTCTCATTGACTTTTTTAAATATTAAAATTTAACACAGTTTTTCTAAATATTACTTCATTGCTCTGCCTTGTCATGACTAAACACTGTAAATTTAGATACAGTGTTTTGTGGTAATAGAGTTTAAATCAACCTTGATATCTCAAGTAATCGGCTTCAAAATATCAGACAGAAACCTTACCGGAAATCTTAATTGCCCCTTTTTAAACGTCGATCCTCGCGAGACACCGCTGAGGATGTAACCTTACCAGCCATCAGACAGAAACCTTACAAAAGCAAAAACTAGTTAAATCACAGTATACCTATATTGTACCAGTAGCTTTACTCTCGAGCTACAGTGCAATGCGGGAAGAGGGTGTGAAGAATGTGGGCAGAGGGGTACGTCCCGATGAACGCAATCGGTTAACATTACGAGCAGGTAAAGTATGGCAAGATTTTCGAGCATTCGGATATCTGCGTAGGCCAGTAGCGGAACATCTGGCGACCATATCCGAGCCCTTACGACTCATGACGTATTCGCTTTGATTTCAATTTTGTTCTAAGACAAGCTACTGTCTAGGGCAGCGGTTCTTAACCTTTTTGGCTGGCGACCCAAAGTACAAATATATTTGAAGTACGCGACCCTAATCTAATTTTTTATTTTATTTTCTAGTGACAGGTACTAAAATGATATATTATGTAATTTTATAGGATGTAGTTGTAAAATTAGAAATAACAACTTTATTTAAATGTTTTGTATTAAAATCAGACAATTCAGCATTAAAACAGTTAAAAAATTTACAGGAAAATAATTAGTGACTACCCTGTTGTTGTAGTTTTGAGCAAAGATCATGTATACTTGGAGTTATGTTTATAGAAAGTGCACACCGCATGTCATGCTGAGGATCCAACCTATCCCTGTACTTATTCTTCATAACCACAAGGCATGAAAATCCTGCTTCACATAAATAAGTTGGGAATGGTAGCAGGGATTTTTCAGCTTCATTGCTCAGAACAAAACTAACATGTCGCTATTGTGAACGGACAATAGATGGCAGTAACACAGCCTTTAGTCCTTTTTCTGTGACTAGTAATAATTTTTTATATTTTTTTATAAAAATTATCCAAAAACAATACAATTGATTTTTGCGAAGCAGATAAGATTGCATTTGTGTGGATTTTATCCCCCCACTAGATTGTATATCTGTTCTGGGGTGATAGTATTTAAGACTTTAATCATAGTGACTTCACTTTCTTTCTTTTTTTCTGTTTTTTTTTTTTTCTCATTCATTCCGATCGCTCATTCATTCTTATAAACTTTAAGGTTATTATAATTATATAAATGTGTATATAGATAAAGAACTAATATTAAATAAAGAAAAAGAACATATTTAAGTTTATAGATAAGTTAAATAAATAAATATATAGATTAATATATAACTAAATTGACCACTAAATTAAGTTAAGTAGCCTAAAAAGGTTTCTTAATTGTGCACATATACTTGTGAATTTAATTAATTAATATAATATTATCATTTTTTATTTTTTTTTAAACATAATCAACCGAAAAAATATTTTTCTTATCAAGTATCAGGTGACAGATATGGACCGAAGTTTGATCCCTCAAATTATCGACCGATACCAGTACCCGATGCTTTAGCAAAAATTTTGGAAAAATAGTAATTACACAATTGTCACTATACTAGTTTAGTGACATCGATCGACCTATCAATACAAAAATATTCGCAATTAAAAACGTCAAGTTTTACTACTTCTTTAAAGTCGTTTGGGGGATTTCCGCGACCCAACCGAATACCTCTCGCGACCCGAATTTGGGTCGCGACCCGAGGTTAAGAATCGCTGGTCTAGGGTATACTGTGACGTAATGGTGCCCAGATAGAATAATTTTGAGTCCCATTTACTCGAAAGAGCTATTTTCAATTTGCAGTTTTTTATCATAACATGACAGCGCTATCTAATCACATAATATATATAAAGACGTTGAATGCTAAAAATAAACACATTTATTTACAGGTTACATCTGAATCAAAAAAGTGGAAAGGTAAGGCAATGACGCTTCACCACAGGTTCTTTAAAACTGGCATACATATTTCCCTAAATTTGATAGTTTCTAGTTCAGTAGTCGGCAACCAAAACTCGTAGGAGAGATAGTACCTGACAAGCAAATTTTCATCTTTGGCACTAAAGGTGCAAAAAATTGCTCATTTTATTGAGTGTGGATGGATATGAGACTCCAAAACAATAAAAACTTCACTAATTTCAACTAATGGATCCCCTCCGGAGCCAAAAAAAAATGATATAAAATTGCAATAAACATCCGCCAGAACAAAAGCTATCTACGTCATTGTCTTTGATACATCCCCTCGATTGGCAGCAGTGGCTTACCTGGAGTGGGACAGGTGGGGCACGTGCCCTGGGCGCCATTCAATGAGGGGGCGTAAATTTTGACAAATTATTAAACTTAAAATCAGACAAAATAATTCATATTTAAATAATCACACGCTTGGTGAGCTATCATCAAGCGGTAACGGACAGCAAGCAAGCACAAACGCCTCATAAGTGGCTGGCATCATCGTATTGACCGTATTCCACAGCGTCTCCAGGAATCCAATATGAATTTTCATAATGCTGCCTTGGTTATAAACGCCCTCCGAGATGATTTGGCTAAGGAAGGAGAGAGGTTGGTTAACCTGACGGAAGCCAGCCCTCGAGTTCAAACAAACGACACTGCAACTTTTTGGTCGATTATATATATAAATACTAACAATATTATGTTTTCATTAATTCCCTCTTGTTACCTAATAATTGATTTTGTTAGTCATGTATATTATATATAACTAGAGTTGTCGACTACAGCGGGCGAGCCCGTCACCTCAGGAAGTTTTAATGATTAGTCGTTCTATCTCCCTGGAGTGAGCGCAGAAGACTTAGGACAAAAACAGTCCACCGTCTAGCTCCGCCACAAACCCGTAAGAGGCCAACGCCTTAACCGCGACATAGCCAGGAGTGTTACCCAGCGGGCTTACACTCACGCCCTTCTAATTGCGACCAGATTACTCCAGTGTCTTAATTGGTTACGAGTTCGAGGTCGCTTGCGCGGTCCTCTCCCTTACGAAGCGGTGAAACGGTGTATACCGAATCTATCGCGGACCACGGCATCCTTTGCCCGGCGGTTCACCCAGGATCGGGTAGCCGATGGTCGTTTCAAGAGCAGTCGCCGTAAGGTCCGCAACCACCCCTGCTCTATAGGAAACAGTACTGCTTCCAGACTCCCCCGACTGTTAGTCAGAGTGCGCAATTGATTGGCTTAGGCCGCACGGTGCGCAGACCGTCCAGGAGCGCCAGAAGGTTGATTCCCAGGGGAAACTAACCATAAGGCCAGAGTCCTACCCAGGCTTGCACTTCATGCGTGGAGGCCGTCGGATAGGTGTTGACCCGTGAGTGTGACCAACCCTGAACAGAATGGGTCTTCGTGGCCAACTCAGCAAGGACCCACAAACTCCCAAGTATATTATATATGTATTTAATATATATTATGGGGGCCAGCTGAAACGGCTACACGCGGATCTGTCAGCTGCTGCAAAAATGCTTATAGGCTTTTTTGGCACCCCAGCGGTTAATGATGCTCTTAAGTTACAATGATAGGCTTAACCCTTCAGGCCTCGGCCCCTCAGACGATTGACAAGTTGCTGTCCCAAAAAAAATTTGTAAAAATTAGTAAAAAAATTGAATTACGACACTGTCTGTTACAAAATATTAATTAGTGCCAAACTACTGTATCCATAATTAAAATAAAACATATTAAGATAATAAAACATAATAAAGTAAAACAAATTAAATTAAAATAAAATTCAAACGGGGCCGTCACGCTGAATCGTATTGTGGCCGATATCGGCCAATCGGGGCTTGAGGGTTAAGAAGAAACAGTACTGCTTCCAGACTCCCCCGACTGTTAGTCAGAGTGCGCAATCGATTGGCTTAGGCCGCACGGTGCGCAGACCGTCCAGGAGCGCCAGAAGGTTGATTCCCAGGGGAAACTAACCATAAGGCCAGAGTCCTACCCAGGCTTGCACTTCATGCGTGGAGGCCGTCGGATAGGCTTAAGAGGCCATAACTGAAGAACGCATTTTCGATCTGTTTTCTTCATCGGTGGTAAGAGCCGATAAGCTTTAGTGTTCCATTCTTGAAAGGATCAACAAACGGACAACTGAGAAAACATTTTTTCATCCGAACTGTCGTCAACTTTTTATTAGCTATCCAAATTAATACAATAAACAGATTATCGAAAGGTTTTTTGTAATCGAACTGTGCGTTCTTGAGTTACAAAATTTAAAGCTGAATGACATAAGGAGCTGTAACTTTTAAACGAATTACCCAACTTAAAAAGTTCTTTCGCCAATTAGTTTTATTCGTTGTATGGATGTGCTCATTAGCTGAGCTGCCATAGAAAAACTGATCCGAGCCCAGCGCTTGCGTTTTAAAAGTACTTATACGTTTCATCTTACTACTAGTTTATAGAAATCTGGCGAATGGTCGGTTCTGTTCTATGTTTCAATTTTGTTTTTTTTTCATCTAATAGAGGAGAAGACGTTTACATTGTACAGAGCGGTTGTGGAGAAATCAACGACAATCTCATGGAACTCTTGATCATGATCAACGCCTGCAAAATAGCATCAGCTTCCAGGTACATAATATTTAAATATTATAGTACATCATTTCATAGAAGTTTTATGGTATCTCAGTTTATATTTCTTTATATTAACAGAGTAACAGCAGTGATACCTTGCTTCCCATATGCAAGACAGGATAAGAAGGATAAGTCAAGAGCACCGATATCGGCGAAGCTAGTAGCGAATATGTTGTCAGTGGCCGGTACGGATCACATCATCACTATGGACCTGCACGCTTCACAGATCCAAGGATTCTTTGATATACCGGTGAGTATCAATGATGATGATGAACTGGAGAGTTACATTACATTACATTTACGTCGTGTCAAATTGACGGCTAAAAACCGCTTTTGGACATGTCAAAATATTTGTGTTAGGTAGTAAATCTCATTACTACTCTAATCTTTACTTGACATACATAGGTTATCAAGAATTTAACTATTAGATTTAAAAAAAAACAAATTAGTAACAAAACAAAACGACCCCTTACAGTAATCTGATTTGTGGCATAAAACTGACGAATTGACAAAGCTGAGTGTGCGGGCATGGTACAAGAACCATGAGTTGTCTAGCCATAACTCTGGTCTTATTTTGCAAATTTTTTCATGTAACCGTTGCAAAACGTTTTGATAGTACACACGGTTCACTGTTTCACCTTAACCCCTCAAATGTGAGGCGTCCCTTAAGGGATGCCTTGGCAAAATGTATACAAAATGTATATAAATTTATATAAATGTAAATATAAATGTAAATGTGCGCCGCTTTATAGTAATCCCCTCTATAGTAATGCTATAGCTCTATAGTAAACCCCGCTCTATGTAAATGTAAATGTAAATATAAATTTATATACATTTTGCCGTAGGCAACCCGAGCTAATCGCCATTCATTTGAGGGGTTAAGGCAGGAATTCAAATTGCACAATTCCAAAAAAAACGAAAAAAAAAAAACGCTGAAAATTGCTACTAACACTTAAACACATTGCAATCAAATAACAATATCACCAAAACTAAACGAGATATCAACAATCCAAGAACATGTCGTTACAAAGAAAGTTATGAGCAAGGCAGTGCTGTCAACCGTATATCACTACATAAATATCTCCATTGGCGTTGACTGTCCCTAGTGTGTGCATTATGTTTGTTAAGTCGACATTGCCCAGTTAGCACTCACCGTTTTCTTCGAGTTATCACCTGAGAGTCTCAGGCAGTAACTCAATAATTTTAGTATGGGGTCCCTTCACCCATGTCAGTCTAATTATTATAAATGCTATTTTTTAAATACTTCTTGACTATATGGTAGACAGGATAAATGAGTTCAAAATACATTATTTAGCATAAAATTCGACCCTCGGAAATGGGCAACTGGTGCAAAACACTTGATGTCTGCAGAATTTTGTCCAATTCTCTCAAAACTAACTTTTTGGACTGCGTTTTGGAAAAGATGCTCCTTTTGTTTGTTTCTTTCTATTCTTTATTGTAAAATTTCACAAGGGTAGGCTTATTATCATACGACAATCTCTTACAACCCATCCTACTATAAGTGTTTATATGAGTATGTATGTGTGCGTGTAGCATGTGTCTTGTATTCGTATATGAAGTGTTTATACGAGTATGTATGTGTGCCGTGCGTATTGTATTCGATCGACAGAATCGAAATGCAATTCTGTTAATTTTATCCCAACGAAAAATGGTGATTCAACTAGGATCAAACCTGGAACCTTACAACCGGGGCCGTGTTCTTCTCTGTGGTCGCCCCTTAAATAGTCTACGATAGATAGAATAAGGTAGTCTGTAACGGCCCTTAAGTATCGTTACATGCGATCAACAAATGCATTTATTTCCAGTGAAATACACTGACACAATTCAGGTATTATTTTTTCTCGATGAATCAGCACAATGAATCAGCACGATGAAACAATACTTTTACTCGGAATATTTTGGATTGCATCAATTCCCGGCCTATAAAAACCGACGAAAAAGCAACCAAAGTATCATTCCTCGAGTGATCACCTCTCCCAAGGTTGCTACGGCATACTCGGTACCCCTCTCACGAGGTTGCTCAACGAGTCCGGCTCCTTGGTTTCCTTTCCCTACCTGTTCTGATCGAGAAGCATCAGTCTGCATCCCCACAGACTCGAGCAGGGCCCAGTACGAGATACTAGGAGCACAAGTACAATCCTCATCCATACACCCTCTCAAAAAGTGTTTCGCTTGTTGGATCCTCCATTTTTGTTCTACAGTCACTTTAAAGAATGCACGTGGTGTCGTCTGCAAGTTGGACAGTCTTGGCACAAGTTATGTTAGTTGCTAAATCGTTACAATAGAGTTTGAAGAGGGGAGGTCCTAATGTTGAGCCCTGAGGCACACCGATGTTTACTATTTCACAACTCGATTGCTCAGCCTTTTCCTCAATTCCATCAATTATTTTAATCTCCACCACTTGCTGCCTGTTTTGTGGGTACGATTTGATGACTGAATTGGCCACTCCTCTAATTCCATAATGGTTTAGCTTGTCTACCAGGGTACTGATGTTTGTACAGTCGAATGCTTTGCTTAGATCGCAGAACTTTTATACACTTTTTTTATACACTGTTAGCTTAGATCGCAGAACTTTTTATACACTTTTTTTTATAATTTGAAATGTAATTTCATTTGTAGAAATACTATTTTTTGTAATTTCGTAATGTTATTATATATATAATATTTTTTCGTAATGTAATTTCTATACCCAGATCGGGTTTATGAAAATAAAATTTTCTTATTTCTTATTTCTTATTTCTTAACATCAGTCGCGCACCAAACACCCTCGCGGCAATATTACCTATTCGGGAAGCGTTATAACTGGCAATATCGAACTCTCAATCAATTCAATAAATACCTTCTGATTCACTCTAATTCCTTTTAATACGGAGATAACCCGCAAGTTGATACCACCACCTCACACCGCACAACCTGGAGTCTAGTGAGGGGTGGTCCCTCACAAGTTCATTAAGAAATGCAATGTGTGGAATTTTGATGGTGAAATATTTATTTATAGGTGGACAATTTATTTGCCGAGCCTGCCGTACTCAAATGGATCAGGGAGAACATTCCCGAGTGGAGGAGTTGTGTGGTCGTCAGTCCTGATGCTGGTGGTGCTAAAAGAGTCACATCTATAGGTAAGTTGATGATGTCATCTATAGAAATGCATCGATCGTGATAGTGATGCAACATAAAACCCACCCTTTCCGTTGCAGCTGACCGTCTCAATGTTGAATTCGCCCTGATCCATAAAGAAAGGAAAAAGGCGAATGAAGTGGCTTCTATGGTTCTCGTCGGCGATGTTAAGGACCGTGTTGCGATTCTCGTGAGTTTTTTTTTCTGGGGCTTTATCGGCAATCAGTCGCTGCGTTCTAGGTCGACTTATCTAGTCTAAGACAACTCCTTTTTTGAGCAATATCCAGCAATTGTTTGCTTGTTTGAAAAACTTCATTGCACACACAATCAAGCACAACATGGTGAGCCTATTGCCAAGGGGTAATATAATATTACCATACCGCCAGGGTAATAGTGACTAACCGCTCAGCCGCCCATATCAACTACTACTTGACATGAGTTTTCAACGTAAACCGCCCGTGTCAAGTACTGGTTGACATGGACTTGGACTCTATTTTGCCCATGTCAACTGCTAGTTGACACGCGTTTTTGTACGCGAACTGCCCGTGTCAACTACAGCTTGATATGGCATTTGCGCTCAAATACCTTGGAACAAAATGAAATACAGCCATCTTTGTCGCTCTAAGGTCAATTTGTATTATTTATCTCGCTTCTCTGTAATTTTTTTTACTAAATTAAGCATATGCAAGTATCCAAGCCTAAAATAAAATAAAAAACATTTGACAGTTGACTGCTTGCGTATTGTGTCTGTCATCGCAGTGATTTTGTTTTGGAGATATTTTATTAAAATATTACAATGTACCTACAAGTGTGATACCTTTTTGGAAAGAGCATTAAAAGCACTATGTGGAATCCTAATTGTTATATTTGTATTATATAGTATGGTAGAACAAAAAAAAAACTGAAAATCCAAAGTGATTTCACTGTGGGAATGGGAACTATTGTACTAATTTTCGCATTTCTCAGTAGTGGTGAATGATATCGCTATGATTTTTGTTTATTTTAAAATAATATTAGACTACTTATTTTATAATACTTTTATTTGGTAGTCTTACAAAAGAAGTTGAGCACAAGGAACGAGAGATGTGCGGTCGCAGGAACAAAAAACCACAGGGCAGGCGACGGGTATGGTTGTACATTATCCCAGTGGGCACTTGATTGGACATCGCCCGGGCTCTTGAGCGGCTAAAAGGTTTTCAAGTTGTCTCAGGGGCAAAGCACATAGTTCCATATTCGGGAAGCCAGCACTGCAAATAACTTGGACATGAAGGTTGATGGTTGCTGAGGTATAGCCAGTAATAGATTTTCCTGAGAGCGTAATGGAAGGCCACGGGATGAACTCGGAGATAAGAAATTATACACATAAGAAGGCATGTGTGAATGAAGTACTTGAAAGAGTAGGTTGAGTATGAGGAAATCCCTACATCGTTTAATAGGGAGCAACTCCATTTGAAAATCCCTATTATTAGTTTTTTACACCTTTGTTGAGATAAAATTGTGTCATTGTTTTTTCTGTGAAAGGTGTATGAATTTTTCGCTTATCTTCGTCATAGAGTTTCCCCTAACATCTTTGCTAGTATGTACCAGATTTAATCTTGTTCTGTAGTAGGAGAAAATAGCAGTGAACATTTCGTATTATTGCTAAATTGGTATACTTTTGTCTTTTATAATGTGTTTTAGCCTCTTTCAAAGAAGGTTTGATTCAAAAACACAGCTCACACACCCCTCTTCTAGCGCAACTTTATTAGCAATCACTCGAAACAAGGGTGTGATAGATTTTTAAAATCATTCCCTTACATTACGGGGCCAAGATGTTCTTCTTCATCCCGGACCTCTTCTTCCTGCTATTTCGCCTTGCATTATTAGATGCATAATATTGTATCTTTCGGGATGTTGTTTCCGCAACTTCATTGTCCTCGATATTTCTATGTTATTGCTTAACCCTTGGAGTAAATGGGTATTTTCATGGATGCATCTGTCTCTTTTGCAGGATTTTCGGCGACATCGACCTTAAAGTACTATAACTACGAAACTACTACACCAATCATAAAAAGAACAACTGCACAATGATTGCATTGAAATGTCGAATATAGAATATTGAAATATCATTTTGTAAAACAATTAGATAATTATGAATAAATATGAGAACGTCAAAGAAGTGAAAAAAACGCGGAACCAGATCTGGTCGTATCATACTCAACGGATAATTTTTTCAGAACCAGATTTGGTCGTATCATACTCAAGGGGTTAAACATGTTGAATACTTCATCCCTAACTGTTAGGCCAGCTTATAAGTAGTATCTTCCAAAAGGGCCCACATTTCGAAGACTAAGCTTTCTTAACAATGTGTCTTAAGTGCCCTGCTTTCCATCCCATATAATATTTAGAGTATTTGGCATCATGGAAGTATGTTATAGGTGTAGGTTGATGTTTTTTCTGCAAAATACCTTTTGCATCTTAAATAATGCACTTCTGGATTTTTAAATTTGCAGTTTTATCTCTTTGTTCATATCCCAGTTAACTCTCGAATTGCATACCCCTCTGTAAAACAATAACAATGAACTTGAAAAGATTTATGCCATGAAGATGATAACAAGAGATATAAGCTAAAGGATTTTTAAAAATATTTTAATTTTAGGTCGACGACATGGCTGATACTTGCGGGACGATATGCCACGCGGCTGAAAAACTATTGGAGGCAGGGGCAACCAAGGTAATCATCTTCAGTGAGCAATTAGCTTTATACATACTGTAATCCTGCATCCCGCAGCCTAGAATTAATTTGCTGGTAATTGGGAAAAGCACCAGGTTGTCGGAGGACATTCCAGCTTAAAAATAAGCATCGCTGATTTTGTCAACCATCTTCTGCTTCAACCAGAACCACAATCTGCGAGGGTACAACTGTAAGTTGGACAAGGAGAGATTCACCCGCAAGTTGATTTGTGGAACAAGTTACCTGGCAATGAGGTGGAATCAAGTTCAAGTGTCAGTGGCGGTCTCTTCATATAAGCCGAAAAGCCGGGCTTGCCTATTCTTCGTAATTAACAATTAAATAAATTAATAACACAATTCGT
Organism: Micropterix aruncella; assembly: GCA_944548615.1. Taxonomy (NCBI): domain Eukaryota; kingdom Metazoa; phylum Arthropoda; class Insecta; order Lepidoptera; family Micropterigidae; genus Micropterix; species Micropterix aruncella. The sequence goes on along the minus strand of OX155961.1, from coordinate 6,097,254 downwards.
AAAAAAAAACAATTAAATAAATTAATTTGCTATCTAACGAGTGCTATCTAGCGGACGGAGCTCGCTCCACGCGACGAAATTCGTTATGGCCGCGCGTCGATAAAGCAGCGTGCGATTGCAGCTGTGTACCGACGTGTCCTCTCGCTCGCTCGCACATGTGGGCTTTCAATGTGGCTTTCAAAATCAGTGTACCTCTCGCTCTAACCAGTGGCAAATTACGCAAAACAATTATAAGTATATAGAGGATTTTACTATGGAAACCAAAGCCGTGCTTGCCCATGAAGGTGACAGCGAACGTGTCAAATGTCGCAATGTGAGACGATGAGCGCGAACTTCACTTGACTGTAGTTAGTGTAGGTTTGTGCGACTGACATCACGGTATTTTTTATTGTGGAATTTCAATTCATTTGTGGTTTTTAGTGCCTGATAAACAATGGAGGAAATTGTCCCTTGTGGTGAGTTATGTGTACGACTTTTAATCGGCGAAGACAAAGTAAAATCTTTGAGTTTTGAGCAAAAGAAGTTACTAATTTCTGGACCTAAACCTACACCCGATTTGTGTATTTCTCAGACAAGTAAATCGCATAAAAGACAATTTAATAGATCAGTGTACAAAACTCACTGGGTAGTTGGATGCTCACATGTCAATAAATTGTTTTGTTACTGTTGTATTTTTTTTTCAAACGACTTAAATGTTTGGAATTCGTCCGGTTATGATGATCTAAATAATTTAGCCGGCGCGATAAAAAGACACATGAATTCGCAAAAACACATGAATGCGGTTATTTCGTTTAGTAATTTTGGTAAACAACGAATTGAGACATCTTTATCTCGGCAGTTAAATGATGAAATTTTGAAGCACAATATTCGCGTTGATCAAAATCGTAGTGTTTTTCAGAGATTAGTGGATATTGTTTGTCATTTAGCTCAACAAGAACTTCCATTCAGAGGTCATGATGAGTCCAAAACTTCGTTGAATAAGGGAAATTTTTTAGAACTCGTATCACTTCTTTCGAAATACGATATCGTTTTAGAAAAACACATGCAGCTTCAACAGTCTGATAAGCGAGGACCGAGTTATTTGTCTAATAAAATTCAAAATGATATTATTCATTCCGTAGCGGTTGTTATGAAAACTCGCATTGAATTTGAAATCAAAACAACAAAATTTGTTTCAATTATTATTGACGAAACTCCCGATATCAGTCACAAAGAACAATTATGCCTGATTCTTCGATATTATTTTGGAAACGACATTCATGACCGTTTTTTGGGGTTCGTTAATGTATCTGAAAGTCGTATAGCAGACACACTGTGTAATATTATTTTAGAATTGCTAAATAAACAGGAGTGTACCGCAAAATTAGTAGCACAGAGCTATGATGGCGCTAGTGTTATGTCGGGTGTTAGAAACGGAGTGCAATCAAAAATAAAAGATGTTTGTCCACAAGCAATTTACATTTGGTGCAATGCACACATTTTAGCCCTGGTGTTGTCTAAATCATGCAACAGAATTGGAGAAATCAGTTCGTTTTTTTCAACACTACAGTCTTTGTGTAATTTTTTTAGCCACAGTACAAAACGATCTGCCTTTTACGATACTCATTGTAGCAAAAAATTACCTCTTGCCCCCGCTACGCGTTGGGCGTATATCTCGCGAACTGTAAACACAGTTTTTGTGCAAAAAAATAATCTTATTACATTGTTTTCTGACATATGTGACAACCCTCAGGACTGGGACGGGGATACGGTTTTAGCAGCGGAGAATTTTGAAAACTCGTTGCGATCATTCCATTTAAATTTTTTTCTCCTTGTTTTCCACCGAATTTTTGAAAAAACTGATAGCTTGTACAATATCCTTCAAAAATCACAAGTCGATGTAGGTTATTGTAGCAATAAAATAAAGGAATTTCAGACTTGGTTACGTGTTGAATTTCAATCAGAATTTGATCTCCTTTATGAAAACATTCTGCAAAATAACTCAGCTCCTCGTTTGAGACGTAACGTACGCTGTGCTTATACTGAATATAAGCGACTTTTTGTCCAGGTAATTGACAACATATTCTGCGAGATTGAGGATCGATATTCGGAAATTTTCAAATTGAAATTTTTCCAACTCTTCAACAACAAACTATACGAGAAATACCGTTTAGATTTTCCTACAGAGGCATTAGATTCATTATTTGATATTTATGCAAACCATTTTGACAAACAAGTTTTAAAGAACCAATTGATTTGTTTGTACTCCTCTCCTGAATTGAAAGATTGCAATGTTTTTGAACTAATTGTTTTCATTAGTCAGAATAGCCTCGAAGACGCCTTTCCCCAATTGTTGAAGTTAGCGTATCTTGTCGTAACTATTCCTGCTACAAGTGCTTCCGCGGAACGTGCATTCTCATCTCTTAAACGTATTCATACTTACCTAAGAAATACACAGGGTCAGGAACGTCTATCTGAGTTATCAATGGTTGCTATTGAAAAACAGTTGTTAATAGAATTAAAGCGTTCGCCATCATTTTACTCAGACGTAATAAACTCATTTTTGAAAAAAGATAGACGCTTCGATTTAGAATATAAATAAGCTAGTTAAAGCTATGTACCTAGCACCTAATTACTTTTTGTTCCCTTTTTTTATAAAAAAGTCTTACAGCTCATACAAGCAAGGGTCAACTTCTTAACTCGATGTCACTCGCTCAAGCAAATAAAACGGTTTTTCTTAAAGCCACCGGAGGTATTCGACTGCTGATAAGTGTATGTTAAATTCTGTCTAGCAGTAGTATGCCTTCAGTGTGCTTTATTGAATCTACGACACAAGCAGTAAATTTCAAATTGAAGATTGAAGAGGAAAGAGGTACTACTTTTTGTTACTATAAAAAAACACAAAAAGGTATGTCGGGCTTGCCCCATTCACCAACCCCGGGCACGCCACTGTCAAGTGTGATGTCGCATATGCAGCGTTTATTTCAGGAAAACAAAATTGTTCACATGTTCTGGTAGAGCCTATAGCTCGTCTGGCAGATTGCCTATTATGCCTTGCTGGATAATCAACTGAATAGTTATGTTACTTTACCATTGTCGGTATCCACACACCTTAATTAATACATTTACTTCCATAATATATAAATTCACTGCTTGGAACAGAAACTTCAGTAAGCAATTTTTTTACATTTTCTAACATCCGGAGGAAGTTTTGAATAGCCTGGGAATTGCTACCCTCAGCTGGCTTTATCCATAAATATTTTTAAATTTAGATATTTTTATGATTTTGGCCTCTACCTGTCTAGCATCGAAAAGACAACATAATTTAACGTTTTTAAAAACTGACAGGACCAGTTCACAATTACCTATGCTGCCTGCCAATAGACAATGGTGTCGAATGGTTTCGTGCAGCTTGGGCCGCAAGATCCATTTTGTTCTCGGATCGGCTCAACTCACGATTCAGCTCCTATTCAGAAGCCTTCTCGAGTGGAAGGCTACCCCGGGTAAGACTCCCGTGTCTTAGGCCTCAAAGCTGGTGGACCGGTTTCTCCCGGTGGGATTGCATCCCGGCGCCACTGGACGGTTTGCACACCGGTCGGCAAAGCCAATCGATTGTGCATTCTGACTAATTGCTGAAGGGGTGAGGCTGCTTGCTGTTCACCTTTCCCGGTGCCTCGCCGTAAGGCGTCGGTCTCTAACGGGTTGCTGGTGAACTAGACAGTAGATTGTCTCGTCCTCAAGTCTTTACGCTCATCCCACGGCTGAGAGAACGATCATATATCGTTATACCAGCCTGGGGTGACGGGTTTATCCATTGTAGTCGACACCGCCCTACTGCCAATAGACAATAATAATAATAAATTACCAATCTTTGAAATGTGGAAGTAGCTATTCTATATTTCCTAGGAAGGAGTTGGTTATTTCCTGGAGAGACAGATCTTTTAGAGATGAAACCAGAGACTTGGCTAGCAGACTACAAAGGTGAACTAGTTTGCAATAGTGTTGGATTTGTCAATAGGCTGTATAGGCCGGGGCCTAGGGGTGGCAGACTTCAGGGGCGGCAGGTTTCAGAGGGCGCTTACTTTGATATAGTAGAAGCCGTCAAGTTTGTGTGCGAATATGGACGTAATAGGTACTCAAGTCACTTGTGGATAGTGTTTTCTATTTACCTACAGATGCAAAGATAATGAACACTATAAACTATGATGATATTATAGACAATTTAGTCAATAAAAGTACCATGAAATAGTGTATTTCTTTTATTATTACACATTTCTTATATCACTAATGCATTCATTCATTTGACTTTTCAATACCTACCTACCCCTTTCCTACCCACCTATGTGTAAAGTTGTTAGTTGCCTTGAAAAGACCTAGGTAAATAATTACCTGTGATTAAGATAGGTAGGAGGGAGGGGGCGGCACAGTAAAGTGGCCTATACTTAAAAAGAGTAGAAATCCGGCACTGGTTTGCGAGATGGTATCAATTAGTTTAGACTCTGGTCTTTGGAGATATTTGATTCCCATGAAACAGTTAATTCTACATTAAGGGCCATCTTTTCAGATAGGTTGTAAAGATAGAGGGCTGTGTATCCAAGACTTTCAGGCGAATGATACTGCTCGTGAATCAATCTTTTTGAATTATTTGAGAAGAAAGTGGATTTGTATCGTACATTTCTCTGTTTTTAGGTGTATGCGATTTTGACGCATGGTATATTCTCCGGGCCGGCCGTCTCTCGAATCAACAGCGCCTGTTTAGAAGCAGTTGTCGTCACAAATACTATTCCTCAAGACAAGCATATGGCCGATTGTTCTCGCGTAAGTATATTTTAATGATTTACCATGATAATTACACCAAAAATGCCACCATAATTGAATACTTTCTTTAAGTTTGCAATTTGTGTACAACTTAATATTCCTTACAGATCCAGTGCGTGGATGTGTCGATGATGTTCGCAGAGGCTGTGAGGCGCACGCACAACGGCGAATCCGTGTCATATCTCTTCTCTAATGTACCTTATTAAATGAGTTAGTTTCTCCCTTATTTTTGTCTTCCGCTGTACACGTGCCATTTTGTATGAACGTTTCCAAGCATAGTGGGTACAGTCACCAATGACAGTGTTTTATGTTCCAGTGTCTTTTATTTTACGAAAAAAAAATACCACCCGAGACTTATTAGACAATGACTTAGATGTAAGGAAAAGCTGTGAATGTAATGTTTAATACTACACATTATTTTAATAGATGTTATACCCACCTATGTACATTGTAAAATGGCAACTTTAGAGTAATCCTTATGAGTGATTGAGGACGTAAACAATTGCTATTTTTTGCCGGTAGATGCACTGCTATTAAAAATTTCACGTTGGACTGGCAAACTATAACTGTATGGCACTCTGTGGCCTTCAGCTGCCATACAAAATCTTATTGCACAATATTGAGGAGATAGAATGGAATGTTGATACAGAACTTCGAGGTCGTGGTCACTTAATCGCGAGCGTCATGTCAGTCGCTGTCGCTTGGTCGTGCTGCTCCTTGCCTAAAGGGTAACAACGCTAAAGGAAACATTCCTTTTTACTAAAACATTAAAAAAACTAATAATTTTATTGGGATCGAGGTGAAAGGACTTCGGGTAATGTAAACCATCTTAATGTATGTACTTTATTGCTTTTTTACATTTTGTTTTTTACCAATACCGCTATCAGTTCCTATTTTCTGCGAATTGATATTATCCTTTCATAAATAGGAAATAGTCAAATGGCAATTTTAATATTACGAACTGTAGAGGTATCTCCCGAGTTACGGGGAAAAAAATTGTAGCAGTGCTCGAGTTACGCGGTACTTGAGTTACGCGGTCTTGGAGCAATTTTCATTTAAAAAGAAAATATATAATTATAGATCAATGTTTTTGCATAAAAGAGATAATAGTTACATATTGTAGTTTGCACTGATCCTGAGTCTCAATTTATGCGGAACCAATTAACCGCGTAACTCGAGGGATACCTGTATTTCCACTTTTGATTATGAATGTTTGAATTATGAATGTCATCTGAATAGTTGTACTTCATTTATTTAATCGCCTAATAATTAAGCGGCTAGAACACAAATTAAAATTGATCGGCAATTTAATTTTCGCTTGTGTTTCCAAGACCTTTCTGCACAGAGTCGGTGGATTCACAGTCCTTAGACATTCGACACTTATTTATCGCTTTGCGCTTGGTAATAGAGTAACTTTCATTTGATTGTGCGATCAAGATACCTTATGGGTAGTTTCGGCACATAGAGTCCATCGGAATTCGAATGTAAGAATCGTAAAGGCTCTTTCTTTTCGAAACAAGACTTATCCCTCTTATATTGTGCTCATGACCATCCCACGGCCACAACTCAAAAATGACATTTTTTAGAAATAATACCCCTTTGCCAGCCCAATGTCGAAATATTATTTAATTATTTATATTTATAAATATGTCAAAATTCCATTGATTTGTGCACAAACCTATGAAAACCACAAGCTTGGGTGCTCGTAATGCCTGAGGCTAAAACTGTCGTAAATTACTATGTTTATAAACTAGTTTTATGATCTGAATAAAAAACGATATTTTAAGTATGTTTTTAAAATTTTAATTAAGAGCCCTATCACATATTTTTTCCAGAAAGGCAAGAAAAGTGGATTTTTGGCGTTCTAATTCCAAGAAATGAAGAGATTTCTACAAACTTTAATTACTGAATTACCTGGACCATTTCTTGATGTTGACCATAGCGGCCTTTAATTTTAGATATAACGAATATTATTTACTTATTCAGCCCATTTTCCGAAAGTCGTTATTCGTAAAACGCTCGGAAGGCAAACTTTGAGCTCCTTAATACAGTAATATCACTACAACGAAAACCGTATACTATTTTTTTTTATGTCCGTCATGTATTCTTGTTGACCATAGCGGCCTTATTTTTTCGTTTTTTGACCACATATCCAAGGTATACATTACTTACAATTACACAAAATTTAAAAAAAAACTTCCTGTATCATTCTAATTTTCTCAGAAATAAAATAAGATTCTTATATAATACTTATACTATATTAAAGTTCACTCTTTTAGCAATACGACATAATATAAATTATTGTCATTAGAAAGGAGAAAACACTGCAAAAAACAATTAGAAACTGTGTATATATTTGCTTGCGCAAGAGAAGAGCGCTCAGTGCCGCGGTTTTCTCCCAGGGTTGAATAGTTATTTATTTATTTATTTATTTATTTATCCTATCTTTTATAGTTACATCCAAAAAAAAATGCGTTCATTTTTTAAACTCATTTTAAAAGAATACCTACGCTATTTTGTAATAGGCCTCTTAAGGATTCGTCTTCAGTTTCCTCTCAGTTTCAGCCCGAACCACATCCCTCCTTTTATCCTCACGTTCAGACTCGTCGGTTGGTATTCCAGGTCTACTCGCGATTTTGGCGTTTTGACGATTTCAAATTTGCTCACGATGGAGAATGCCAGGATCTTCAGCTCCATCAGTGCAAATCGATTAGCTGCGGAAGAAAGGAATCTGTTTTTATTTCTGATTTGCTCGTTTTGATATCGGTAATATCCTGTCATTCTGAGCGTACAGTCTGGCCGTTAAGGGTAGAAATCAATTCGACGTTGGGGGAATTATTTTGATGTGGCAACACTAGCCCTTATGACATGATTTTTTTCCCTCTTGGTTCAGTTCATGAAATTGCGTTTATTTTTGTCATTAATTCTCATATTCAGCATAGATTTCAATATGCTAAGAAGTGTCTACTTTGCTATCTGCGAGTCGGTTATTCGATATGGCATCGTAACTTGGGCTGTGCGGCAAAAACGCTTCTGGCCACCCTTTACAAAGCGCAAAAGGCTATACTGAGGGTGATCAATAAAAAACCCCAAACATATTCTTCCGATGACCTTTTGTGAGAGTATAGAGTGTTGAGTGTGAGAAAAATGTTTGTGCTGGTAACTCTCACTAAATTCCAGAGTGAGTTAGGAGAACAGAAAAACACATGCATATAACACTTCATAGTAGGGTTAGTTGTAAGAGATTGTAGTTGTATGATAATAAACCCGTCCATTGTGAAATTTCACAATAAAGAGTAGAAATAAACAAACATAATTTAGTCATAGCGTCAACTAAAATAAAAATAATATTTAATGCTAATATTTTAATTTGATGGTTCTTACCAATGCAAGACCTTGATCCACTTCCAAATGGCAAATATGACAAAGGAACAATATTTTGTCGGTTTTTAGTAGAGAAGCGCTCCGGGATGAATTTGTCAGGGTCGGGCCAATATTGTGGACTTCTGTGAATAGTGCCTGATGATAACCATATGGATGCACCTTTCTTGAGCTGAAAGTTTATCGAGAGAATCCGACAATCGAGATATGTTAAGCAATACTGGTGAGAGAGAATGTATATTAATACTATTGGACCCGACAGACGATGTCCTGCCTGAACGTCGGCTTGCCTGCTATTAGCGGATTTAACAAACGTTTTTTCGGTTATCGAATTTTCGACATAATAAGTGGCAAAAGTTAGATAAACTATATAATAATGATAAATGTAATTAGCGCGCAAATATGGGAATATACTTTAAATCAGTGAGTGTGTAAGTACACTTCATTTATGATTTAAAACGTTAATTCAGTATGTTTTGTCGATGAATAATACAATCCATGTTCAGGCAATCGTGATGCATGGAATATTGAAACACAGCAAACAGAAATTGAAATGTCTAACAATTGCCATCTATGACGCAAGTGACTTGCGCATGTATTGGATGCGTACGTCAATACCACAGAATTCGACATCAAGCGCCACCTTTGGTAGACAAACATACATTTGAAATATTCTCAGGAGGTTAATTCTTCATGAGCTACTCAGAAGGTTTTAATGGTTAAATTCATGAACTTACGATTTTTTTCAATTTTAAAAATTATTGGGGGGGGAGGGGGGGGGGGGGGAGGGTGAATTTTGGGGTTTAATATTTTGATGTGCATTCTAAATATAAAGTATTTTTTTTGTCAGAAAACAAAAGAACCCGATTGCAGCACCACCTACCGGGTCCAATTGTGAATCTATAACATCAAGGGACCCACTCAAACACACAATAAATTTCATCAAAATCGGTCCAGCCGTTTAGGAGTTCAGTGACACCTACGTACATACAGAAGAAATATATCGGAAACCAAAAGAACTCAGGTGCTCCTCCTTTATTCACCCCCCCCCCCCCCCCAACGCCAAATAAACTGTGTGTCAGTCCCCCTCTATCTGGATTAATGAATCCGCCACTGTCGCACATCCCTATTGCCTATGTGACTCCACTACCACTGCTGCCTCTGGACTGCCTGCTTCGGCTCAACAATCACACTCTAGATTTCAAACAGTCTATAACCGCTAGGCGTCCGCTCAAGACATCGAACGTAAGCCACTCGTCTAACCTTAATATACTTCATAAGTTATGAGTCAATAAACATATTTATATACAGCGTAACATCAACGTAACCTATTCGATATAATTACCTTATACTCTTTTGCACAGACTCTGGCTGGTGGTAGAATATAGTCCAATGTGCATCTCCTGTCTATGAAAGAACTGCCAGTTGGATATCTTCGCATGACCTCTGGAAGCGAGTGTTTGAAATTTATCAAAAAACAGTAGCGGTTTTCAGAAAATGTTATGTTGCAAAGTTAGATCTCCTACAACAGTTAGGACGAAGCTAGCTAGCTATTCAAGTGATGTGTCGAGATGTGTGAGCTTATACCTACACAAGATGCAACTATTGTAAAGCCTAACTTTCGGCCATAGAGAAGGCAATTTTGGACATCTCATTCCGAAACAGTAGGATTGGAAAAGAGTCCTTGAGGGATGTCAATTAGTATGTTTTGGGAAAATTGGGCGCCAATGTCAAGTTTTTGCCCCGGTTCGGAAAAAACGTAGTAAACTTAGAAGTAAACTAAAAGTAAACTTTTCATGGCATGCAAAAACTGAATAACTTCGTTCACGAAATGTTTTTTTTAGTTGTGTAAATGGGACAAAATTTAAAACACTTACTTTACTGTACTAACGATTAAAACTGTCAAAGGAAGTTGTTTGCGTAAAGTCCCTACTTAATATAATCATCAACTCGTGCCCACGAGATGCTGCCGAAATGAAATTACAAGAAAACTAAGTAATTCGAGCCGTCGGGACATGAACAGAAAGATCCGGAGCGTGAGTTTACAGCAATAACTTTAAAAAAGCAAATTCGATTTTTTTGCGAGTACTAAGTCTATCATATACAGGATGTTTCAATTAACCGACATCTTTAAAGGGGGTGAATCTAGGAGCAAGTAAGCAAGTTTTAATAAAAAAAATGGAAAAATAGTATAAAAAACATTGAGCACGCTGCGCCATCTAGCGGTCGGTAAAATATTGCTAATATTGTTTATTAGCAATATTTTACCTGCCACTAAATGGCGCAGCGCGCTCAAATTCTTGCTCAACTTTTATTTAACAGTCAAATTCTTAAAATTTTATATTATTTTAAAAAAATAATAAAAGTTGCTTACTTGCTTGTACTGATTCGCCTGATTCATCCCCCTGAAGGATGCCGGTCAATTAAAATTCACAGTGTAGATCTGCGATATTAATCTATTAATTTGGAATGTTTCATTAAATTGGAATTAAGTTATTAATTTGAAATGTCGTATTAATTTGGAATTGAATTAATTATTTGGAAATCTACACTTTCATTCGAATTATCTAAATTGTTGTACTAAACGCACTAACCGGAAATTACCATATCCAAGGAGTGTAGTACTTCATAAGAAATATCGTCCGCATGCTGCCGTTTCGTCTCTAATATTTCTTGGTACAGCTTCTCCTGAATTTCTGGCGTGTGGGTGAGGGTGTAGAACAGAAAATTGGAAGTGGTGGTCACCGCTTCGAACCCGGCTAAAAAGAACAGCAGTGCCTGGCCTGCTAGGTCATCGTCGTTCCAAGCTAGAAAGAAATTAGTTGCAAACTTAGCTATAAACTAACCAGCAATTAAGATTCTTGTAACGGATTCATCTTTTTATGTCAGGTAGTGTCATTGCTTATAAATAAAATACAAACAGAGCTGCCATATAATTCACCGACCGGACGCGGGCCCATCATTATTACAATTATTACGTTGTCTTACCCCTTCGAAGTCATAGAGTTTGAGATGCAGAAATCTAGGTATTAGATATTTATTCTAGGAAGGAGTTGATTATTTTGCTGGAGAGACCAAGATTTTTAAAGAGGTTTGGCTGGCAGGCCACGAGCGCCAACTTCCACCGCGGGAAGATGAACCGAGAGATGGCATTTGCGACATTATGGTATTTATGTAATTGGTACTTGCGATCTTTTGGGATGTTCGATACCCATGGAACAGTTAATTCCACAATAAGGGCCATCCTCCAAGATAGGGTGTAAAAAAAAATATTTGGTCGGAGGGCTAATCGGCCCTGTTGCAGTTGTATAGGGTCGGTCAAAGGCATGGGTCAACACCCATCCGGCGGCCTCCACGCAGAAGTACGAGCCCGGTAAGGACTGGCCTGCGGGCCAGTCTCCCCTAGGAGTCAACATTCGGGCGCTCCTGGACGGTTTGCGTACCGTGCAGCGTCAGTCAATCGATTGTGCATTCCGACTGACAGCCGGAGAGTCTGGAAACAGCAATGTTTCCCATAGAGCGGGGGTAGTTCTTAACGATACGGCAACTGCTCTTGAAATGACCATTCGGCCACCCGATCCCGGGTGAACAGCCGGGCAAAGAATGAGGCGACTGCTCTTGAAATGACCAACTAGCTACCCGATACCGGGAAAATAGCCAGGCAAAGGACGCCGTGGTCCGCGATAGATTCGGTAGACACCGTATCACCGCTTCGTAAGGGAGAGGACTGCGCAAGCGACCTCAGACCCGTAACCAGTCAGGAGACCGGAGTAATCTGGTTTCAACTGGTAGTAAGGGCGCGAGTGTCGGCCCGCTGGGTGAATAAACTGGTTAACTCGCGTTAAGGCGTTGGTCTCTTACGGGCGTGTGGCGTAACTAGACGGTGGACTGTTTTGTCCTAAGTCTTCTGCGCTCACCTCACGGGAGACAGAACGATTAATATCGTTAAAACTTCCTGAGGTGACGGGTTCGTCCGTTGTAGTCGACAGCTCTAGTTGTGTAAAGGGTATTGCTACAAAGGGGGCATGCACTATAATGCATGAGTAGCTCCAACGAGCGTGGTTGCTGGGGTCTGGAAGTGAATGCTGAAAGGTATTTAAATAAAATTTCAGCATCTCTGGCGTCCGGTCATACAACATTACTTTACAGTGCATTGGATGAGGAATGCAAATGCCCCCATTTGTTGTCCGGTCATTCTGACATTAAAGGCTAATAAGCATGAGCCATACTGTTGCTGTCGTAATTTCCTCACGAGAGAGATTTTTTCATGTCCACGTCGCTCACGTTTGTACTGCCATACCCCAGAGCAGTACCATTCTGGATGATTTTTATTAAGAAACTGTTTGTGAAAAAAGACTACACGGGTATTAGATTGCTTAATGCCATACTACGATATGGGAGCTAGGATTTTACTATGAAACGCAATGTGTAGACGGCACTCAGAGATTCAAATATTGATTAATCCTCTTATGTCCATTATGGCAGCGTTTGTGGTATAGCGTAATGGTGATATAGCACATTGACTCTAAACCCGCCTTTAAGGTAGCCCATATTAAAATAAACTATTAATAATAAATGAATATTACAATTCCAATTTTGATTAATCTTCTCTTATGTTCAATATGGCAGCGTTTGTGGTATAACATAATGGCGGCGCTCAAAACCCGCCTACGGTAGGCCATTTTAAAATAAAATAAGAATATAATAACAAACGCATTTTTGAATCATTACTCTAAATATTTTATTATTATTACCTAAAGAGAACAATTTTTAAATTTGATATACAGGTTTCAATATGTAATAATTTCGCTAAGTTCAGATAGACTAATAGGTGGAATTTTATTTCTTCGTATTATTTTTGTAATGTAATCGACCTATATAAAAAAATGCGATAGACGACACTAATAACAGAATGTTTGCTATTTATCATTGTTTAAATTATTGGGTTTTTATTATCAATCAAACATTTATATAAAAAAACATCCATTATCAGTATTATTAAAAGTTGCTATTAGTTTCGCCGCCAATGCTATCAGAAAATAGGCCCTCTAATATACATAACCCATGGCATTCAGTGAATTTGTACTCACATAATTTTATAGCTTTTCTTTCTCTTTCCAAATCCATATATTCAGTGTCACCTATTATATCATCGTCCTGTAATGTCCCTAAAAGTTTAGAGTACATAAATACAGGGTTAGCTTTTATTAGTGACGTCTTAGGTATTAGCTTACGTCCTAAACTACCTAAAACTAATCAAAAAAATTACAAAAACGAAATGTTCTCGTTAATTCTTAGGGGCTCTCTACTAGACGATCAGCATGCTTGACAAGCTTCGCGTCGCGGGCAGGGAGGGAATCGTAAACCGCAGGAAATATGCAAATATGTTTTTGTAATATTGACCAAAATCAATTACGTTCTATCATTCATCAATCAATTCTAACCTATCATTCATCAATCAATTACGTCTAATTAACGTGACTCCCTGGTATAAACTACAAAATTAGGCATTTTTCGTATATATTAAATAAAAATATTTGCATATTTCCTGCGGTTTTCGATTCCCTCCCAGCTCGCGACGCAATGCTTGACAAGCATGCTTGATCGTCTAGAGAGCCCCTTAGTGCGTATTTGATGATAGTTGATACGTTGAGGTTTATTTTTACAGAAGACTATTTTACAATAAAAAAATCGGTTACAAATGTTCCAAACGTTTTTTGATTTAACAAAGAGGAAAAGTATCTTTCATGTTCAGAGTTTGATCAATAAAATCTTTAAGATGGTTTTCGACTCATTTATACTCATTCGACCGCTTTATCTTGCCGATAGGTTCACCGCGCTATCGGCGCACGGCCGTCCCCTGAGATCAGAGGGCAATAACCTGTTATCCATCCATGGTCATAGCAGAGACTTTTTTTCGTACTCCTTCTCCGTGGAAGCTGCACGACTCTGGAATGCTTTACCGAATAATATTAGAACAGCCCCCAGCATTTCCTCGTTTAAGGCCAGGCTCAAGGAGCATATAATCCTAAAACTATAAACTAGCCAACCCTCCTCTTCCCCCCTCCTTTTCGCATCCTTTTTCTTCCTTCCTCTCCTTTCTTTTTCTTTGCGTCTTTATTTAATTTTAGTAATTTGTTTTCCTTTTTTTTATATTTCTTTCTTTTTCGTTTTCTGTCCGTTTCTTTTTTTCTAATCACTTTAATTATAAACTTAAGCTATAGGTTAGCTGATAGACATTGCCGCAAGGCAATAAGCTCGCCTTTTTTATTTTGAAATAAAGAGTTTTTTTATTAGTATTATTTTTTACAATTAGTCATATAAACAGAAACTGCCAAATATAGAAAAATATTTGAAAAAAATATAAATCCAAAATTTATTTTTAAAGTTTTTTTTTGGTTTAGTTTTATGTGTTAGATTTGTCTTTTTTCTGGTGCCCATTAAAAAATAACCTTGTGAATGTCGAATGTATGTGCTTTTATACGGTGCTAAATGATGCAATGCCGTAGGCGTGGGGGAAGTGAGTTTGCCCGATTGAATCGATCAGGAGAAATGATATTAGTCATCGGCTGTGTCTGCATTAATTGCCGAAATTATATGGAATTCAATGTCGGTTGGTACGTGTAATATTAAGTGTGTTTGCGGTTATGGATTTCTAGAATCCAATTCTTTTGTTTACTCGATATGTTGGGCGAAGTACCAACAAGTCTATTAAGAATAATCTTACAGGCGGCTGAATTTTTATAACATCACCTGACTGACCAGTACTTGGTACACCCATTAAAGTACTGACCACGGCCGACACTGCTTAACTTAGATGATCTGACGGGAACAAGTGGGAATACGGACGTTACAATATTAAATTATTAATACATATCTTACAAGGGGCAATATAATATAGTCTGGCCAGCGAATCATGACAGTGGGATATTTTCGAATGAAAAATCAGATTTTGGGTACATTTTCTAAAACTGTGATCAGACAGGTATGGTCAAATCCTCTCAATGAATTTCTCATATTAACGAAGAAACCAACAAAAATAATAAAAACCCGACCCGAAAATTTCCACCAGAAAACAAAAAAATTGAGTTTGTGTGGGGTTACCAATAGCGGTTTTAAAATGTTGTCTTTGCCGCCTTTTGTGCCCCATTGCAGACTACTAGTAGTAGTAAAAGGAGTGGGGGACTTGTGTCCAGCTCTTGATTCCACCTGGATCTATAAGATCTTTTGTAACTACCCACTTTGTGATTGGGTCAGTGGTCTGCTAGAAGCTCGGTACTGTTTACCAGTCCATACAGATCACTGACTTTCAAATTGGGCAGATCGCTGGGTTCGAGAAAGGCTCGTCCCAGTAAACTGTGTCTTTTTGCGGCGAGGCCTGGGCAGCGACCGACGATGTGTACCTATGATGTCTTCAGGTTCTTCGCCACATATTCGGCAGTCCTTGCTCTCGGTCATGGCAAGGTTGAATAGATGTGCTCTAAGGGTCGAGTGTCCGATGAGGAGACCGATAGTGGTTCTAAGGTTCTTCTTGCTCATGTCAAGTAGGGCCTTGGCTTTCTTTGGAAGTGGTTACTCCGTCATGGCTTTTGCCTGGCGACATCCTTGGTTATGTTTCCAGGATGCCCGATGTTACTGCTACAAGCAGTCCCTGATGATTTTCTTACCTATAGCGAAGGGGACTCTAACAACTGGCTCCACCAAGCATTTCAGTGTACCTAGTTTTGCCAATCTATCGGCCTCTTCGTTGCGGGGTATGCCTTGATGGCTCGGTGTCCATAATATGTTGATTTGGTTGCTTTTCCCAATTTGTTGAGCTCTTTCATACAGTCCCAGACCACAGAAGATTCTATGATGGATTTAGCTATTCTAGATTCTATGCTGCTCTGAACAGAGCAGATGAGGATTTAGGCTAGACTATATCCATAGAAAAAATTGTCTAAGGTAGAAAATGTCTAACCAGGCACAACATGAAAAGGAAACTAGTTTTTCAGTAAAAAATATTTTTTTATATAGGTAAATTACCTACCTTTTTTGATCTCCATAAGTAAATGAATCATATCCGGTCGATATATTTTGTGAGCTTCTCTTTGTGCAATCGAATCTTTCACTAACGTTCTAAAAAACACGGTACTTTCCTTGGGCAATAAGTTTATCCCAAATATCTGTAAAATATATTACTATTTTTAAATTAAAATACTATTTTTACTTGACCACACATTTTATATCCATACGTTAAATATATTGTACGTTGTATCTAGGGGTGGGCAAACCAGGGCACCTGCCCAAATGTGGGGGTGATAAATTCAGGTGTTTTAAAAACAACTTGTATTACTGAAGCGCCCAGCGTTCTAAGGCGTATCGTACTTATCGGTTGTTTATTTGATTTTGGAACGCATCCTAAATTAATTTTTGAACGCGTGCATAGTGTGTGTGTGTGTGATGTGATATATCTGCCAGTAGAATTCCCGTAGCGTCTAGAAAAAATCCTCCCACACAGCAGAAGCAGAGTATTTATATAAATAACAACAGTAGAACGTCTTCATACAAACGGCGGAAACGCGAGCTATACCTACACGCGCCTCGAATTCTCAGCGTACCTCGGCATCCGTCAGTAGCAAGTGCCCCGCGCATTATTATAGTGTGCCCCGCGGTTACTTACGGTCGGCGCGGGACGCTCCCGCGCATTTATTACTGACATTATTATATCACTATGTTATAAATAGTATTGCTCGGTGTATGGATGCTTAAATTCATGTCGAAACCGGAGTTAATATTTTTTAGATTATGTTTTTTACGTTTTGTGTTTTATTAAAATGGCATAACATGCATTTTTGTTAAACACTTCTTAGTCTATTCCCTCCATAATTTCCTAAATTTCCCCTAATCCTTTCACAACTTTAAATTTTATGTAACATTATCAAATACATAACCCAAGTGTGACAGTCAGTAGGCAGCCTATCGAGCGTTTATTATTTCAAGTACCTACGTAAGTGATTATTTCAAGTACGCTGCCGAGACAGTATAATATATTATTTTGGGAACCGCTCTTGTTCTATAAACCAAAAAATACATAAATGTACATAATAATTATAAAGAATTGCATTTCTGCTCTGATGGGCCACCAGTCACCACCTATCCATTGTTTATGTGATGTGACAGCCCTGCCCTGGTGGCTTGGCGCAGCGTAGGTAATTATTTCGAAAACAGGCTCGAGCTAACCTATTGTTCCTTCTGTGTTGTGACAGAAGGGGACAGGACTACACGAGCGGAGCCGAATAAATCCGAACAGCCGAAAGTCAAGCGACAGTCGGTATGTATGTGGCTGATTAGGTGTGCGAGTAATTAGTGTCGGTTTTCTTTGTTAACAGCTAATATTTTAGACGTATAATAACTACAACTACTACTATATAACAACTACACACTACTACTATATAACAAGTACACAACTACAACTACTACTATATAACAACTAGTACAACTACTATATTAGACGTATAATTACACTAGCCAACAAAATTTACCTTTTTTTGTAACATAGATGAAAACTGTTCATCTTTATGTTTACAAGCGTGCTGAAAACGAAAATGATAATGGAGATGCAAGTTTAGCTATGTATTTTAGTTATTAAAGCTAGGCATTTTTTTTATATCCGTCTTCATGACGAAAACATTTTTTTGCGCGTTCACCATACTTTACCTCTGCTGGGAAATTAGAAAAGTGATACAACACGAAACGAATGCCAAACAACTGATGGCCTACATGACAACCGCCGCGTAAGTCGATTGCAGCCTTTGGTATCGCCTCTCTGACACGACCAAAACTAACCCCTATCGACATATTGTCCTATATAACGTTTTCACACAACGAATTAAGAAGAGATGTCATATAAATAATTATAATACATATAAATATCTTTCATATGACATATGGATTATTGTTATTGGAGGGTGGGCCCCCAAAGGGGCCCACCCTCCAATAACAATAATAAGAACAACGCCACTGATGCCACTCTTTAGTGGCATCAGTGGCGTAACTACAAAAAATGGGCCCCTGTGTAAAATATAAGAAAAGGCCCCTCCCCCTACAACCTTCATTATGGCATATATGAAGTAATATATGTATACCTAGCTACATTGCATATTTATATTGCAGCTACATTATAAATCAGCGTATTCATTTGGGGGCATTGCATCGAACATGTAGCGGAATCTTAAACAAACCTTCTGCCATTGATTTACACTATAAAATCAATTCTTCTGCTATTAGTAACTAATACACTTTAGCAGAACTGGCTCTCATAGCATTGTCTTTTATGTATGATATAACTGATTCAGCAATCTCATAAATAGTTGGCAAGTTTTGCAATTTCACAAAAAATGGGCCCCTGTGCAAAATATAAGAAAATGCCCCTCCCCCTACTTACCTTCATTATAGCACATATGAAGTAATATATGTATACCTAGCTACACTGCATATTTATATTGCAGCTACATTATAAATCGGCGTATTCATTTGGGGGCATTGCTTCGAACATGTTGCGGAATCTTAAACGAACCTTCTGCTATTCGTAACGAATACACTTTAGCAGCACTGGCTCTCATAGCATTGTCTTTTATGGATGATATAACTGATTCAGCAATCTCATAAATAGTTGCAAGTTTTGCAATTTCACTTTTTAGGATTTAACACAATGTAGTAATAATTGTAATGCGTGTGACTACGAAAGGTCACTTTAAACTTGGTTTTGTACTTTGTTGCATTTGTCACAATTGTGGTTTCGCCCATTTTGGGCCTCCGAACTACCATAAAACCTGGTGCGCCGCACCGGCTGAACCGGCTTAGTTACGCCACTGAGTGGCATTATTCCTTATTTAAGGGTTCTTATTGCTCCCAAAGAAATCCTGGTGACAAAAAAATCCCGTTTTCGTTGTGAGTTTTAAAAAGTTATTAATTTCAAATTCTGGAGAGGAGGAGGGGACACCTCCTCTTTGGGGGGTTCCTTCCGGAGGGGGGCGCCAAGGCGCCAATGTCAAGTGTTTGCCCCAGCTCGGAAATACCGTATTATGTTCGAAGACAGAGAGATGTTTTTCCAATGACACTGACGCGAATCGGGAAATATGATAGCAATTTCCATAGTTGATTGCATTAGATATTAATTTTCTGAGCTGAGATTTACTTTGTTGAAAATCTAAAAATATATTGGTACCTACCTTCATAATCTTAGGATACGTGCAGTATACGAGGAACTTTGGCACGCTAAGGTAGGACACCAGTTGCCCCATCCTGAAGAATAGGTTCCCCTTGTCCTTGTGCGAGTCCACTTTAAGACCAAAGGCTGTCGATGCTATGACGTCAGTTGTGAATTTGGTCACTACATCCCTGGATTCCAATTCGACGAACCCATCTTCAGCAGAGAATGAAATATGTCATGTTAGTAATCGATTTCAAAATATATTCCGTTGTATTGGTTTTGATTGTAATTATTTTTTCTATTCACTGTTAATGTTAATTATTTTTTTAAAACACTCTCCAAAGACTTATCGATCTGCGGTACACTCTGTGTGCGTCAATATGTAGTCGATTTCAGTGTGACATCCAAAGTACGCGACGTTAAAACGCGACGCTAGTTACGCTTAACGCGGCGCTAGGTACGCGTTCTGTTTGGCGAGGCCTTTAATTACTTAAGGCCTCGCCAAACAGAACGCGTACCTAGCGCCGCGTTAAGCGTAACTAGCGTCGCGTTTTAACGTCGCGTACTTTGGATGTCACACTGAAATCGACTACATATTGACGCACACAAAGCGTACCGCAGATCGATAACAGTCTTTGGAAAGTGTCTTTGTTGTTGAGATGTCAAGTGACTCATGTGAGTCAGATGTGGAAGAATTATTACTTTTGTTCGCGTTATCATGATCGCAGATAAAAAGAGTATGGGTACACGACATTAATAAAAGGAGAAAGGAATTAGGAGAATATATATCACCGTTTGTGTAGAGAGCTTTCATCACATGAAGATCGTTTTTTTATATACTTTCGTGTGTCGCAAGATTTATTCGAAGAATTACATGAAATTCGTGAAAAATTTGAAACTTTTAATAATCAATAAACAGATTGATAAATTACTTACCAGTCATATTAATTTCTTTTCCAATTTCTTCCTACAATTTTGCTTTTATCGCCGTGTTTTTGTATGAATTATCATTATTATTATTATTATTATTATTATTATTTATTCTGGACAGGCAGCTTTGCTGATACGTCCAGATCAGATCTTGTAAAGCTAAACAATATTAACAATATTATATAAACAATATTAACAAGTTTTTAGGCAGGGGTATCATATAGGCAGGGGTATTATATAGGATGGGGTGTTTCCGAACATATTCTATCAGTTTTTCAGTCATAATGCTTGTATTTCACACGTACGTCGGAAGCTTTCAATGAAATTTGTAAACAAATACAACGCCCGGCGTCAAAGCGTTCTAGCGCAACGTCAGAGCACCGCGTACTGCCAGCGCCCGCGCTCTGTTTGACAGTATAAAGGATGATTCATGCTACACCGGGCCGGGGCCGGGCCGGGCCCCGGCCGAGTCGTTTCCAACGTGCTCCGGCCGGGCCAGTCATTCATGCTACACCGGGCGTGACCGGGCCGTTTCCGAGTTTATTTATCCCACGGCCGTGTCCGCGATAACTAGTAGAATAGAATAGAATAGAATAACTTTATTGTGCTATAAAAACATAACTTAATGAATATTACGCTGGTTTTATAAAAAAGACAATTTATGCACAAATGGCGAACTTATCTAACTAGTGTTGCGTCCATCTATTTTGGCGATAATAATATTTTTTAATTTCTATTTTCGCTTGATTGATAAGTGTGTTATTAATGCAATTTTCACAACTTGAGTTGGCAGCTATTGCGATTGCCTTTGAAGACGAAGTATTGGAAACACGAACTGAATCTAATAAAAGAAGATGGAGTGTACATCCAGCCTGGAGAAAACGACAATCGGAGGGAGAATTCGCCACGCTCTAAAAGGAATTAATAGATGATGAGAGTAAATTTTACGGTTATTTTAGGATGTCTAAAGAATGCTTTAGCATATTTCTTGGAAAAATAAAACGTGATTTAACCAAACAAAATTCAAGATTTCTGAAGCATATCTCTCCCATTGAACGATTAGCAGACCGGAGCCGGGAAAACAATATCCACCGCCATTTCGACGCCGTGCTCCGGACGTGGCACGACCGGTCACGGCCGGAGCACGGCCAAGCATGAATTGCTTCATACAAAAGTATACTATAGATATCTGACCGTGTCCCGGCCGGGGCCCGGCCCGGCCCCGGCCCGGTGTAGCATGAATCATCCTTTAAGGATGATCATCCTTTAAGGATGATTCATGCTACACCGGGCCGGGGCCGGGCCGGGCCCCGGCCGGGACACGGTCAGATATCTATAGTATACTTTTGTATGAAGCAATTCATGCTTGACCGTGCTCCGGCCGTGACCGGTCGTGCCACGTCCGGAGCACGGCGTCGAAATGGAGGTGGATATTGTTTTCCCGGCTCCGGTCTGCTAATCGTTCAATGGGAGAGATATGCTTCAGAAATCTTGAATTTTGTTTGGTTAAATCACGTTTTATTTTTCCAAGAAATATGCTAAAGCATTCTTTAGACATCCTAAAATAACCGTAAAATTTGCTCTCATCATCTATTAATTCCTTTTAGAGCGTGGCGAATTCTCCCTCCGATTGTCGTTTTCTCCAGGCTGGATGTACACTCCATCTTCTTTTATTAGATTCAGTTCGTGTTTCCAATACTTCGTCTTCAAAGGCAATCGCAATAGCTGCCAACTCAAGTTGTGAAAATTGCATTAATAACACACTTATCAATCAAGCGAAAATAGAAATTAAAAAATATTATTATCGCCAAAATAGATGGACGCAACACTAGTTAGATAAGTTCGCCATTTGTGCATAAATTGTCTTTTTTATAAAACCAGCGTAATATTCATTAAGTTATGTTTTTATAGCACAATAAAGTTATTCTATTCTATTCTATTCTACTAGTTATCGCGGACACGGCCGTGGGATAAATAAACTCGGAAACGGCCCGGTCACGCCCGGTGTAGCATGAATGACTGGCCCGGCCGGAGCACGTTGGAAACGACTCGGCCGGGGCCCGGCCCGGCCCCGGCCCGGTGTAGCATGAATCATCCTTAATACTGTCACAGTACCTACAACACAACTCGGCGCTATACCGCGGCGTCAGGATTTACGCTGTAGCGCTCTGACGCGCGTTAAATATTTTATTTATTTATTTATTTATTTATTTAGTTATTGGGCTCGATAGAGTTTCTTCGTGTACTAAACTTTGTTTGCTATTTCAACATTCTACATTATAATGTTTTCCAGCCACGTATTTCAGTTTATCTGCTACAGAATGGCATGTTACAACTGTAATAAGCTTTCGTTTGGTAAATGTGCCAAATTGTTACAACAAACTTCGCAAGTGAATGAAATTACCCATAGTATTTTGTAACATAATCTTTCTAGGAGGGGGTCGCGGTGGGCGTTCACTGCTATGTGGATTCCCATAACCGTATACTCGTAGTAGGCATATTAATATATATTAGTATTCTTATTTAGGCATATTACCTATGTAGGTACCTACTATCGGGGAGCTAATAGGCCCTGGCCCCTGTTGCAGTTAGGCCACTAAGCATCGATATTTGATTCCCTAGATGGGCCTTTCGTGCTCGAAAATCACCACTTCAAAATCACTACTGAAAGCCGGCCAGTAGTAGTTTGGTCACAGTCCGCTGGGAGACAGCAGACCGTTTTCCGGTGTGAAAGCTGCCACGAAGCATATTAGCGCGCTATTCTCTCGCATACTGTTCAATGCATTGCTCTCTGTCACATGATTTACGAGCAAGCGGTATGTAGCCAACTCATTTGTATCTGAGGGCATATCTATCTAATGTATCGATGCCTTGTAAGACCTAAGACTAAGACTTTAGGGTCGGCCAAACTCACGGGTCAACACATATCGGTCAACAACACGGGTCGCTGTTCACCTTTAAGCAATCATTGAAAAAGCACTTCCTTTCACAATAAATATTAATCATAAATTCTAACCTTTCCGTTATCCCCTCCCTTTCCTTACCTTATTTTGGCAGTTTATTTATTTACTTATTTATTTATTTATTTATTTGTTAATATATCAAAATATGTTTGTATATACATATACATACATATAATATGTCAAACTCAAAAATGTATTTATATATTTACATTTTACTTTAGATACACACACAAATTCACATAACTCACCACAAGGGACAATTTCCTCCATTGTTTATCAGGCACTAAAAACCACAAATGAATTGAAATTCCACAATAAAAAATACCGTGATGTCAGTCGCACAAACCTACACTAACTACAGTCAAGTGAAGTTCGCGCTCATCGTCTCACATTGCGACATTTGACACGTTCGCTGTCACCTTCATGGGCAAGCACGGCTTTGGTTTCCATAGTAAAATCCTCTATATACTTATAATTGTTTTGCGTAATTTGCCACTGGTTAGAGCGAGAGGTACACTGATTTTGAAAGCCACATTGAAAGCCCACATGTGCGAGCGAGCGAGAGGACACGTCGGTACACAGCTGCAATCGCACGCTGCTTTATCGACGCGCGGCCATAACGAATTTCGTCGCGTGGAGCGAGCTCCGTCCGCTAGATAGCACTCGTTAGATAGCAAATTAATTTATTTAATTGTTTTTTTTTACGAATTGTGTTATTAATTTATTTAATTGTTAATTACGAAGAATAGGCAAGCCCGGCTTTTCGGCTTATATGAAGAGACCGCCACTGGTTATGTGTACGACTTTTAATCGGCGAAGACAAAGTAAAATCTTTGAGTTTTGAGCAAAAGAAGTTACTAATTTCTGGACCTAAACCTACACCCGATTTGTGTATTTCTCAGACAAGTAAATCGCATAAAAGACAATTTAATAGATCAGTGTACAAAACTCACTGGGTAGTTGGATGCTCACATGTCAATAAATTGTTTTGTTACTGTTGTATTTTTTTTTCAAACGACTTAAATGTTTGGAATTCGTCCGGTTATGATGATCTAAATAATTTAGCCGGCGCGATAAAAAGACACATGAATTCGCAAAAACACATGAATGCGGTTATTTCGTTTAGTAATTTTGGTAAACAACGAATTGAGACATCTTTATCTCGGCAGTTAAATGATGAAATTTTGAAGCACAATATTCGCGTTGATCAAAATCGTAGTGTTTTTCAGAGATTAGTGGATATTGTTTGTCATTTAGCTCAACAAGAACTTCCATTCAGAGGTCACGATGAGTCCAAAACTTCGTTGAATAAGGGAAATTTTTTAGAACTCGTATCACTTCTTTCGAAATACGATATCGTTTTAGAAAAACACATGCAGCTTCAACAGTCTGATAAGCGAGGACCGAGTTATTTGTCTAATAAAATTCAAAATGATATTATTCATTCCGTAGCGGTTGTTATGAAAACTCGCATTGAATTTGAAATCAAAACAACAAAATTTGTTTCAATTATTATTGACGAAACTCCCGATATCAGTCACAAAGAACAATTATGCCTGATTCTTCGATATTATTTTGGAAACGACATTCATGACCGTTTTTTGGGGTTCGTTAATGTATCTGAAAGTCGTATAGCAGACACACTGTGTAATATTATTTTAGAATTGCTAAATAAACAGGAGTGTACCGCAAAATTAGTAGCACAGAGCTATGATGGCGCTAGTGTTATGTCGGGTGTTAGAAACGGAGTGCAATCAAAAATAAAAGATGTTTGTCCACAAGCAATTTACATTTGGTGCAATGCACACATTTTAGCCCTGGTGTTGTCTAAATCATGCAACAGAATTGGAGAAATCAGTTCGTTTTTTTCAACACTACAGTCTTTGTGTAATTTTTTTAGCCACAGTACAAAACGATCTGCCTTTTACGATACTCATTGTAGCAAAAAATTACCTCTTGCCCCCGCTACGCGTTGGGCGTATATCTCGCGAACTGTAAACACAGTTTTTGTGCAAAAAAATAATCTTATTACATTGTTTTCTGACATATGTGACAACCCTCAGGACTGGGACGGGGATACGGTTTTAGCAGCGGAGAATTTTGAAAACTCGTTGCGATCATTCCATTTAAATTTTTTTCTCCTTGTTTTCCACCGAATTTTTGAAAAAACTGATAGCTTGTACAATATCCTTCAAAAATCACAAGTCGATGTAGGTTATTGTAGCAATAAAATAAAGGAATTTCAGACTTGGTTACGTGTTGAATTTCAATCAGAATTTGATCTCCTTTATGAAAACATTCTGCAAAATAACTCAGCTCCTCGTTTGAGACGTAACGTACGCTGTGCTTATACTGAATATAAGCGACTTTTTGTCCAGGTAATTGACAACATATTCTGCGAGATTGAGGATCGATATTCGGAAATTTTCAAATTGAAATTTTTCCAACTCTTCAACAACAAACTATACGAGAAATACCGTTTAGATTTTCCTACAGAGGCATTAGATTCATTATTTGATATTTATGCAAACCATTTTGACAAACAAGTTTTAAAGAACCAATTGATTTGTTTGTACTCCTCTCCTGAATTGAAAGATTGCAATGTTTTTGAACTAATTGTTTTCATTAGTCAGAATAGCCTCGAAGACGCCTTTCCCCAATTGTTGAAGTTAGCGTATCTTGTCGTAACTATTCCTGCTACAAGTGCTTCCGCGGAACGTGCATTCTCATCTCTTAAACGTATTCATACTTACCTAAGAAATACACAGGGTCAGGAACGTCTATCTGAGTTATCAATGGTTGCTATTGAAAAACAGTTGTTAATAGAATTAAAGCGTTCGCCATCATTTTACTCAGACGTAATAAACTCATTTTTGAAAAAAGATAGACGCTTCGATTTAGAATATAAATAAGCTAGTTAAAGCTATGTACCTAGCACCTAATTACTTTTTGTTCCCTTTTTTTATAAAAAAGTCTTACAGCTCATACAAGCAAGGGTCAACTTCTTAACTCGATGTCACTCGCTCAAGCAAATAAAACGGTTTTTCTTAAAGCCACCGGAGGTATTCGACTGCTGATAAGTGTATGTTAAATTCTGTCTAGCAGTAGTATGCCTTCAGTGTGCTTTATTGAATCTACGACACAAGCAGTAAATTTCAAATTGAAGATTGAAGAGGAAAGAGGTACTACTTTTTGTTACTATAAAAAAACACAAAAAGGTATGTCGGGCTTGCCCCATTCACCAACCCCGGGCACGCCACTGCACACAATGTATATTATATGCTATAATTTCAAATTTAATTTTAGGCTATAATTTGTTGCCTACTCTTCTTTTCACACCAGCATGTTGGTTGACTGGAAGATATTGCTGTAGTGTAGCAATAAGTCCGCCATTGTACCTTATTTTATTGTGCAATAAAGAGATTTTCATTTCATTTCATTTCATTTCATTTCACATATCCACCGGCCTCCACGTAGAAGTGCGAGCCTGGGTAGGACTCTTGGCTGCGGGCTAGTTTTCCTTAGGAGTCAACCTTCGGGCGCTCCTGGACGGTTTGCGCACCGTGCGGCGTCACCATTTCGATTGTGCATTCCGACGGACAGCCGGGGGAGTATGGAAACATTATTGACTCAGATAGAGCGGGGGTAGTTGTTAACCTTACGGCAACTGCTCTTGAAAGAGCCGGGCAAAGGATGCCTTGGTCCACGATAGATTCGGTATACACCGATCACCGCTACACTAGAGAGAGGATCGCGCAAGCGACTCCGAACCTTTAACCAATCGGGAGGTTGAAAGTATCGTGTTGGTTAGTTCCACACGGGTCGTACCTTTCCAGGTGCCTCGCCGTAAGGCGTTGGCCTCTGACGGGCATGTTGACATAGCTAAACAGTACATTTGTATTGTCTCTATACGCCTATCCTACGGCTGAAAGAACGATCACATATCGTTATACCATCCTGGGGTGACGGGTATCCCGTTGTAGTCGACACCGCCCCACTGTAGGTTGTCGATTACTATAGAAAACTGATGTTGTTTAAGTTAAATCTCTCACCTTTATTTTCCAATACTTCCTCGTAGTAGGAAGTCATCTGCTTGGCATCAAGTCATAAACTCGTACCTACATGTTTCTCATCTTTGAGGTAGTAAATGCCGGAGTTAGACTTGTTCTCATTTCCCGCCATTTTTTACCTAAATTCAGAATCAAAATAAGTGTGTACCAAACGTAATAGATAATTACGATTCGATAGCACTTGAATCGTCAGAAGTAATTTTAGGACAGACGATAGCACGCGAGATGCTTTCTGGCGGATCACGATAAGTCGCTCTTTTTCTGGTTCATGAAAGAATCCGCGGTTGGATTCAATATCGTATCGCGATGACGAATCGTATCGATACTTCAGAATTATCCAGCTATTTACGTAAACTTGCTTGCGGAAAAAAATGTTCTTATTTATTATATAGGATAGGTACTTTGATGTAACTGTTATTATAAGCTTTTATTTACCTTGCAATGTTTGTCGATATGTTTGTTTCGGTCTAATCTTGCAAGCAGAATTAGAACCACTTCTTCTTATCTTACCTTACTTTGCATACGTTCATTCACTGCTGACGTACGGCGCGGAGCTATGGGGGCGAGCAGCCAACAGGGAGAGGGCCTTCGTTATGCAGAAGCGTGCAGTCCGCACAATAGAGCGTGTGGCGCTTGACACGCCAGCTAGGCCTCTGTTTAGAGATCTCTGCATCATGACGCTGCCGTCCATTTATCTAATGGAAGTGGCGCTGTTCGTTCGCAGAAATCTAGCCGATTTCGAAGTGAATGGTGTGCATCACCACTATCCAACAAGATTCCGTAGCATGCTACGTTCGGTAAGTCATGCATTATCCAAGTCGGAGAGGCCAGCTTATATCGCCGGCCCAGCGGTTTACAATAAACTCAGCGAGCACATTAGGCAGGCGCAATCTCTTGACGTGTTTAAGAGACGCCTTAAGAGGTACCTCAAAGATAAGGCGTTTTACTCACTGGAGGAATATTACTCGAGTGAAGTCTAAAATGCTTTGGTGGTATTTAATGATGCTTTGGTGGTCTTAAGTGTTTAATGATATCTTTGAATTATGCCTTGTATTTCCTCTTTTTACATTATTCTTGTGTTTTTTCTTCGTTTTGTTTCGTTTATTTTTATCTTTTCTTTACGATAAAAAAAATGTTTGTTTGCTAATATGTATGAATGTTTACTAATCTGTATCTGACTTGTATATCATTATACTAATAAAATGAATATCAATATGAATATGAATATATGAAGTTAAAATTTGACATGTTGTTCATGAAATTTGACAGATGACATGACAGTTCCGATGACAATGCGTTTTTATGGTAAGCATGACCTGATTCTGCGCCCAGGGTTGGCTCCCGATGAGGGGACTCCTCAACGGTCAACAGCACAGAAACGAAATTGTGTACACGCATTCAATTATGATAGCATATTATAAGTTCCACTATGACATGGCTGCTGCACCCAGGGTTGGCTCGGGACAGAGCATTTTCAAAAAAGCTTGTTTCTAAAAATGTGTTTATACCATTAAGTTATATTATTATAGTTGTTTATTTTTTCAGGCCTAGGCTTGCTTCGGATTCTGCCAATAGCAATTGAAAAAAAAATGCTTCTGATTCTGCAAGAAAATTCACACGGTCGAAAAAGGATCATGGCGGTTTCACACTAGTCTACCTAACGCAGTCGTCAACTGTATACCCAGACTATTGTGAAGCCGCACCAAACTTCAATTACCTTTTAGTATAAAAAGAGATCTTCCCATTATCTGTTCTGTGTCATCAGGTAGTTGGATGATGTGATCGTGGAATGACGGAAATTTTTTTATCGTTACATTTCGTACCAAATTCAAATCTTGAATTACGATCACTGGTTTCATGAAGTTGAATACTCCGAAGTATCTGTAAAAAATAATAAAAAGAATATTATCTGCTACTTAATTCAGAGGATAAGCTACTCTTTGCAAGAATTCTTTATTGTGTAGGTTCGATACATTCACAACACTATTTGAGAGTTGTCAACTACTTCAGGCGAACCTGCCACTCCAGGTTATAAGATATAGATGAGATACAGGAAGCTAAGATAAGCATATTAGATCATTCTTTCTCCCATGAGGTAAACGCAGATATAGGGATAACATAACCCACCGTCTAACTACGCCAACAGGCCCAAGAGTTCAACGCCCTACCGCGAGGCAATGGGAAGGAAACCCAGAGGGGCGACCTTTATATATAGTTGCCCTTTATGGTTACTCGGGATCGGGCGGTCAACGGATCGTTTCAAAGATAGATGACGTCAGGTCGACAACTACCCTCTGCTGCTTAGGAAACATACATTTCAAACCCCAGTTTCGTCGACGGATGGGCAGCGTGACTAGCAAAGCGGACAGTGAACCAAACGCCCAGTTTCGCCCGAGGTGTACCCCCGAATCCGCACGATTGATTCCAACCACCCATTGATCCGAATGCAGGTTGGAGCCGAAGTTCCTCTTCGAGGAGGCTACCGGATGGATGTTAAACGGTGATCTGGGCAGGCCAAGGTGACACAAAATTGGCCAACACCACCCAATCTGCGCGGAACCAACTAGAGTTGTCAACTACAACGGGCGAATCCGCCACCTCAGGAAGTTTTAACGATTAGCCGTTCTATCTCCCTGGAGTGAGCGCAGAAGACTTGGACAAAACAGTCCACCGTCAAGCTCCTCCACATGCCAGTAAGAGGCCAATGCCTTAACCGCGAGATAGCCAGGAGTGTTACCCAGCGGGCTTACACTCACGCCCTTACTTTCAATTGCGACCAGATTACTGCAGTCTCTCGATTGGTTACAAGTTCAAGGTCGCTTGCGCGGTCCTCTCCCTTACGAAGCGGCGAAACGGAGTATACCGAATCTATCGCGGACCACGGCATCCTTTGCCCGGCTGTTCACCCAGGATCGGGTAGCCGATGGTCGTTTCAAGAGCAGTCGCCGTAAGGTCCGCAACCACCCCCGCCCTATAGGAAACAGTACTGCTTCCAGACTCCCCCGACTCTGACTAATCAGAGTGCACAATCGATTGGCTTACGCCGCACGGTGCGCAGACCGTCCAGGAGCGCCAGAAGGTTGATTCCTAGGGGAAACTAGCTCGCACTTCATGCGCGGAGGCCGCCGGATGGGTGTTGACCCGTGAGTGTGACCAACCCTGAACAGAATGGGTCTTCGTGGCCAACTCAGCAAGAGCCCCTTAGCTCCCCTTAGCTCTGCGCGGAACCATAAGGAACCGCATTATGCACTATAAAGATCAAAATAAATAAAAAATATATGAGTCCGTTTTATGGATGTCGCGGCTGCTTAAACGGCCATTGGCCCATACCCGTTTGCTAAGCCAACTTTGATGGTTTTGAGTATTTTATTGACCTGAAAAATGTTTAAAAATATTCCTATACTGAGGTCCTGCGATTCATGAATCGCTGAAATGAAATGATGAAACCCTCTGCTGTCTGCAAATATTTTGTTGTATCTCGTCGACCAAGGGTTCCGGCGCCAAGTGACGGGTCCTGGCGCCAAGTGGCCTCAAGTGGCGAAAAAAGTTTGTGTTTGTGTGCTTACGTCATCAATTAGAGGTGGAAGGGGGGTGGGGGTGGGGGGGGGGGGTGGTAGCCATCTCGAACGACACAGTCATAACTCCGCAACACAAGGGATTACACAAGTATTTTTACGTCGTCGTGTGGATCTTGAGGTATTCCAAAATGTGATCTGAGCAGAAAAAAAACTCGTGAAAAGTTGTGACCTTGTCATTCAAAACGTTGATTATTTAGTAAGGCATCCAAAATCGGTAACGCTTGTGATTCGTGGATCGTGCGAAATTCGAATTCGAAGGCTCACGGAGACCCGCGTTTGCAATTTGATTTTTGAATTGAATGAGAAGACGCGCGTTCGAAATTCAAATTTTCACACGCGCGTTCGAAATCAACAGACCTTTGCATCGCATATTAAGAGGAATTTTCGCCAACTGCTCATCGAGTTTATTCGTGAAATAAAATTTCAGATAAAAGTCCCTGGCTACTTGCCGGGAAAGTCTTGGGGTGACACAACCGATTTTTATCTGTTTTATTGATACAACTGGTCTTATTATTACCATAATAATGGCAAATACTTCTATTTATCGGTATTATGATAAATAGGTTACTAAATATATGCGCAGGCAAAGCGAGATTGTAGATAACGACATAGAGCTGAGATAGCATATGGATTTTTTTATGTTGAAGATTTCAGACACGATCACAATTTATCATAGTACAAGACTTCAGGACCGTTTACAAGGTGCTGATTAAATTGTCGATGTTAAAAATGTAGGCAAAATAATATTGGCCAAAAACAAATGTTCATGTTTTTTTTAAATTGCAGGGTTTTTGGATTAATAAACTTTGATGCCATACCGCTTCTACTAATACACATCCCTATAGTAGTTTGTATCACAAGGGAGCAAAATGAAGTGAGGGATTCTAGAGTTAGAGCGAAGTGAGAGATTCTTTAGTAGAATCCTGAACGTAGCGAGGGATTCAAAAAAGCGCCCGAGCCAAAAATATTTTGCGCCCGAGTGATACACTCTACTTTTCATCACCCTCTATGAGAAAATAAAAGGCGCCTCATATTTTATTACAATATTATTATTTAATAAAACATAGAGTATCAACTAAATTGAACTTAAATACTATCTAATAATAAACTAAACACTTATATTTACATTTGAGACATTTTTGCAATTATGAATATTTATTGTTACAGTTTTATTAGGAATTGAGATTGTTGTAGATTTCATATTCTGCGTGTTTTACGTCGTTATTACAACTGATTTTAAAATTGAGTAGGTACTCCAAAGAGTGGATGGTTGTTTAGTTGTGGCTAAGTACTGGAAGTAGGCCAAAAACACAGATTCTGAAAAATTTTTGGCGCCTCTTGCATTTCTCCATTCAATAAAATTTCCATAGGCTTTCATATATTTCTCCCGGGATTTTGCAGGTAATAGATAATCAATCACATTTCTTGCCTCAGTTCTAATGCTTTCAGGAGTTAAATCTATACTTTCACTGTCACTTGAAGAACTCATTTTTCAAAACAAAACGATGAATTTTTTACAATCCGTGAAAATTGTCGAAAACGCGGGCGACAAAAACAATTGACGTTCGCGCGTTTTTAATTTCATTTGTTTTTTTTTATTCAGCCGGCGCCGGCGGCGCGACTAGGGGCCGTCGTACCAGCCAGTCTTTATTCAAACAATATTTGCGTTCGATTTCTTCGGCGCTGATGTTCCAAATTCAAAAAGTGCGCCGCAAAGATAAATTGCGGCGCACTTATTCAAAAAGTGAGGCGCAAAGAAAATTGCGGCGCATTTATAAAGTTTCTTATAGAAAACACCACTTTTGGGCCTTTTCGAATAGTTGGGATGAAAATTATTTTGTGATAAAATGGTTATTATTTGTAGGTATGGAATCAGGTCATTGTCACCCGCGACAGCACAGGTATTTCTACCTACCTAGGCACGAGTGCCAATTATATATCTGCAATGCATGCGGGTAAGGTTCATTTATGATAGGGTTTTTGCATTATGAAGTGCAGTCCTCTCTTTCTAACATAAGACTAATTTAGTCTCTCTTTCTAGTCCTCTCTTTCTAACATAAGACTAATTTACAAATATAAATGAAAAGTTTTCTTTCTCATTTCTTAGTTTCAAATACCTATACTGGTCTGTATTTTATGCAGACGAACGTAATAATCGTTATTTCCATAATGCGCACATGTACCACTTGTGATTAGGTTAGTTGTAAGACATTGCCATGTGGCAATAAACTCGCCTTTTTGTATCATAAATAAGCGCAAATAAAGTATATTTTTATTATAGGGTATTAAATTGCTCAATGCCATAATACGTTTTGGAAACTCTCCTACGCCGGCGACATGTAAGTGGCGCTGATGTGGTCCGGCAAAACAAAAGGCAATTTATTTGGCCATGTGAAATGCCGTTGATATTAAATGTTTTTTTTATAAAGGACTGACTGATTATAAAAAGCCAATTATTCAATCAATAATAACATTAATACCATCCAATGTTTAGTGTTATCTATTACTGTATAGGCTGATAACATCACAGAAATAACACGGAGAGATAAAATGCCACCTATTGGCCTATCTGAACCTAATGTGCGTAATTATTACGTATTGAAACCTGTATACCAAATAAAACATTGTCATCTTTATGTAAATATTATTAAAATAATAAGAGCTATGATTTAAAAATTCGTTATTTTATATATTTTTTTAAAATTTCGAGATAGATTATCGTATAAATGGTTGTAACGGCCCTTTTAAGTACCGTCACATACAATCAACAAATGCATTGATTCTTACGTTGATACATTTATTCTTTGAGCAAGATTTTTTAGAAAAAACAGAAAACATAAGAACATCTTTGTAAAACCTTATTTAAAATAGTTTTGGAGTTATTCCGTTCTTAAAGCTACTAGGTGCTAACCCGTTACCCCAACTAGAGCTGTCAACTACAACGGCCGAATCCGTTACCTCAGGAAGTTTTAACGATATTGGATCGTTCTATCCCCCGTGAGGTGAGCGCAGAAGACTTGGGACGAAAAACAACCCACTGTCTAGCTATGCCACCTGCCCGTCAGATGCCAACGCCTTACGGCGAGGCGCCGGGAAAGGTACCTGGGCAGCCTTGCCTCCTGAATACCAATTTTGGAAAGATATCTCCGTCTGGAATCAACCATCAGGATACCTTCAACCTCCCGACTGGTCACGGGTTTGTTTTTTGTGCGCTTACCAAAAATTCTTATCAAAAGTTGCTTATTTGCTCGTACCGATTCACCCACTTCAAGGATGTTACTAATTAAAAACTCACCCTATTTCCCTACTTAACTATCATTAAAGTGCTCGTTATTTCTATTACATATGAGAAGTCGGCAAACAAAACGATCTAAAAACTCAATTTTACAGGAGAGGCAAAAAAGTAAATGCCATACTTCCATTTGTTTATATGTATATTTTGTTTTTTTAGTTGATACCTTGGCTGATTTGTATAATATCTAGCATTCGCAAGTAAGTTTTCATTGCAAGAATGAGACATAAAAAAAAAACTAATTTTCGTTTAGACGGTTTTGATTGAAACCGGAATATTTAGATAGTTTTGATGGCAACTGGCAACTGATGGCATACATTTATACCGTTTTGATTGCTACTGGTGTTACAAAAAGAAGATTAAAAAAAATATTTCTTTATCGTTAATATTAATCTATTAAATCCTTAATTAATGAATATGTCAAAATTTCCTCCAATAATAATTTTTCTCAAACCGGCGTTGAGTGCCGCAACCGTACCAGATGACTTTTTTTTTCACTATTTACACCGAATTAATTTGCAGAGTAGGTACTCTCTTTACTGAAGGTATGCTCAACTGCGAATGTTGCCATATGTAAATTAGGGATACCACAACAAAAACAAGAAAAGGTGCCAAAATATATACAGACTGGGCCAAAAGGGTGTCGGCGATTTGATTCCTTAATTTCTCGGAATTTGCTCGTTGCGGGGATTCGGGGCGTATATTGCAAGACACGTCGTTTCTTGGAAATTAAGTCGCCATTGGAGTATGAAGCCAATAATTGACTTAACTTCGTTAATCTGATGCTCGACTGTTTCGATGATGTTTGTAATGTGTTCACTGACGAGGCGAGTTTCCATCTTCATGGTCAAGGAAACAAACAAACCTATTGATTCTGGTCAGAGATTCCCTAACTCTGCACGGACGTCCACTTTACAGCACTAAAATTGTCGTGCATGGGCTGCAATATCGGCAAATGGTGTTGTCGGCCATATTTTTTCGAGGACGAAAGAGGGCGCGGCGTGACGATGAGAGCCCAAAAGTATTGCAACATGTTAGGAGAGTTCGTGGTCCCGGCATTTGCAAGAATTTCAAGGCGGTACCTCGAGCATATGGTTTCAACAAGATGGTGCCACATGCCATACCGCTAGGGTGTCTATAGACCTGCTGAAGGAAATGTTCCCGGGAACAATTAATTAAAAAAGAGGGGATATTGAATGGCCCCCACGTAGCCTAGACCTAACTCCATGTGATTTTTTAATGGAGCCTCCTTAAATCGGTGGTCTATGAAAATATTCCGATAAATTGGGGCAACTCAAAAGTAAAATTATACGGGAATCAAAATATTCCAAAAATATTGTTTCGCCGAGTTTTCCAAAATCCGCGACTTAGGTTTCAAGAGTGCTAAGCAGCCGAGGGTCGTCATTTAGAAAACATTATTTTAAGGACATAAAAATTCCCAGATTTATATTTTTCAAAAATTAAAATTAAAATTTCATATGCATCGTAGTTTAAAAAAAAATCATATTCAAACCGCCAACGCCCTTTTGGCCCACCCTATATGTAGACCGTTTTGAATGAAAACCTTTTACGGGCTATTATTTAGTTTGACATTTATGTATATCATTTTGAAAAAAAATCATTTTAATTTCAAATAATTAACTATTTTAAATTAGCGATGGATCGTTTTGAACGAAATTGGTGATTTCTGCCTCATATTTCTAAGGTTTCTAGAACGTTTTAGTAATAAATAGTTTTACCAATGATAGAACGGCCCGAGGTGTACCGATTTAAAAAAAAACATGTTTGGGTCTGTAAGAGCCTAGCAACAATATAATTCAATGACAATCTATACTAATATTATAAAGAGGTAAAGTTTGTGAGGTTGTAGGAAGTAATCTCTGGACCTACTGAACCGATATTGAAAAGTTGTAGAGCTTGATAATGTCTACAAAATAGTCAGCGACAGCATATGTCTAACTTCTATATTTAAGTCACTGTCTCGGCAAAATAGTTGTATTTAGAATTAACTACTAATAATATTATTATTAAAATATTCATAGTACCGTAAGCATTTTCACAATCTAAAAACAAAACATATTATCGCATCACCATTAGCCTAAGTGCAATATTTCCAAACGTAAATCCCAAAATAGCAGGAACTCGCCGAAAACCCGGCCGCGGGTTGCGACATTGCACACAACAAAGCCGTGAATATATGTATTCTACAGTTTTGAATAAGCGAATCACCAACATTGCATATTAAAGAAACCATGGAAACGAGAGGCAAGGAAAATAACAACAAAAAACAAAGTAACATAATTTTGTTTTAAAAAATTTCATTCTTTCACGCATATACAATGTAACAAATAGAAATAATTGACTTTATAATTTATTTGAGCCACATTGAAAGTGGAATTATAAAGTGACATAACAAAACAGTTTTTTATTCAACCTTCAAGCGGTAGAGACAAAAATACTAGAGTCAGTGTTCGGAAAACTTTTGATAATTGAGTGCATCAAAAGAGAGAACTTCGCGAGACCAGACTTCGACCGGACCGAGTTTATAACCCGACCCCGACGATATCTACGCTTCGCAGGACAGTACTGCTCTTCAAACGGTAAGCGACAATAACAGCTTATACCTTTATGCCTCAATTATGCGAGCGGCTAGCTTTACAAACTAGTGGAGACTAGATCGATCAAATAGGAAAAGAGATCGCTGCGGAATCTGCAAAAGGAGACCGTACGATACAAGAGCTTAAGGTCACCTTGTATCGCAACTCGTCGAGGAGAGACACGCCTCTACGAGTACCCGGTGTGCCATCGGCAGTAAAACGCCGGTTCACATCACCCCTGGGTGCCACCAAAATTGCACCTTGTCGTTCTATGGCTGCCCTAAAATAAGGTGGCAGATTTTCGATCGGTTTAACCGCTGTCCGCTGGATTTGCCACTACATAGAATCGTTGGTCCTTCGAGACGGATTCTGCACTAGATACTACAAAAAAAAACCGCTTAGGAGCTAGATTAAAATCAGAAAAAACAGAGAGGAAATATTTTTCTGAAAAATATAAAATTTGCAAATAAACCGTTGAAACTCGCTCAAACGGCTTAAAATCAATACCGGACGGCACAACGGTGCCTACCTACCACAACCTAACGATATAGTGGTAACAAATCAATTGATATGATGTCAAAAAACGGCACGCCAGCCCGCAAAAGCGAGCGAATCGCCGCCAGAAACGTAGACGGAAGCGCCGAGCACGACGCCACGAGATCACTTGATGATACCGGCCCCACGATCGTTCCCCAAACAGCGCCGTCTATAGCCACATCGACGACGAGCCGCCGATCATCGAGATCGATGGCCGCCCGCATCGCGACACTGCAAATCGAAGCCGAGATACACGCCGCAGCAGAACGAGCACGCTTACGAGCCGAGACCGCCGCCGCGGACAACGCTGCGGACGCAGCCGCCGCCAAGGCCGCCGCGGAGGCAGCCGCCGCCAGGGCTGCCGCGGACACCGCCGCCGCCAGGGCCGCTGCCGCCGCACAGCGCATAAAGATGGAAGCGCTAGAAGAGAAACTTGAGCTCCAAAAACGGCTTATTCAAGCGCAGATCGAGGCGGAAGATGATGACGACTACGATGGCGATAGCCGCCGATCGAGGAGGAGACAGGACGAGAAGAGCCGAGCCGCTGCGTCCCAAGCTTCGTTTCGCCGCACGTCCGCGTGGCTAGACACGCTGCAGGAATCGTCGCGTCCGACTCAACCGTCAAACAATAATATTGTAAAAATAGACCATGTCCCGAATGTGCAAAAAAGTGCTGTGAATGTGTCAGTGCAACCCCACCCCTCTGAGTACGCCTTAAGTCATGCTCGCGCCCATTTGTTGAAAAACTTACCAAGGTTCTCAGGTGATCCACGTGATTGGGCTATATTCGCAGCTCTGTGTTTAGGCTACGCGGTGACAGACGGGGGGAGAAACCCCGCCCACCACCCGGGCAGTTCTAACGACGTAGGTCGTTTTATCTGCCCGGGTTGTCATGCAACGACAACCTCACGCACACCAGAAGGGTGGCGCGTGAGGGGTGGACGAACGGAGCTGGTGAAAGATTCTCCGAGTTTCTGCCCACTCCGGCACCCCGTGAACCGTTTATTGGTATAAAGTAAAAATAGATACATTTCACTTACAACTACTGAAGGTAAATATATGAACTTAATTCTAGAAACAAAGTCTTACAAGCTAAACAAAATGTATATAAATCGAAATGACGGGCGATGTGAGTCGGTGGGACCTGGCATGAGTGTGTCCCCGACTCCGACAACAAGCGGCTGCAGGGGGAGCGTCGAGGGCATCTAGACCGGGAGAACCTGCAGAGAAGGCACGCACCCACAGGGGCGGTTAGTACAACACAGTACGGGCGACTTCGGGCATGAAGCGGCCGCCGGACCGCACGATTAAGAGGGGAGGCCCTCCCCCGATGGAGGAGAGCCCCGCTGCCTCAAATCCTCCCAATTGGACACCCAGTGGTCCGCGAACTCACGGAACGCACGAAAGCAGTCCCCACACCCAACGAGGTCCGAGTACCAGATCGGCAGAACGCCGGCACAAGAACCAACCGCATCCAACATCACTGACCGCGCGGCGTCCAGTTTAGGGCATGTCCAAATGATGTGTTCGGCAGACTGACGGCCGGAGCCGCACGGGCACCAGGGGTCGTCGACGAGTCCAAAGTCAAATAATTTGGCCTTGAACTCGCCGTGGCCCCCGATGAGTTGCGTGAGCCGGTGGTCAAGCCGCAGGAACACCTCATTTTTCATCCGAACCGACACCGACGGGAAGAAACTATGGGTGAGGCGGCCCGTGCCGCCGGAGTCCCACCGCTCCTGCCAGACGCGCAGGCTCTCTGCCCGAATACGGCGTTTACAATCCGCCAACCTTGCCTCCGCCGGGTTCACCGTCAGACTGAAATAGTCCACAGGCTCCCCTCGGCGAAGCCACGACATAGCCGCACACTCCAAAATCTCCAGATCAATCGGCAGTATCCCAGCGATGACGGGAAGAGCGATGGTGGAGGTCGTTCTATACGCGCCAGTCAACGCCACGAGTGGGAGACGCTGGCCGCGCAAGAGTACCACACGCGCGGCCTCCGAGATGGAGGGCCACGCCCAAACACGAGCGGCGTACGCCACTTGAGGAACGAAGACACCCTTATACAGCAGTTTTATGGCCGGGGAGCGAATGCCCCACTCAACCCTGCTAATACGACGCAGCGAGAGGAACAGGTTACGAGATTTCGTGACCACGGATTTAGCATGACCGAGAAACGAGAGGGGCGCTGACAGCGAGACCCCCAGGTAGCGGACAGACTGCGGAAAAGCCACAGGCCGCCCTCCGACCCGGATCAGAGGATTCCGCTGTAGACGTCCCTTCAACAACAGGGCTTGAGTTTTGGCCGGAGAGAAGGACAGCCTGTTACGTTTTCCCCATCCGAGGATAAGGTCCAACGAACAGGCAGCCCTTCTCTCGACCTCTGCGCGGCTCTTGCCGCCCACCAAGAGGAGGGCATCGTCGGCGTATGCGCTCACGATGCACCCCTCCGGTAAGGGCAGCCCGAGCAAGTCATCGTATAGAATATTCCACAGACTGGGACCAAGCACCGACCCCTGCGGGCATCCCATGGATGGAGCCGTACTAACCGACGAAGGTCCGTACCTGATGGTAACGGACCTGTCCGAGAAATAACTTCGGATAATCTTGAGGAGATTGTTCGGGCACTGTCTAAGGCGAAGCTTGGCAAGAATCATCGGCCACCAGGCGTTGTCGAAGGCACCGGAGATATCGAGAAAAACACCGACGACGTACCGGCCGTCGAAATCGCGGGTCCAGGACTTCGCAAATAGGATGGCATCCTCCGTGGACTTCCCTCGGGTAAAACCAAACTGACGATCGCTCTGGGGAGTAAGTGACATCTCGAGGCGGTCACGCACAAGCACCTCCAACACTTTGCCCAGAATGCAGAGTCGCCGGCAGGAGTGTGATGGGCCTGTACGATTTTGCGTCCGATCGTGGTTTGTCCGTACCCTTGGGAATGACACGGAGGAGGCCCGCCTTCCAACTAGAAGGAAAGTGACCGTCGCTTATGCATTTCTGCATAAGCACAGTCACCTCCCACCTGGCGAACCCCCAGACGCGTTTCACAATGCCCGCCGTAATGAGGTCGATCCCCGGCGCCTTACGGTTCGACAGGGAACCGATGACCCTGTCGAGTTCCACCGCAGTAACATCCGAAACGTCGGGTACGCGAGAGTCGACGGCTGTGAGCCGCCGAACCTGCTTATGATGCAAATCATCCCGTGCGGGCTGATCCGAGGGACAGAGCGTATGCAGAAGCGCCGTAAGCGTCCCTTTAGTGTCCAGGGTGGCGGCAGAGTCGCCGACCACGATGCTAGAGAGGAAATCATCGGCGCTTTTGGCGTTTTTGAATAGTACCTTTTCCATGTCCCAAGGATTGGCGTTACCGACGTCAGTAACCCAAAGCCTCCAAGACTCCGTCTTAGCGCGCCTGATAGCGGCGTGGTAGACCCGACGAGCCGAAGCAAGGTTTGCTTTAAGAGCCACAACGCGCTCCGGGGAGGCCAAACCCCTGCGGGCCACCCCCATGTTCTCGTAAGCACGTTTGTAGCATTTCCTCAGCTCGGAGAGTTCGGAAGACCACCACGGGGCCGCAAAGCCGCCTCGCGGTTTCCTCCGCCCTACAACGGCACCATTGGAAGACACTATGGCCGCATTGAGTGCGGCACACAGATCCTCTGCGGTACTGATTGGGGGCGAAGGAAAGCCCTCAAGTTTCTCGCAGAGGACTTCACCGAACCGGTCCCAATTGGTGTCGCCGGTTCGGTATCGCCATTCAGAGTGTGGCGTAGGGGGAACGCGTCGGCCGATGCCAAAAGTCACGAGTCTGTGGTCCGAAGAAGAGAGGTGCTCGTGAACAGACCAACCGTTCATCCAACGGGCGAATCCCGGGGAGCACAGAGTGAGATCAACATTGCTGGACCCGCCAGGGCCACAGAAAGTACGGGGCTGACCAGGAGTGTTGATGATGTGCAACCCGAAGGTCGCAATCAGCTCCTCGACAGCCTCGGCCCTGTCCTGCGCAATCCGTCCGAGACTGCTAAGGTCCCCGTCGTCGTACCATGCCGGGGAGCGGGCATTAAAATCGCCCGCAACCAGCACTGGACGACCGCGGAGGGCGCGCAAGGCCCCGGCGAGGCCCGCAATGTGGGTCCCTACCTCCTCGCAGAACTGGAAGTAGCAGGAGATCGGGTAGCAATCCACGCCGTCAATGACGATCGACGCACAGATGCGGTGCTCGTTCGAAAGGTGGTCCAACAGCAGGGGGGGCGGGAGCTCTGAACTCACCGCAATCCCCGCCATCGGACGGGCACCCTTCTCGAGCACAACGCACCTGCCGTCTAAACCCCTGGTCTTGCCCAGGAACGTGTATTGCTCCTGGATGAATGCTATGCCAGTCCCCAACGTCTCGAGGGTCCGACCGAATTCGGCGGTAACTGCCCGACTTCTCTGCAGGTTGAGCTGCGCACAGCCAATCATGGGTTGGATATTATGTCCCGCCATAGTTAGTGGCAGAGATTAACCGCTCGACAGCACGCTGGTAAACTGGGCACTCCTGGGATGACGTGGAATGGTTTGCATCCCTACGGAGCCGCGAGCACGACACACACACAGGGGGTGCCCCCTTGGAGGGACAAGTGGCGACACCATGCCCCTTAGCCGCACAGTGGCCGCAGACCTCTTCATCCTCACACCTCTTCTGAGTGTGCCCGAAGCCGTGGCACCTGAAGCAACGAAC